>OZ010790.1:489521165-490121165 GCA_963932465.1 Maratus speciosus | reverse complement strand
GGGGGGGGGGGGCTGTAACCCCGTCTGCCCCCTTTCTCTTCTTTGTTGTCAATGTGGACTAATATGGGACTAATGAGAATGACTAGTCCGCTGTATGATTGAAAAAAATTAAAACTTTTTCCAAAACAGAAAGACGAAAACGCAGCACTTTTTCATATCACTTTCGAAAATTTCGGGGGGGGGGGGCTGTAGCCCCATCAGCCCCGCTCCCCTTAGGTACGCCCTTGGTAAGAAAGAGGGGCTAGTTTCCAATTCTCTATCTCACACTGTTAGAAGGCGTGTCTTAGTTCGATTTCATTATGACATAAAGCATGTAAATAGCAGCAATTGCCCTCAATTTCCCAGAGTAGGCAAGTGTTTTACCAGGTTTGGGGAATTTTTGCCTTTCCCCAGATTTTCCACTGAATCTGATAATCCCCTGATGAGTATATGAACCCTGTATATAATTTATAGATGCTACATAATATGCAAAAATTTTAGTTCAGTTAGGAAACATATAATGAAGCTAAAAATTCCCTTCCGCAATTTCCGGTAATAGGCTGGAAATGCACTCTAATTGTATTGTGCAAGCCTTATATATGATCTACAGAATTTATACGCATCGAGTTGCATGCAAATTATTAGTTAAACTTAAAACGCGTATGAAACTTAAACCTATACCAAAATTGCAAACTCAATTCCAGTAATTATTACTCTAATACAATAGTATATGCTCATTCTTTTGTCTATTCCTGTAAACGAGCGATAAATGTAATGAAAATCATATTATATACAGGGTGCAAAGGAAAATTGATTTAACCTGAAAACACTTGCGAACAGAGAGAGCTACAGCTATGCAAGAAATGTAATTGTATAGTAAAGCGACTACTTAATACAAACGACAGTAGCGCGCCTAGTGGCGAAATTTGGAAGATGGCCATTGCAAATCGAAAACGAAAAGAGATAGCGCAAAATTTCCAATTAGGAAGTTTTAGAGCATCAATTAATTAGTACGAAACGACGTTTGGTTCTCACAGATAAGATAAATCGTCGCCTGTATACCCAAAAAGTCCGAAATCGATGAGCAACGATTCTACTTTGCATATTCACATTCCGGAAATGTAGCAGTGCACAATTGCAGATTGTGACGTTGTACTGTGTTGTAATGTCTGTAAAAATTTAACTTCCAATGTATTTAAAATTTTAGATTAACCCTTTCAGGGGTAGAAGAATTCTGTTCGTAAACTGATGAAATAATTGACTGACACCAGAATAATCAAACGAATTTCTTAGAAAATAAAAATCAGCTAATTTGCACTTTCATTACAAAAACAAAATTTTATTAAAATATTCTTGGTGCCATTTGCCAGTTTTGGAAATAAAATTAGGTGGCTAGACCGTCTAGCCATCTCCCTTGAAAGGGTTAAATCTATGACGTCGTATTGAAGATGCTTGCAATAAACGTTCCATGCTGAGAAATGTGCATGCAGAATTACTCTAACGAATACAAACGTGAGCAATGGCGATCTTTTCGAACATACTAAATATTAACTTTTTATCACTGTGAGACAGTTTGTCTTTTGTGTTTTTTTGTGTGATGTTATCAAAATGTATTCAGATAAATACGTATTTATACAAGAAATAATGCGTATTTTTTCATACTTTTGGCTATTCCATTCAAACGTTTACACAAAATGAAGCGCATCGATTTCGGACATTTTTGGGTATACAGGCGAAGATTTATCCTATCCATGTAAACAAAATGTCGTTTCGTTATAATTAGTTGATGCTCTAAATCTTTCTAATTGGAAATTTTGCTCTTTCTCTTTTTGTTTTCGATTTGCAATGGCTATTTTCCAAATTTCGACACTAGGGGCGCTGCTGTCGTTTGCATTAAATCGGGCGTAGTCGCTTTACTATACCGTTACCTAACTTACATAGCTGTAGTTATCTCCGTTCGCAAGTATTTTCAGGTTAAAGAGACTTTCCTTTGCACCCTGTGTACTAAGCATCTTATAGTGAACCTTTGATGTACATTAATTTCAATATATTTAGAATAGCGTAACATCATTAAAATACACTACAAACGATTTTTCTCTCTTGACTATAATGTAAAGGAATTCTTCTGACTGCCCCTGAAAACGAAATATTAATGCTACACACTTTATTTTCAAAACTGAACACGCCATAGTAAACCTGTATTACATGTAAATTACAGGTCTTCCGACTATATTTACGCGAGTTAGAGCACGGAAAGACATAGGCAGGCAAACAAACCAAATTTATAAACAATTTTCAACAGTATTGCAAAGCTGTTAAAAACTGATAATGCAATTAGCTCAACTCTTCAATTAAGGAAGCCAGGATAAGTCAGTTGATCTCTTCTGAGTTTCAAACTTTTGTTAATCATTATTAGTTTCTTTATTTTATCATTAACACATTCCAAAATAGTTGAAAAGTGCTTATGAATTCGGTTTGTCTGTCTGCCCTCTAACGTACGTAAATATAGTCAGATTGCCATGAAATTGGTATATTTCATACAGTTTACTGGCATGTTCGATATTGAAATTGAAGTGCGTAGCATTTATGAATCATTTACAAGGATACTCAAAAGAATTCCGTTACATTACGGTCTATGAGAGAATCATTTGCGGTGTATTTTAATGACATTAGGCCATTTTAAACATTTTGAAATTTATATATATATCACTACAAGTCGCTTATTTTAGAATCTGGTGGTGCATATAATTTATCACTCATTTTCAAAGGACACACAAAAGAATTTGGCTACATATGAACAATAATTGCTGGAAGTGCATTTTCAAATGTGGTACTCCTTTTAAAATTTAACTTTTTTTTTTCATATTACTTGGCGTGTATAAATTCTATAGATCACATACAGGAAAAAAGGTACTATATACTGCATAATACTGCACAAAAGATTTCAAGTACATTTCCGTTCATTGACGAAAATTGATGAATGGGAATTTGCAACTATGCTGTGAACTATCTTTTAATTGAACTAACTTTTAGCATTACGGGGCTTAGTTTGTGCCGGAGCCTGCCGGAGCCCAGCTTCGGTATTTCTCTGTTTTTAGTAAATATTTAAATATTGGTCGGAAGTTTCCGGAGCCAGTGCAACAGCGCTTCCAAAAAACCGAAGCCTAAATTACCTTTTCGTTTCCTTCCCATATTCAAGCTTTTGCATTCTTTTTTACCAAAACACTTATATGTAATGTGTCGCACACGCAGAAGATGGAGATAAAACGGGCTCAATTTTTATATCAGTTTTTGAGCTTGGACCGTCTCGGGCTCAATCTATATTACATTTAAAATTTTATTTATTCATGTATAGAAAAAAAAACTTTTCCTCCTTTAAAATTGCGTATTATATTCCGTTTCAAATCATTTTAACGCTATTTTGATCAGAATGAAGGGGAAACAGAAATCGTGTTTTTCTATTTCAAATTTATATCGGCGACGTGTTGATACGGCGCCATTCAATAGACTGAACAAGGAATTTGCTTCGAGTTCGATTTTCTTTTGTGACAGTAGGATCATTTTTTTATTTTTTTTTTATTATTTAGATATCGAACCTGAAAAGAATATTTTCTGTTTTAACCAACGAGCATCAGTTCGAGGTTTTTTTACTTCTATTGCATACGAGTATAAAAATCACGTTAGTGATTTTTCTATTTATTTTGTATGATGAAAGGTACCCCTGCTAAGGCTCTGCTCTGCAGCTTTATGAAATCACTTTCATTTGTAAGTAGATATAATTGCCATGTTATTGTTATTATGATAGAAAACAATCGAGCAGTGTTTCCCCTTTTTGTATAAAAGCATCGATTCTTTCCGATAACGGTGTCAAATGTTTAATTTAATCTGATTTTCAGGGATTCACCACAAAAGATTGTTTTGCGGTAGGAATCGATTATAGTTTAAAATATGCACCTTTTATAAAAAAATTTGTAAAACATTGTTCCATTCTTCAGCATATAAATATGAATTTCTATAAATTTCATCCATTTTTTCTTAAAAATGCATAGCTGTGAACTATTCCATTTTTGTGTTAATACTATTTCCTAATCATAATCTTTACCCTATTTAATCGCAGAATTCTGCAATTAATTAACATTAAAAGTAGTCAAAAATTACTATTCAGAAGGAGTGATAACTAAAAAGTAGAATAGTTGGAAGCTAAGTATGTGCTGATAGATATATTTAAAATTTTTATTTTGCCAAAAATGCTCTAAATTTTGTAAGTAATGTACGAAATATAAATATGCAGATTAGAGTGGCAAGGAGGGAGAGGGGAATGGTATGGTTGTTGTACAGGTTTGTTAGAAATTAAGCCCTGAGCATACTACGTAGTATACATACAATTGTATATATTATATACAGGGCTGCACAAACAAAAATCGTATATTTTTCCGACTGTTCATGGTAATTACAGAAATCGGGTTTTCAAATTCGCTATGACTTTTCTAAATTGTTTATTTAGACATCATCTTTCAGCTTAATAAACTGTAAAATTTCGTATACTATTCTGAATGTGTTGGAAAGTGTTTCATAATCTATGCTGGACGTATGATTTTTCGTTCTCGTTAATAATTGTTTTCATTTGTGTTTTATATTGATAATTGCATGTAAATAAATCATAACAGTAAAAATATTCTTTTGAAAGCATGTATGAAAAATGAACACAAGAAAAGTTCATTTCAGATGAAATGAAAAGCTGGATTCCCTAAGAATTTTATCCCTGCCAAGCAATATCTGAAATGGCAATGCTGATTAGTTTAACCTTTAACTGATGTTATCGGTCTCACAGACCGGTGCTTTTTTCAATTTTCTTAGCTTAACTTGCAAATTTCAGTTTATCTACAAACACTACTGAAATTTTGTTTCGTTTGGAACTTTAGTACTAACACCAGAGACTTTTGAATAGGTAAATTTTAATTATAACACTCCTGTACAAAAAGTTTAGTGCAAAAAACAACATCCTATGAGTTAATCGCGGCTTTTATTCATCTTTCGATGGAGCGGTCTCACAGACCGCTTCACACTAGTTATGTGACAATTTCTGTGACATCAGTTAAAGGTTAATAAAGTGGTAGAAACTGGTCATCTTTAAAGTTTTAGTTCACTAAAATATTAAATTTCTATACTAGACATTTTACATTGGAGGAGAGCTTCAAATCGTAAATAATAAGTACAAAAGTGATCAAACATGATACTATATAAATAATTTTTTCTTAATGCATGTTTAAACAAGAAAGAAAAATTTTACTGCAAGAAGAGATTATGAAACACTTTCAAACGCATTCAGAATACCTATCTATATTATAAAGGACAAACGTGTCTGTTTGTAACGCTAACGTCATTTTGGCGGTGGCAAACACCAAATGATTAAATTTAACTTTTACTATAATTTTTTTTAAACTTCTAAATATCGCACATTTTCAATTTTTACACCGTCGAATAGGGGAAAAAGTTTACTTTCAAATGAAATTTGTTTGCAAACTGTATCGCAATTTGTTTGGAAAATGTATCGCTATTTACTGATTTTCTATTGCTTTTAAAATAATTTTCAGGCATGATTTTTTTAAAAATATATTGTCTATCTCGTACAGACGATAAATCCGTTTGCACTTATAGCCCAGTGGTAGGGGAGCAAAAAAAAAGGCCGAATTCGATATTAATTAGGGGAAAGCTGGAAATTGTTTTAATCCCTTCTGTTTAGGTCTAAAATGAACATGCTATGTTTTCCCCCTCGTACTAGGTGAGCGTTAGGAAATATGTATAGAATTATAGTCAAAAAACACTTTTTTTGCATACCATGACACTATCTCAAAACAGCTAACTCTGTCAAAAACATTGTCAATACAAATGTTGTAGAGCTTAAAAATCTGAGTAAAATGAGTACCTACACTCAATACTTATGTCAATACTATTAATGTCCGTAAACGTCTGTATGTCTGTGTGTAACATTCGCCCTTGTACGCGGAACTACTTTTCTTCCAGGCCACGCAGAGCGTCTTATAATATGTCGATTCGCACCGCCGTTTTCTCGGACAAACGTTCTTTGTGGTTTCGAGAAATTCCCGCCGTAATTACGAACGCAATTAGCTAATTAACGACTCATTGTCAAAGGAAAATCCGTTCAAAATTGAATCTTTTTATCGAAAGCACACAGTCTGACTACAATGGGACCCTTCGTCGAGGCTCACTTTGAAGCAGTATCATTGGAGGATTCACGAAACCTGGACCCCGATTTTATTTTGCGAGGCTAGCTACTGGGAGATAAAGGGAAATCCCATTAAATTTCCGATGCACCCCTTCAACATACACCTTAAAATAAAGGTGAGGTAAATTTCGAACTGAATAATATGCAATCTTAGACTTACGAGGCACGACCACGAAGCTATGGCCGTTTTTATCGAACTTTTTAATTTATGCAAATACCCCCCACATCATACACCTTAAATTAAAGGTATTAAAATTTCCGAACTGAAAATTACGCCAACTAAGCTTTACGATGTCCCCCCGCAGAGTTATGACCGAAAAAAGCAAATTTTTGCAAAATTTTTCTTTTAAAGTCAATAACTCGGTAATTTTTGCCCCTACAAGTAGGAAGTTCCGCCTTAGAAAAAGTTCGTCCTATGCAGATTTTTCCCGTACATTCTTTCTATGCTATCGGCTAAACTCTATTTCCCAAGGGGGAGAAGTTAGGGGGCAAGGGGGGAGGCCCCCACCAAAAATATTTTTAGCATCGTTTTGATTCCATTTTTGGTTGTAGCTCTTAAAAACAATTCTACTGCACACATCATTTCACTTTTCGGGTGTCGGCCCTTAAAGGATTAACTTTTTCATCTTCTCTTCTTTCTTAAATATTACAGTCATGTTGCATATCTGGGCATCACGATCCCAGTTTGTCCCCACCTTTCTCTTTCCCCCCTCCCCCCTCTCAGCGTGCCCATAAAGGGTTAACTTTTGCAACTTCTTCTGGTTTTGACTTAATACAGCGGTGTTTCATATCAAACTGTTTGGCATCACGAGCCCAGTTTGTCCCCACCTTTCTCTTCCCCCTCCCCCCTCTCAGCGTGCCCATAAAGGGTTAACTTTTGCAACATCTTCTGGTTTTGACTTAATACAGCGGTGTTTCATATCAAACTGTTGGACATCACGAGCCCAGTTTGTCCCCGCTGTAGGGGTAGAGGCGAAATACCAGTTTTTGCAGTGTGTGCGTAGCACGCCTGCTATACGGTGCGTAAAAAGCGTGCACCCGGTTCGAGGTTCATTCGAGCACGATAGGCTTTTTAAAAAGAGTTTGCAGTGCGTGCGCAGCACGCCTGCTATTCGGTGCCGTCGGCAGCGAGGACCAGGTTCGACTTTCGTTATAGCGAAAGGCTATTTTATAAGAGTTTGCAGTGCGTGCGTAGCACGCCTGCTATACGGTGCCGAAGGCAGCGGGGACCGAAATCGCCCACTCGTGGACAGCCTACCGCGAGGTATAGGGACAATAAGTCCACGAGGGGAAAAAGGGGCTGCCAGGCAGCGCAAGCAGGGTGGCGCACATTTATTACAACATAAAAAGCATGTTACAAATACTGCCTTATTATTGAAGGCAGTGCGGACACATATGTATAAATAGATATTGAAAAATATTTACAGGTTAAATAGAATGTAAAAAAAAAAAAAAAAGGATTAAGGTTTAGCTATAGTCTTAGAAATAAACGAAAAATGTTTGTTTAAAATGTCGTAATTTTCTAGAAGTCTCTGGAAGTTGCCTGCGTTGAAAAGAGTGTTATTCAAATTTTCTCTCAATGTTTTGTTTCTGTCAAAATGGAAATGATGTTTCATTATGGGGCAGTTTCCAAAGATATAGTGTGTAGCGTTTCCAATACTCTTTCTGCATAAACAAAGTGGTGAGTCTCTTTTTTTAATTTTATGTAGAAATGATGGGAAACTTCCATGACCAGTGATATAGTTAGGTAACGTAGGGCGATCACAGATGAACTGTATGTCAACTTTATTAATTATACTGTAAGTATCGCGACCCTTTGTCGACTGAGTCCATGAGAGTTGCCATTCATCCAGAGTTTTTTGCCTAAAGATATACTTGAATTTGGATTGTGGAAGAAGCAATTCCTGGCAATCGTTGTATTGGTTGTTATCCATAACCGCCTTCGCCAGAGAATCGGCTCTTTCGTTTCCCGGGATACCTATGTGAGATTTAATCCATGAGATATAGAACTTTTTGTTAGGAAAATGTAGTAAAAGATTGTAGATATTATAAATTATATAATTGCGTGGAAATGCAATTTGAAGGGCGTCATAGGATGAGTGGCTGTCTGTAAGGATAAGAATTTCATGATGAGAAGAGTTAATGGACCATTCCATTGCCTTGTAAATTGCGAATAATTCAGCTTGGTAGATCGAGTTATCTACATGAAGTTTAACTGCATAATCATATACGAATGAGTTTTTAAGACAGACTGTAAATGCACACATGCTGCTCCGTCGTTCATGACAGAACCATCGGTATATATGGATGGGTCATAGATTTGGAGTAATTTTTCGTATTTTTCCTCTAAAAAGAGGAGGTTGTTTATCTTGTAATATTGAGAAAAGTCGAAGGTGTTTAGTTTTGACATAATGTGGTTGCTGTTAATGATTTTGCCATTATGGTTATATGATCTTCTTCCTTTAATTAGTTCGTAATAATGATAATCGTTCTTGAGCAAAGTATCGATTGGGGGAGAACCAGTAAGGACACAGAGAGCGTCAGAGGAAGTACTTCGATAGGTCTTGATAATGCTTAAGAGAGCTGTACGTTGTACTGACTTTAATTTTCTTATCCCATGCGAGTTGAGGCTTGGAAACCAAATTTCATAAGCGTAGCTAATTTGTTTTAATATGACGGTGTTGTACCAAAATTTCAGTATACTTGAAGATATTCCTCCTTTATGAGATTTTAGGCTTTTGAATCCGTTTAAAAATTGAGTTACCTTTGTTTTAGTATGAGTTAGATGCTCTTGAAAATTAAATTTTGGATCTAGTATAACGCCAAGATAGGGAATAGTATTTTCAAACTTGATAGTTTTGTTATTCAATTTGAAAATTGGTCGAGAAATCGCCCACTCGTGGACAGCCTACCCGGTTCTACTTTCGTTCGAACGCAATAGGGTATTTTTAAAGAGTTGCAGTGCGTGCGCAGCATGCCTGCTATACGGTGCCGTAGGCAGCGGGAACCAAGTTCGACGTTCGTTCGCTTGCAGATTTCATATTATTAGAGGTTCATAAAAAGGAGGGGTATGCAGTGCGTGCGCAGCACGCCTGCTATACGGTGCCGTACACAGCGTGGACCCGGTTCGAGGTTCGTTCGAGAGCGATGGGCTTCTTAAAAAGAGTTTGCAGTGCGTGCGCAGCACGCCTGCCATTCGGTGCCGTAGGCAGCGAGGACCGAAATCGCCCACTCGTGGACAGCCTACCGTGAGGTATAGGGACAATAAGTCCACGAGGGGAAAAAGGGGCTGCCAGGCAGCGCAAGCAGGGTGGCGCACATTTATTACAACATAAAAAGCCAGGTTCCCCTTTCGTTATAGCGAAAGGCTTTTTTATAACAGTTTACAGTGCGTGCGCAGCAACGCCTGCTATACGGTGGCGTAGGCAGCGGGGAACCGGGTCGATGTTCATTCGCTTCGAGATTTTATAAAAAAGGAGGGGTTCATGAAAAGGAGGGGCCCGCTAGCGGGCGAAGCCAGCTAGTGTTGAATATTAAGGTCACAATTCTACTTCAAAATTTTAGACCCATCATCAGGGGATGACCTCAGAATTAATTAGGAGAAAACTGGAAATTGTTTTAATCCCTTCAGTTTAGGTCTAAAATGAACGTACTATGTTTCTTCCTCGTACTTGGGTGAATGTTAGAAAATATGTACATATTTATTTTCGGAAAACACGTTTTTTTTTTTTTAGTTTCCTTAACAATATCTCAAAACAGCTAACTCTATAAAAAACATTGTCAATACAAATGTTGTAGAGCTTAAAATTCTGAATAAAATGAGTACCATCATTAATATTTTAGTTCAACATTAAGGTCGCAATTCTATTTCAAAATTTTTCAAATCAAGAGCTTGAAGCCAGGAGAGACCAAGTTAACCAATGTCTCAAAATAGCTAACACTATCAAAAACATTTTTAGTACAAAAGTTAAAGAGCCTAAAATTGTGAGTAAAATGAGTACCTACACTTAATATTTTTGCCCAATATTAAGGCCGCAATTTGAGATATTGTTAAGTTAACTTGGTCTCTCCTGGCTTCAAGCTCTTGATTTGAAAAATTTTGGAATAGAATTGCGACCTTAATGTTGAACAAAAATATTAATGATGGTACTCATTTTATTCAGAATTTTAAGCTCTACAACATTTGTATTGACAATGTCTTTTATAGAGTTAGCTGTTTTGAGATATTGTTAAGAAACTAAAAAAAATGTGTTTTTCGAAAATAAATATGTACATACAGTGGAACCTGTCTAAAGTGACCACCTTCGGGACCGGCTAAAATGGTCACTATATAGAGGTGGTCACTTTATAAAGTGTCTTTAAAAATGGCACGTTAAAATTTTTTGTGATCTCAAAAAATAAAACAAAATATACATATGGAAAAATGCACTATCTATATTATAAAGGACAAACATATCTGTGCGTAACGCATACGTCATTCTGCAAATGGCAACACTTTGAAATTTGAAATGTAATTCGGTTTTGCAATTTTCTTTACTGCAAATTTTTAAACTTCTAAACATCGCACATTTTAAATTTTCACACCGTTGTATAAGGAAAAAAATGCTCTTTTAAATGCAATTTGTTTGAAAGCTCTATCTCAATTTGATTTTGAGATATTAATTTTTTTGTAGTTTTTAATACATTTTTTGTAATTGTGGCAACGGAAGTCCGCCATTTCTGTTGAAAGTCATGGAAGGTTTAGAGGGAAAATAATCCCCGAGTAAAGAAAATAATATATTACTGTAGCTTTTGTTGCCGTTTTCTCATAAAAACTGAAAAAAAATTGAAATTACAATGCGTGTTATGTCAGCGATTTTTTAAGTTTCCAATTCAAAGCCATTTTTAATTTTTACACCGTCAAATAGAGAAAAAAAATCTTCTTTCAAATGCAGTGTGTTTGAAAATTGTATCTTAATTGACTGAGTTATTACGGTTTTTTAAATAATTAGCTGCCCGTGGCGACCAGTTTGGTCTCCCTTAAATGGAATGCTAGGCATTATATCGTGTTACTTTTATTCATAATTTAATTTACTTGCTCAATTCTTCGCCAAATCGGAAGATTCTGATAGAGAAATCAAGAACTCGGTATTTTTATGTTAGTCGGGCACAGGTGATAAATCGATAACATAGTACCCGTCGTATTTTATCATATTTCTAAAGAAATATGAAATATTAAGTTAAAATATAACCCTTTCACTCATTTTAAAATGGATAACTTTAATTTAAAACAAACATTTCAAATTCACGAATTTCACTTAAAAAAAAAAAATCTTTAAAAAAGGAAAAAGAAAAGAAAAGAATAAATACCATAAACCATTTAATTTCAACATCAAAGCATTGTTTTAATTTACACCTCGAAAAATAAAAAATGCTGCTGGCGAGTTAAAAAAATGCTATTGGCGATAATTGCGCCCAGCTAATATGAAAGTACGAACTTTTTGCGATCATAGCAACTTTTATGTAGTATTATTCGAAAAAAATATTTTGATGAAATAGGTTGCCAGAAAATACGTTGCCAAATTTCTTTTCTCGCCATGGACCTTTTCTCTATTTCGCCAAGTACCTATACTGGAAAAGTACCTTCATTTATTTATTTATTTGTTGTATTTTAAATTAGATGAATAAAAGATGGCACAGGTGTCATATACGCATTACGTTGGCGCGACTTTTTTCTGACGCCAATGTCATATACGCACAGGGGCGCCATAGTGTCGTTATTTTGCTTGATATGGTAGCCCGGATGTTGTTGTTTATTTATTAATAAATTGTTTATTTACTTTTATTTTACTTTTTTTAATTATATAAATTGTTTTCTTCTATAGTTATTAATTAAACTTTTTTTATTTATTGTTATTCCCTTTTTAAAAATATTACAGAATAACCAATGAGATGCGTTACATTCAGGTGTTGCCATTAAACAATTAACAAATAATCGCGATTTCTGTGCCACCTACGATAGCATAAAATATATAGATTTTCAAGCATGGATTATTTTTAAATTCATCTATTTCGTGTAGCTCGATTACGAAAGATTAATCTGCCGTAAAAAAAATGTAAAAAGTTCAGCATTTGTTTCCGTCTAATGTTGCATAACAAAATTAAAACTTCCTCTATATAAAAATTAATAAAATAATGTAAATAAGAAAACAATTTAACAGACATGTGATTGAACCACGTGCTTAAAGCACTGAAATGATCGGAAAAACTGTCGTAAGTCGTAAATTCCTGGGCTAATAACTTCTGGCATGCGCTGACATGTTAAAGTATCGCTTTTAATAAAATTTAAAACTTTATTTGATTGCATAATTGATATTTTTCAGATAAAAATTCTTTTTGATGTTAGTGAACAATCTAAAATATATATTACATGTAAAAATATAATTACAATAAAAAAAAAGAATGGTTTTCACCTATACTCTGTAACCCGAGGAGCTCTGGTTCGATCCCCTAGTATTAAGTAATGAACTGATTAATTAAAAATTATAATAACTGAATTACCAATTTAAAATATACTAAATAGAAGATAATTAACTTAAAACTTACCCTATTTTTTTTAAATTGAGTTGAAGAACTTTCATAGAGATTGATTTAAATAACACATAACGACTGTAATTATCACGCATTTTTATTTTGATTGTTATTGCATTATGATAACGTTTTTATAACTGGCAATTCATTAAAAAATTATATAAACTTTAATGAAGTTTCATGTACAGCAAAAAGTTCAGAAATGTTTCATTGCTTAAAATCTTTTCAACAATTATGTTTCCAGTCATGCCGTCAAGTTTCATCAATAAACACAGCATGTAAGACATACATTCCCCCCCCCCCCCACACACACACATGTTTAACATTTCTGCGTCGGAAATTTCATTATTTCCTTCGATTTCAACTTCATCTTCACTAACACAATCGTTTTCATTTTTAAACATATCTGGGAGCTCGGCAGTGCGTCCGCCAAGTTCGCACAAGCCGTAAGCTACCTTTTCCTGAACCATTTCGGCATATTTTTCACCCCCTCATAACTCCGGTTTAGAGAGAGATATAGAAATTTTTTTTTTATATACATGTTCGTATGGTCAAACTGAACTAAGGTTCCACGATTTCATGTTTCTATATTTAGTAGTTTTCGAAATATTAAATTCCGAAAAAGCGCTTTTTTGTCACTGACTCATTTCGCATCATCAAATAACTAAGGTACTTCTAAAAGTCGTAGAATCATGAAATTTCACAAGTAAGTCGGGTTTGTAGCACAATTAACCAGAAAAATCTAAAAACACAGAATTTCCGCCTCTAAACCCTTCAAACAGGGGGTGTTCATTTGGCCGTAAACAGTTCCTTAACACATTCAATTGTGCCAATGTTGGTCGCCAAAACTCGATTACAGAGTTTTGAAGAGAATCACGTGATTTCAAGCAGAATAACATTTTATATATATGCTTTTCCAAAGATGTTTGTTAAGTAGAAAAAATGAATATACCTAAAAGTTTTAATCAGTATAGGTTATGATATATTTACGATATTAAAACTATAAAACATTTAACAAAATATAAACCGCAATTCGGTACGTTTCCGATATAGTAGCCTTGGCGAAATACAGAAAATAGCCTTGACCAGAAAAGAAATTTGATAATAACGTATTTTCTGGCAACCTATTTACTGTGTCATATACACAAGCAATTTTTTCCATATGTATACAATTTATTTAATGTAAGGAACCCGTTTATTTATTTTTAATATTTTATACATGTATAAATAAAATGTTTATATGTATATAAATATCATAAATAACATAAAAGTTCAACAGGTTTGTTTTCATAGTTGTTTATATCATTTGGCAACATATCTCAGTTTCTGAAGTCCGTATTGCGCCAAGATTTTTAAAAAATGCAAAGGTCCCTATAGTGGAAAAATATCCTAATTCCATATGAAAATTTAAAAATCTCCTTTTAATTAAATGAAATGTGTAACTAATAAACTGTCTTTAACGATGTGCGACAGATGCGGCGTCCGAAGTCCGCTTCTAATGTTATTATATTGTATTATTAGCCTACTTACTGTTAATTTATTGTTAATTTTAAATCTGTAAAAGAAAGATTATAGTTATAGATAAGATATGTTGGTCGCCAAAACCCGATTACAGAAAATTAGTCTGAGTTATAAAGGTGTTACATGATTTCAAGCTGAATGAAGTTTTATATGTTTTTACAAAAATCTTAATAAGGCAAATCTTTCAGTTTATCTGTCCATCTTTCTATCTTTTATTTCCTTAAAACAAATTTGGTACTTGTTAGTTATCCCGTCGACGAAATTACTGTCGCCAAATTGTAAGATTAAATGCCAATAATGTGATCGTAAATGCCACATTCACTTGACTAACACGTGTGTACGTCATCAAGTGATTTTTATTTCGGCGTTTTATTAGTATTTTTATTAATGTTATACTACTTTAATTGCTCTTCCATTATTTAAAATAAAAACTTGTTAATTTGTACAATTTGGCGAGTGGTTTGGCAATTTATATAATATGGCGAAATTGGTCGACGGGATAACTAACAAGTAGCACAAATTTTATTAAAGACCGGGAGGCGTCTGCATAGATCATCACCTCATCGAGTTGACGGCTGAAATTTTAGGATTAGTTAAATATCGATTAGCGTATTGAAATGTAACTTGTCTGCCAATGTATATCTTTCTGGAAACCACCTACAGACCCGATTTTACGGGTTAATTGGTGGATTTTCCGTTGTGTTTTCCTGCACCCATTCCTCCATGTTTCCAAACTTTTGGATGCAGGAAAATACAATAGTAAACCTATCAGTTAACCACTAAAATTAGGTCTTCAGGTGGTTTCTAGTAAGATATGACTTAACAGACTAGTTGCATTTAAATATGCTAATCTAGTTTTAACTAATCCTAAAATTTCAGCAGTAAACTCGGTGAGGTGATGTTGTGTGCAGACGCCTCCCGGTCTATTATAAATGTCGGAATTCTAATCTCAATAGCACTGTGGTGCAATTGGCAATTATCCCTACTATTTATGGAACACTATACCTTTAAGTGCGTTTTAGTGATGTTAATGAACTTATGCATATGCATATAATACGTAATACATTTGATTCATATATATTATAGGTATGTGTATAATACATAATACATATGCATCATTATGACGTCAGAATAAACGTAACATTTTTCGTCGCCAGATTTGAGAATTGACATGGTATATTACAAACTTTGGTGACACTTCGCTAAATGTCGCCAAGCTTGGCGAATATTTGACGCTAGTGGCAATTTTTCAATGAGTTAATTATTAATGCGAGCCATCTATTTTTATTTTTCCGCATATCATCTGAATAGTTAAATGATATAACGTACTAATATTTCCAAAGTGCTAATAGTTTCGTCACTGCCCAAAACCTCTGCTATTGTTATTATATTGTACTGTTATTATACTTACTGTGACTATGTTGTTAATCTTTACACCGATAAAACTTCTGTATTATATAAAGAGAATTTACGGAAACTATTAAAGCATTGAAATTGCCAGTTCTCCTTGTGATTATTATAATTCTATAATATGTAACCTGTTAATCGATATGTGCGTTAGAATGAATCTTCTATAATCCGGTTCCTCGCATTTTAGTTTTCAGGTTTTGAATAAAATTAGCTAAAATCTTAAAACCATGACACATTGACTAATTCTTCAACACGATCAGATGAGAAGAATGATAGATTTTCAAATGGATCATGGCAGTGAGCCGGTAGACCTTCTATTCTTCCGTAATCGAGTCTATTGAAAAGGTTAACGTGAAACAAAATGATATTAGCATCAATATGGTTTAATGCAAATGCAGATATTGTCAAAGGATTTCATAAGAACCATTTCACTTGTACCCATTCGTATCAGTTAAAATACAACAATTGGCAGTGAGCCCAATTAGAAAATATTACTTAATAGGATTAAAAATTTCCGCATTAGAGAACGAATCGTAACTGCTAAGGAAACATGCATAAGTGAGTTAAGAGATATTTGTCACGAAATATGAAATACATAACACAAAATATATGATGTGCTTCCATGATCGTAAAGAGTTCTTGATTTCTCTATCAAAAGCTTCCGACTTTGCGAAAGAATGGGCAAGTAAATTAAATTACGAATAACAGTAACATGATGCAACGTTTAACATGGAATTAATACGATAAATACTGCTTGCTAGAGGCGGCTAGTACTTTAATATAAAAAGAAATAAAGTATAAATTTGTAAAGCTCAATAAAATAAATTTAGGTATTTTTATGTTAGCCGAGCGCAAATGGCAAATCGCCAAATACTGTTCCCAACTCCATTGTTTATATTGCATTCATTTCATTTAAAGATATATACTTTTCAGTCATCTCATTTAAAATAGATGCATTTCCCTCATTTTATTTAATAGAATATTTAACATAGAAATAAATAAATAAATAAATAAGGAATAATAACATAAACCAAAATATTTTATTTGAAAGTCAAAGCATTGTTTCTAATTTACACATGTGAAAAATGAAAACTGCTATTGGCGAAAAAACAAAAGGCTAATGAGGAGATTTGCTCCACGCTAATATAAAAGTACCGAAATTTAAGTTTTTTCATATTAATATAGTTTAGAATAACAAACTTGAAAAAACATACAAAAAGTAGTGATATCCCAACAAAAAGTTTTCGGTAAAAAAAAAAAAAAAAAAAGCGCCAAGTTTTCCTTAATGTTTCGGCCAGAAAAAGTAGTGATATCTGAAGTTCGCACAAGTTAAAAGCCAAACATCCCAAATCTTTCATTGAAAATGGCTTCCTGCGACTTGGCCGTTAATGCCTTCGAGAGAGTTTTTCAAAATTTAAAATATGTACAAATGAGCTACATGCCAACTACTATTGATTATTATTTGATTATTTTAGGCATTTTGTGGCACAGAGTACAGAAATAAAATACACATTTGAAAAAAGCATTTAAACAACTTCAGTCTATTTAAATGCTTAGAAGTTAAAAATAACAAAATACTTGTATTCAGGAGATAATATCCCTAATTTCTAAAACATAATTAGTATCAGCTTTTAACAGTTTATAAATCGAATACCTCTTAATGTATGCAAACAAGCTATAATTATTGTTCAAACGAAAAAAATCTCTTTCGTCAATACACAAGATTTCAATATTATACAATAAAATATAATGTAACATAGTGTGAGATTTGAAGTAAGTAAATTTTGTTTTATTTCTTGGGTTTTACGTTAATGACTTTAGCTTTAGACCGTACAAAATGGCAATTAAACCACAAGTGGACTAAATGATCTATAATCAAAACTAATGGCAATTAAACCACAAGTGGATTAAATGATCTGTAATCAAAACTAATGTTTGTTGAAACTGAATGGTAGTTCTCAGAAATCTTTCACTTATAATGTCTTTATGTGAATTTGCCTCTTTGCATTCTAATATTACTTTTATATTTAAATAATTCATAAATGCGTAATTTCCAATCATTAATTTTGAAATGCTGTAGAAGCCATTAACGGCCAAGTCGCAGGAAGCCATTTTCAATGAAAGATTTGGGATGTTTGGCTTTTAACTTGTGCAAACTTCAGATATCACTACTTTTTTCTGGACGAAACATTAAGGAGAACTTGGCACTTTTTTTTTTACCGAAAACTTTTTGTTGGGATTGAACTTTCTTGATCAATGGAAGCATTGCATGTTGTGATATCACTGTCAAAATTCATGAATAAATCAGCATTCACCGGTTCATCTTCAAAAGGTAATTGATTTATAAGATTTTGAATATTCGGAAGGCGGCTATTGTCATCATTTGAAGGCTGTTTATCACTGATATCTTCAGAAATTTGTTGCGAAAAGCCAGATTTTTCAAAACATTTTGAAATTGCACTTTGATGCACCAAGTTCCATAAATCATTAACCCACATTATAACATCGAGGACATTTACACATCAAGCAATTTCATTTTCTGATTTGCATTCTTCTGTTCGGGAAGATATAGCCTGGAGCAAGAACTTTCTATAATATAGCTTGAAAGCTTGAATTATTCCTTGAGACTGTAAATGCGATGTGGTATTAGGTGGTAGAAATTTTACTTTCACATTTGAAAATGACAAATCACTCGGATGGGCTGGGCAGTTATCTATAAACAATAGAAATCTTTCTCTTTCATTGCTTTATCTGCTTGTTTAATTGCGTAACCCATTCAGTAAAAATAGGCGATGTCGTCCCGTATTTTTTATTTCCATACCACGAGACTGGTAAATTCCTGATGGTAACCTTTTTGAAATAGTGTGGTTTTCTGGTTTTTCATATATTCTCCATACTTTAATAAGGTAACTGCATTAAAAATAAAAACTTGAAAAAACTACCAAAACAATAAGAAAACTACAAGTTCATACAACTGAAACTTAATGCTAAATTTTAATTAATTTTTCAACTACATTTCAGCAGTGAAAATACGCTTGAAAATTATTGAATATTAATGATGTGAATTATCACATTGCTACAAAGCGTAAACCAACTTGGTGAAAACAGGTTCCAAGAGCACTGGAGATCTATTCCAGGGACCCGGGTTCGATTCCCGGCTTGGACATTTTTCACTAAGTTGGTTTACGCTTTGTAGCAATGTGATAATTCACATCATTAATATTCAATAATTTTCAAGCGTATTTTCACTGCTGAAATGTAGTTGAAAAATTAATTAAAATTGTATATTCACCGATGCTGGGTTTATTTGCGTCTCATGTTACGCCGCTAGAATGTGTGCTCATGAAGACTTCTCCATCTTGTGCTGCAGTAGCAGCCTTACCGACTTATATAAGTGAGAAATGCCAGGCTGGACATCGTCCTTGTGGTTTAGTGGTAGAGCACTGGAGATCTATTCCAGGGACCCGGGTTCGATTCCCGGCTTGGACATTTTTCACTAAGTTGGTTTACGCTTTGTAGCAATGTGATAATTCACATCATTAATATTCAATTAATGTTAAATGTTACAAATCTTGCAAGCAGTACAATGAAAGAACATGTGCAAGTTTATTCTTAGAATTTACATGGCAAAAGTCGTCTCCTCCGATAAACATAGTACTAACACGTGACTTAGTTAGCCAATAGCCAATGAGTAGCAGACGCAAGCATTCGTTTCCTACGATCCGTCAATCCCAGTAGCAGAAAATTCTCCAAGTGTCTCTGACAGGTACTTCAGGGACAAAAAATAATCTGCAGGGAAAATATTTTTGCAATTGAAGCGTTAATTAATCAAGCAATCACTCACTTACCTGTAGGGTTTTTAGGCATTTTATAAATTATTATTAATAATAATCTTAACTTTTTGTACTAAGTAATAAAGAGCTAAACATAACGTAAAGCAAAATAAAGATTCAATGAAAAAGAATCTGCAAAAGAGAAAAGAAAATTTTCGACGTCCTTTCTCTCGTCTCGAACTTTCTGCTACTGAGCACGTCAATATGCGTGAGAGAAACATTCCTCATTCCTCTCTCACCTCGAGATAAAAATGGGAACGGAAGATCACCTTAGACAGCTGCAAAAATCATTACATAATAAAGGACAAACTGGTCACTTTGTACATTAAGCAGGTGGTCACTGTAGGAGATGAATTCGTTTACTTTTTTATGGATGAAAATAAAATTTTTTGAAAGTGTTCACTTTAGTCTTAGTTTAAAAATTTTCGGCAGGCAGAAAAATGGGTGGTCACATTTTACAGGTTCAAATAACATTGACAATGACTGGCTATCTGGCAGGGCCGTAGCGACCGCCCCCCATACACCCCATTTGGGGGGGGCCTGAGCAAAGTCAGGGGCCCAATAGTGAGCTATTCTACCTTTCAGCCAAATGTTTTTCTTTTTTTTTTTTTTTACTTTAAAAAAAAAATTTTATGCATTTTTAATAACATTTTATTTTGTTTTATCGAAATTCATTTTTTTTTTTTTTTTTTGTCAAAGATCTTGATCAGATTTAGAAATAGAAAACAGATATGTGCTTTTCTTCTATATCCACCATTCTTTATAAAAGTTTTTGAAGGCTGTAAGTTCTACTTAAAAAATAAAATGGCATTTTAGTATTTTTGGGGTGCACCTATCAATGGGCGAAAAAGGTGAAACCAAAGGTTCAAAACTTTTTTAATACTATTACTTCCATCAAACAAAACAGATATGCGCTTTTTTTCTACAGGAACCAATTTTTAAAGGGGCCCAGATGAAAGAAATTTTGCAGGCTCTAGATTCTTTTTTAATTGTCTTTTTTAGGGCCCCTATATAAGTGCGAAAAAGTTGGAGCCCAAGATTCAAAACTTTTAAGCCCATTTTTTTTATTCAAATTTTTCAAAATATGCTTTTAAATCTCACTTAGGAACCCAATAAGTTTCAAAACTTCGTTATACTATTACTTCCTTCAACCAATTGTGCTTCCTTTCTATAGTCATTATTCTTTTTAAAGGTGCCCAGAGGAAAGAAATTTTGCCCGCTCTTAATACTTTTTAAACTGCCTTTTTGGGGGCCCCCAATAAAAGTGAGGAAAAGTTGGAACTCAATATTCAAAACTTTTAGGGCCCATTTTTATTATTCAAATGTTTTAAAAATATGCTACTTAATATCATTGGGGGCCCCAACAAGGTTCAAAACTTTCTTAATACTATTACTTCTTTTGACCAAAACAGATATGCGCTTTCTTTCTATAGCCAGTATTCTCTTTAAAGGTTCCCAGATGAAAGAAATTTTGAAGGCTCTAATTTCTTTTTGAATTGTCTTTTTTAGGGCCCCCTATAAACGGGGGGAAAAGTTGGAGCCCAAGATTAAAAACTTTTAGACCTCACTTTTTTATTCAAATGTTTAAAAAACATGTTTTTTAAACTCGTTGGGAGTCCCAATAAGTTTCAAAATTGCCTTAATACTATCAGTTCCTTCAAACAAATGTGCTTTCTTTCTATAACCAGCATTCTCTTTAAAGGTTCCCAGATGAAAGAAATTTTGCAGGCTCTAAATTCTTTTGGATTTTCTTTTTTAGGCCCCCCTATAAAGGTGGGAAAAGTTGAGCCTAAGATTCAAAACTTTTAGGCCCAATTTTTATTATTCAAATGTTTTAAAAATATGCTTTTTAATCTCGTTTGGGGCCCCAATAAAGTTAAAAACTTTCTTAATGCTATTACTTCTTTTAACCAAAACAGACATGCCCTTTTTTTCTATAGCTACAATTCTTTTTAAAGGTGCCCAGATGAAAGAAGTTTTGCAGGCTCTAAGTACTTTATAAATTTTCTTTTTGGGGGGCCGCTCTTAAAAGTGAGCGAAATTCGGAACTCAAGATTCAAAACTTTTAAGCTTCAGTTTTTTTTTTCAAATGTTCAAAAAACATATGCTTCTTAATCTCGTTGAGGACCCCAATAAGCGGGCATCTATGTGCATTGCATATGCTGCCTATCCCCTTATGTTCGACCTGTTTCGTTTTGAACATTTCATTTCTCTTGTCTCGATAAATTACTTATGTTAACTATACATAAATTACATTGTGTATTTATTTAATCTACTAGCAGAGCTTCGCTAATTGCTTTTTTTAAAAAAAGAACCTATTTTTTGGAGTTCTCCATTGGGGGCTTTCACTGCCTTCCGCAGCGTAAACCTGTTCCGGATATTCCCGCTCCAATCTTGAATCAAACAATCATTAAATTTTTCGATATTTTTCGAATTTCGATGATTTTTTCGATAAAAGTAATAGTGTCCAGATAAAAGTAAAATTTTTAGCATCGTAGTTCACGTTGCTACAGGAACAAATTTGTTATTTTTCCACTACAGCTTAATTATGACAGCAGCAAAATCTACTGAATAATTCTTCGGTTTCAAAAAAAAAATGTCAAAAAAATGCCAAAAAAAACTGCGCAAAACGCGAAAACAAAAGTGTAAAAATCTTATAAAAAATTGGGCAAAAATTGAAAATTGCTGAGAGAAAATTGATTATATCGAGCCAAAAGATTGTAACTGGAATGTGAAAAAATCGCCATGAAAGACAAAAATACGCTAAAAATCGCATAAAACGTTCGTAAAAAATTCAGAAATTTCTATGGACATATTTTCTATATTGTGCTAAAAGATTGAAACCTGATTCCTTTTAGGGATGTCAAAAATTCGTGCTGCAGACGGCAAAATTTTTACTATATTGGGATAAAAGATAGAAACTGGGTTCCTTTTACACTCTCTCTCCAAGGGAAAAAAAAAAAAAAAAAAAAAAAAAAAAAAAAAAAAAAATCAGTAAATTGAAGAATTTTTTCCGTAACTTTTTCTTTCATTCAAACACACACACACACAAAAGCTTTGATTTGATTTTCTCATTTTCCGCGAAAATATAGAAACCTCACCAATCTAACATAAAAATTACCTAACATCCTTACTAAATATGAAGATGCATTTTTGTCAAATCAAATCACAGGAGTGTTCCGCTAACTTTGCTGCATTGTACTTTTCCCTGTTAGAAACTGAACTTTTACGCATGACTTTTTTCCTTCATAACACGAAGAAGTCGCGAATCAAACATCAAAATTTCTAGAAATTTTCCTTTCTAAAGACGAAAGTTTCGTCAAATGTGAGATAAAATCTCTTCTAATCACAGGGGTCTTAAAAAAGGAAAAAAAAACGTTCGTGAAAAATTCAAAAATCGCCAAGGACGAAATTTAGCACATGGGGCTAAAAGACTGAAACCTGATTCCTTTTACTAATGTCAAAAAATACGCGAAAAAAGTTAAAAATCACATAAAAAATTAGCGAAATATTTAAAAATCGAAGAAGACTACTTTACTATATTCGGCTAAAATGGAAAGATCGATTGAAAATTGATTCCTTTTATGAATGTGTGGAAAAAAGCACGAAACTCGAAAAATACAAAAAAATGTCGTAAAAAATTAAATGAAAAAAAATCGAATCAAGAAATTTCAGAAACTGTTTCGAGCAACTTCAGGCAAACAGGTAACTTTCCTGTCAAATTTTGTACGGAACAGAAAAACATCTGGTCAGACAAAGAAAAACTCTGGACAGACAAACGTCTGTCTTTATTATTATCTACTAGGAAACCCGTCTTCGTTGCCCAAAGAAAGGCACCTTCTATCCGAAGGCATTTTTTTTCTTCTTAAATTTCAACTTGGGTGACAATTTTAAACGGGAGAAAACCGGAATGTATGAAAACAACATCCCAAAAGTATTATTATTATTTTTAATTAGTAAATCTGTACATATATATATATATATGTATTTAATAAAAGGCACCAATCCGAGCGGGAAAAAAATTGTTATAAGTGAATATTTTCTGCTTAAAGAAAATCTGTCTGGGCCAGGCGGATGGCATTGTCAAACTGAAGAGAAAATTGAAAATACGAAAACGACTTCCATATTTTTTATTTATTTTGTTTATGAGCAATACTTAGCAATTTATAGCATTTGTAAAAGGAATTCAGTTTCAAACTTTTTTGCCAAATTTTGTCCTCTGCTGTTTTTAAAATTTTCGAGAATTTTTATGTAATTTTTAGCTTTTTTTTCACTTTTCTGGTAGTTTTTTTAATATTCGTAAAAAAAAAAAAAACGGTTTCAACCTTTTAGCCCAATATAAGTAAAGTTTGATCTCTATGAACTTTGAAAATTTTTATGCAATTTTTGGCGTTCTTTCGCGTTCTTCGGCGATTTTTTTGACATTTTCTTCCTAAATGGAAGAATTCTCAGTTAAATTTTGCAAGTCCTTTGATTAAATTCATATTGTAAGAATATCAAATCTGTTCCTGTAGCAACGTGAACGAAATGTTGAAAATTTGAATTTAATCTGGATCTAAATAAAAAATTTAAAATAATTCAAAATTCGTATGATTCGGGATCGGAGCGGACATAGCCCCTATGGGTGTACGCTGCCGAAAGCAGTGTAGCCCAACTACAAATTCGTTCAATTTGAAGTTAGTTTTGGAAAATTCGACCAGCGAAACTGCGCTGGTGTTGTTATAAAATGGAACTCGGGTGGAAAAATAAATATATTTCTTTAAAATCTTAGAGGGGGGGCCCCGAAAAATATGTTTTGGGGGGGGGCCTCTGAAGACCTTGCTACGGCCCTGCTATCTGGTCACTTTACACTATAGACAGGTGGTCACATTACCGAGCAATTCTTATATTATTTTACATGAGCACAAGTAAAATTTTGCAAAAACGGTCACTTTAGCCAGGTGGCCACTTTACCAAGGTGGTCACTTTAGCAGGTTGCACTGTATTTTCTAACATTCACCCAAGTACGAGGAAGAAAACATAGTACGTTCATTTTAGATATCAACTGAAGGAATTAAAACAATTTCCAGTTTTCTCCTAATTAATTCTGAGGTCATCCACCTGATGATGGGTCTAAAACTTTGAAGTAGAATTGTGACCTTAATATTCAACATAAGTATTGAGTGTAGGTACTACTCAGGTAGGTTTTACTCAGAATTTTAAGCTCTACAACATTTGTATTGACAATGTTTTTGACAGAGTTAGTTGTTTTGAGATATTGTTATGGTATGCAAAAAAACGTGTTTTTTGACTATAATTCTATACATATTTCCTAACGCTCACCTAGTACGAGGGGGAAAACATAGCATATTTATTCTAAACCTAAACAAAAGGGATTAAAACAATTTCCAGCTTTCCCCTAATTCCGAATTCAACCCCCTAACAACTGGGCTATTAATATAAATAGCTCATTTGTTTCCAGATTACATGCCAATTACTGGATAGCCAAAAACTTTCATGACAATGTCATTCTCAACTTGTTGCCCCTCATATATTAACCCAATGGGTTATTACGTATATGGCGTGATTGAGATTGAGAGGGCCTTATCATCAAGTGACGATTTCATCAAGTGACGTAGGGCTACCTGTTTGACCGTTTGGCGAGAACGTCACTATCCGGCGATTTTCCTCCCTCTTATACGGTTTTATTCTATGCTTGTTGTAGGGAAAACCAAAAAGCAATAGCCATGTTTTAATAGTTAAAAACTTATGACAAAAAAAAATTAAAGCATTTAAATTCACCCAAGATTTTTGCGGTACTCTCACTTCATTTGAAGAACTAAATTTTTACAGTGGAGGTATTTGTACCTAATATAGGGTGGTCCGAAAGCTCCTGGCACATTTTTTAATGTAATGCAAAATTAAGTAATTGAAGTAGTTGTTTTTAGTTTATATTTTCAATAAAACTTCACCTTTTTGATTCTCGCTGGAGATCTTGGAAGCTCCATTTAATTTCTCGGCCATCATCATAGACAAACCAAAAGGCTGGAATGGAATTAGTTCTTTTTCCTTCCTGTAAAATATTTTTAATTATTTAAAAAACAGCTTATTGAGATTAGTCAACATTAATATCCTAAAAAATTACCATGTAATTACAGCAGATTATTAAAATTTATATCAGATCACATTTTTCTCAACTGTTTTAGCAATAAAAATGACATCTTCGGAGTTTTTGGAATCAGTAATCTACTTTGAGTTTTTATAAAATTATTTAATAGTGAACTTCAATACAAATGTACGCATGTCTGTGAAAACATATACAGTATGGAACCGTTTATCCAGAAACCAGTTTACCAGAAAACCAGTTATCCAGGATGATATTTCTAATAGACTGATTTCAGAATTTTTGCAGAAAAAAGTGCTATACACTGCCAGTTTGACATATGCCCTGCAAAATGCATGGTATAACTTGATGCCAGCATCTAGGATTTGAAATGGAAACGTTTGTAGTTACATATTAAGCATTTTGATTTTTATGCAGGGGAAAAAGAATTTTTGTTTCCAAGGGGTTCCTCTAAATAACCTCCTTTCAAACTTTGATGAATCTTTGATCTTGTTTGGATCTGATTCTTAACCTGAGTAACTAATAATTAATTTAAAATCGGAAATAATGTTACAACCACATGTATTCGACAAAACTTATTAATGGATGTTGCTTTAATGCACAACCAGTTATCCGGAATACATCTGACACCAATCATTCTGGGTAAATGGTTCTGTACTGTATATATATATATATATATATATATATATATATATATATATATTTCTGCATTATTTTAGGTGTCTTAAAATCCCACAATAAAAATAACTTTATACACAAAACCCTTACAAATAATCTATATCTTACATTAAATTCATTTATGTTTTTCATAGTATCCAGGGTTCGTTGATATATATCAATGGATATATATTATGATATATATCTTGATATATATCCGATATTTATTTTTAAAATATCAAGATTTTTGATATTTTCAAATTCTTGATATTTATTTTTAAAATATCAAGATGTTTGATATTTTGTATATTTGATATTTATTTTCAAAATATCACCGTGAAAGATAATCTTGATATTTTCTTCAGTCAAAACAAGTGTAAATGAAATTTCCAACTATTATTCACTGCATCATTCTGTAGATAAACAACTTTTGTAACAATATTCAACTTAACATAATTCGGCAAGTTTTATCGTAGAAGAAGGAATTTTTTACCTTTTCACTTGTCAGAGCATGGAAAAAAGTTTTCTAAAATTATAGTACCCATAAATCGTATAAGAAATTTAATGCGTACAGGATCTGTGCTGGACTTACCAAGTTCTCGCCCGTGTTCACTGACCAGCTTCATCCGCCATCTTGTTACAAAATGACATAAATTTCAAATCCAAAAAGTTTTTACCCTAAAGTGTTCGGCCTGGATATAAGCATTAAGGAGTATTTGTTTTGTCTCTATCTTAAAAAATGGCTGAGATATAGCATTTGAAATTCTAGGGTGCCCCTAATTAAGTTTCATTTATGAGCTTTAGAAAACATGGTTTCTCGAAAATTTATTTCAATTTTTGTAACCATTGTTGCTACTAGTGATGCAACGAATAGTGGTTTGGCCGAATAACCGAATACCGAATATTCGGCCAAGTTACAGCCGAATATTCGGCCTATTCGGCCGCCGAATAATGAATTTATTTTTGTATCTAACAGTATAGTTATGCAACAATTGCATAATCGACAAATTATGAAAGTGGATTATTAACACCCCTTAAGGATCGCTTAATATTTATGAAAGCCATCGTAAAAGTAACTGTTTCTTTATTGCTGAAATTGAATAATTATAAGGTTTCTAAATAAAATATGCAATTAGTTGTATGTTTGAAGCGAAAAAAAAAAAAAAAAAAAAAAGATTTTATAGAACATATTTGTGCGCTCCCGAAGTTAGATCAGCGCCACCTAGCTGATAAATATGTAAACCAGTCAGTTGAGCTTCGTTATCACCGAAACAACACGTATGTAGCGAGCGCTCTTGTGCTCAAATCAGAAGCTCTATGAAATTAAAATTGCCCTTTGGCAGTAATAAATAAACCTACTGAAATATTCACAGTCCACTGTCCCGATTGCTCCCGACAATATTCACATTTTCAGAAAAGCCATCATGCGATAATTTTGCGCCTTTATGTTTGTTTTACATCATACAAATCAATGCCATATACACGGCCATGCAACTGTACCGCTCCATGACTGGTGACATCAGATGTATCGTCTGAATATGAACCGTCATTAAAAAAAAAAAAAAAAAAAAAAAAAATTCTTCTGAATCTCTGCTGGATTCAGTAATATTCCAATTATCAGAAACGCTTGATCCATCAAAATCCATAATTTAGACAAATATAAACAGTTCAGGCCAAAAACAAAGCTGAATCATGATCTTTAGTATCCGTATAAATTTAACCGGAATCATAACTGTGAAGTAAGCACACATAAAAAAATTTCTTTCAACCTCTGTAAAGTGGTGGGATTACCCAGGATACTGGGGTAATTCCGCCACTGTATCGGGGTAATTACGCCACTCTTTAATGACTTAGTAAATACATAAAATGGATACTAGGAAGCACATAACCTACTTAAAATATTTAGGGTTGGGTTGGGTTGATTTTTGACGGCCAATTATCTACACGAGGGATATAGGCCCGGGGGGAGTGCCCTCCGTGGGGGTCTTTCTAAGGGAACCTAATCCGTATTAACGCATGGAAGATCCACGGCTCGAGTTAAAATATTTAGAAAGCAATGTAATTTAGCAGAATAATGAATAGCTACAATATTCCATAAGCTAGATTTATTAATGTGCCAAGCTTACAATTTAACTCAAATTGCAAAAGTCACCCATTGCCATGGTGGCGGCATTACTCCGAGAGGACAAAATAGCAGAAATCCCCCAGCAAAGCCGAAAGAAGAACCGAACTTGTTCAACACATTGCATCATAAATGTCGGCGAATGCATGTAAATTACGGGTAATATCTTAAGTACCTAATGTTACAATAAAAGATGTTTACCTCTGCTCATTTGAAGCTCCAAAATAAGAAGCACCTAGATGAAAATTGAATTTTTCACTAGAACAAACGAACGATGTACAACAAAATCACTCTAGGCACTGTTTCTATTGTTTGCCGCTATAGTGCAGGCGCATTCACTATCTCAAACTGCGGTTATTTTTTAAACTAGGCGGGGTGGAGGCATAAGCCAGAGTGTTGCCGTTCCCATGGTCTCCCCTACGTGAGAATTTTTTTTTTTTTTTTTTTTTTTTTTTTTTTTTTTTAGTTTGGAGCCCTAGAGACTGCAGAATAGGTGAATTTTAATTATAATAGTCCTGTACTGAAGTTTCTAAAGTTTAGTATAGAAACAATATCCTACGAGTTAATCAAGCCTTTTATTTATATTTCGATGAAACGGTCTCAGAGACCGTTCTCAGTAGCTATACGATCATTTATTTCACGGCAGTTATGAGTTAAAACATTAAACTGCATGTCAATGTCTTTTTCAAATTCAAAACTGAAGGAAAATTATTTAAGGTGTAGAATGTTTTTAAGCTAAATACAGACCATGTGAAATTCGTTAATAATTATGAACAATAATTTCTGTAACAAATATGTTTGATAATGTAACTGTACGACAGTTTTTAAGAGATTTAGATGGATTGATGACAGAATGAAAATTAAATGAGCACGAACAGGCATTGTTTAACTTTTAACACATAAGGTAGGTGGGTGTAAAGGTACGCATGCGGCAAAAACACGCGCTGCTTGATCGAAGCAACATTTCTACAATTATGACCGCTAGGTGGCAGTTTGATTTCATGTGCAGTAGTTGTGTGTTCAAACTCCAAATCTTTTGAAGAAAACAACTCTCCATGCCAAGAAACTGAGACAAGTTTCAATTTTTGAATTTTTATGTAATATTTTTAAAAAATCATTATTTAGCTGACAGTACCTCAAATTCTTAGAAATCCAGAAATTCAGTGGAGAACGGAAGCTCTTTATCTTCTAAATGCCGTGTGGTTTACCCCAATCGCTTTATTTATTTATTTATTTATTTTGGCGCAGGTAGCCGGTTGACAAAATACTGCAGAATGGGTTAAAAACGCACATCCGTCTTGGGGCAATGATAAGCACAGGCTTAAGAGGTGGGTCTTTGCCCCATCATTTTAGCTAGATGCAAAGCTTTCCACAATTACGTTGTTGAAAACTTTATACATTTTTCTAAGTTAATATTGTATGAAGTATAATAGTTACTTAACTAAGATAATCTACTTAACTACCTTTTCTCATTTCTAGTTAAGTTTTATAAAACATGAGAGTAGGGGAGAGGGGTACAGTTGATCTAAGTACACAGTGGACCATTCCTTATATTTTATTTATTTAAAAGTTTTTAAAGCTTTTCTTTTAGGCTAATTGATTATATCACTGGATTGATTCCTTATAACTTTCAAATCACATCGTTAGCTCATAATGAACCATTTTATCCTGACTGGTTGTTTTGAGCTTCTAGAAGTAAAATTTTTCATCATCATATTTTTCTTTACTTAGTTATTAAAGGTTATAAATAAGATAAAATAGCTTTTTTGTAAAGGTAAGATACTGGTTTTTATTTTTAAAAGAAAGCCTTAAATAACATTTTTATGAGAATGCATTGAACTTCAACATGGGGCACAGTGGACCACCCACTGCTGAGGTACAGTGATCCACAACCCACTCTGTTACTATAATGCAGAATCTTCAAAATATTTAATAATTGCTTATTCTCTACAAAGAAATATTGTTTTAAAGTAATTATTTAACTGCAAAATAAAGTAAACAAAGAAAAATGTTAATTTATTTAACATAGTAAGAAATATTTTGTTTTGTATTTACTGCTTTTAAAAAATATAAAATTATCCTATTGACTGTAGCCTTTTAATACTAAAAGAATTTCTGGCAAGTTCTGAAATTTTATAATTCATTTTAGATGTAACATAAAACAAATTTGGAATCACAACTTTATCGTTATTAATCTGTTGTTTATATCAATGTTATCTTAAAATCGCCCTCAGATCCAAAAGTATTTCAGGAAAATTTCAAGATCATAAGTACTTTGGAGTTTCATTTGCAAATTTTAAGGACAACGACTTTACTTTGTTTAGTAATTTCACCTTATTTGCAATTGTTCCTGTATCTTATCTGTTATTATTTAAAAAATATAATAATTTTTTTTGATAATTTTTCTGTTTTGTTTTGTATAAGTTTTGTTTGAAAGTGTTACTTGCAAATTTGCATTATTATGTTATTTTGAAGGTAAAGGGGAAATAAAGAGGAATTAAATTAATAAAAAGTAAATTTATATTGTATATCATAATACTTAATAGTGGACCACTGTGCCTTAATGGGTGGACCAGTGGCAGTGCTCCCCGCTTCTGGGGCACACTGGTTCACTTTATGAACGTACACAAATATATATGTATTTGAAACTATGTCCTGAAAAAATTCTGAGGCATGTAAAAATGTTTAAGGAATGTTCAAGAATATTTTCAGGTAGATTGGACTTTCCATTAAAGAGAAATAAAATGTTAATCGCAAAAGTGGTCCACTGTGACCCAGTCTTCCCCATATATTATAGAACCTACCTAATTCTAAAAATCAATATTCTTGTTTCATGAAATTGTTTTAAGCCTTAACCCTTAACTCCTGTTAGCGATCTCACACACCACTGCTATATTCAGTTTTCAGAATTTAACGTATAATTTTCAGTTTAACTAATGATGTCAGTGATATTTTGATTCGTTCGAAAACTTAGTAGTATCGCTAGACTTCAGAATAAGGGAATTTTTATTAAAATAGGCCTTTACATTTTAGTACAGAAACAGTATCTTATGAGTCAGTTGACCCTTTTTATTCATTCTAGTTTCGGAGACCGCTCACAGTAATGATGCAGCAATTTTTGTCTCAATAGTTAAGGGTTAACTGCTGTTTGCGGGCTCAAAGACCGCTGTTTTTTTTTTTTTCTTTTCGCGGTTTAACTTGTAATTTTCAGTTTAACTATAGATACCACTGAAAATTACTATAGATTCTAGTTTAACTATAGATATTAATTTCGTTCGAAGTCTAGCAGTAACGCTAGAGACTTCTGAATAGGTGAGTTTTAATTACAGTAATCGTGTTCCTATGAAGTTTAGTGCAGAAACAGGGTTTCGCCACCACTGCGGATTTTTACCCCAACCAACGGGGCAAAGATACGTAGAGCAATGTTTTTTAAAAATTTCGATTTCTTACGAGATTATAATTTGACAGAATGTCGATTGATGGTGGCACTTGCCTAAGGTTCTAATATAACTTTTAATCATTTGTCATATAAGTTTAGACTAGGGGTGCACAACCTTTTTAAGAGAAGGGACACTTACAAAAATGTCTGAATTGTCGCGGGCCACATCAGTAACACAGAGAGAAGTCTATTTCGGGGAGGTGGGTGGGATCTGTGGCCTATAAAAAAACGTGGTTTCAGAGGGGTGGCAGTTTTTACCCCTTTAGGTTCCCCTACCCAGTCAACATACCCAATTCAATTGGTCTTCAACAGTTTATGTTTGTATATATAACAATAGCAAGAATTATTTTCAAGGAGTGAAAATATTCCTTGACTTTATTCGGAGGAGTAAATTTTGCTTTAATAAAAGGGCTAAAAAGCAAACGTAGGCATAAAAGCGGCTAGTGCCGAAAAAAATGTGAACTTCATAAATGAAGTTAAATTGACGAATCTCGCCATTTTTCTGCAGCCGATCAACGAAATTTGAGATTTTTCCGCGCCTGATCGACAAAATTCACGATTTTTCCACACCTTATCAACGAAATATGCCATTTTCCACACCCAGTCAACGAAATTCATGATTCTTAACTGACCGCCGAAATTTTCAAATTTTTCCCGCGGCGAATTGTCGAGATTCACGACTTTTCCTCGCGATAAACAGCCGAAACTCGCGATTTTACCGTAGCCGATCGACGAAATTTGCAATTTTTTTGCACTTCATCGACAAAATTCGCGATTTTTCCTCTGCGATTTTTTTAATTTTTTTCCTTGGAAAATTGGCGAAATTCGCGACTTTTTCTCGCTCTAATTGACGAAACTCGCGATTTTTCGGCAGTCGATCAACGTTTGCAATTTTTTCAAGCTTCATCGTCAAAATTCGCCCTTTTACCGTTCTAATCAACGAATTTTGCGATTTTCCCAGGCCTGATAGACAGACCTCGCGATTCTTAACTTACTGACGAAATTTAATTTTTTTCCCTCGGAAAATTATTGAAATTTGCGACTTCTTCTCGAGATAAACTGACGAAACTCGCGATTTTCCCGCAGCCGATGAACAAAATTTGCGATTTTTCCATTCCCCACCAACGAAATTCACGATTTTTCCACGCCGGATCTACAAAACTCGCGATTTTCTGTTCCAGATCGGCGAAACTCATGATTTTTCAGAACCCGATCGACGAAATTCGTGATTTTTCCACGCCCAATCGACAAAACTCGAAATTTTTCCACACCCAGTCAACGAAATTCACATATCTTAAATGACTGATGAAATTTGAAAATTGGCGATATTCGTGATTTTCCCGTGCTCTATCAACAAAATAAGCGACTTTTCCGCGCGCAATTGACGAAACACGTGATTCTTCCGACCCCAATGATGAAACTAGCGATTTTTTCGTACATGATCGACGAAATTCGCGATTTTAAAGCGCCTGATCGACGAAACGCGCGTTTTTTTTTGCGCCCAGTCAACAAAATTCGCAATTCTTAACTGATTGACGAAATTTACAATTTTCCCGCTGAAAATTTTCGAAATTCGCAATTTTTTCTCGCAATAAACTGACGAAACTCGTGATTTTCCCGTGCTCGATCAACAAAATTCGCGACTTTTTCGCGCTATCGACGAAACACGCGATTTTTCCGCGCCTGATCGATGAAATTAGAAATATTTTTCGACTACTGACTGACAAAATTAGCAACTCGAGAATTTCCTATATTGATACAAATGGTTTAGGCGATTAATGAAATTCGCGATTTTTTAACTGACTGACAAAATTTGCAATTGTTTTCCGCGGCACTCCTTCCCGGGATTGCACTTATACTCTGAAGCGAAAGCTGTGTTCCCGGGGCGGTCATCCCTGTCATCCACGGCAAATTGACGAAATTCACGATTTTTCCTGCAACCTATGGTAAAAAAATACGATTTTTGCCAATTATAAATTGACGAACTTCGCGGGCCACAAGTTAACCCATCGCGGGCCACAGTTTGTGCATCCCTAGTTTAGACCAATGTGTTCATTAAAAATCAAAATTTATGGAAAGTGCGTATCTTTACCCCTAGCTACTCTATATACAGTCCTTGGGAAAAAAAAAAAAAAAAAAAAAAAAAAAAAAAAAAAAAAAAAGAGGCTGAAATTGCACGTCAAACGTGACAAATGAGGTGCGTTCGTACTATAACTACTTTTATAAATATTCATATCTTCGTGAAATTGCGATTGCACTCTTATGCAAAAATGCATGAATACAAAATTTATTACGATTATACATATTAAAATCAGTACTTTGGAAATAATATGACTCCATATGACTCTAACTATACTAAATAAATGTAGTTCAGTGTGAAAATGCATAACTCATTTCAAAACCACTTTTAAGCTATTTTCGTTCATACTAACACTTACGCATTCTTTTGTGTAAGCCAAGTATGTATATGATCTACAGCATTTATGACACAATGTATAACATGCAAAAATTTAATTAAACTTAAAAACTCATATCAACAAAAAATGCACTTCTAGCAATCATCGCTAATATACAATACTTGGATACAGTATAGCATCCGAAATCTTTTGTGTGTCCCTGTAAATGCTTTGAATTTTCTATTATACAGGAAGTAACTTGCAGTAAATCTCAGCAACGTATATCAATTTCATTATATGTGAAATAGCTTAACATAATTAAAATATGCCCCAAACACTGTCCCCCTCCCCCCTAAACCATTATGTAACGGAATTATTTTCTGTGACCATGTAAATGAATAATAAGCATTCTTTGCATCGCATATTCTACAGAATGTACATTTTAGTGCACTTCATAAATGCATAGAAATTTCCTGATGTTCGAAAGGGTGTAACATCATTAAAAAGCACTTGAATTTTTTTTCTCCATTAACCGTAATGTAACAGAATTCTTTTGACTGTCCCTGTAATTGATTTTCATAAAACTTGAAATGACAAAATTCTGTAACAATTACATATTTTAAATTTCAAACCGTTCAGTTGAGTAGTTTTTGAACTGTTATATGCGGACAGATAGACAGACAGGCGGGCGGACCAAACGACGACTATATAATTACGTATTTATATAATTATCGACGCACCTAAAAAGAGTGCTGGCCCTAAGAATTTTGAAGCAAGTTGTTGCATGAAAATGCGGCTGGTAACATTCGATTAGCAATAACGTCTACTATTTAATGACTATACATATTTTCAAGGCTTAATTTGCGCTGGAGCCCGGCACCGGTACTTCTCTGTTTTTAGTAAATAGTTAAATATTGGTCGGAATTCACCGGAGCTCATAAATCAAGGGCTCCGGAGACCAGTGCAATAGCGCTTCCGAAAAACCGAAGCCTAAATTACCTTTTCCTTTACTTCTCATCTCCAAGATTTCGCATTCTTTTTTACCAAAACACTTATATGTGACGTAATGTGTCGCACACGTAGGAGATGGAGATAAAACGGACTCAATTTTTATATCAGTTTTTGGGTTTGGGCTGGCTTGAGCTCCATCTGTATTACAATTAAAATTTTATTTATTCATGTATAGAAAAACAAAAGCTTTTTCTCTTTTAAAATTACGTATTAGATTCTATTTCAAATCATTTTAATGCTATTTTGATCAGATAAAAGGGGAAACAGAAATCGCGTTTTCTATTTCAAATTTATGTCGGCGACGTGCTGATACGGTGCCACACAAGAGACTAAACAGTGAATTTGCTTTCAGTTCGATTTTCTCTTGTGACAGTATAATAATTTTTAATTGGCTAGGTTGTTTTGTTTTTTTTTATTTTATTTAGATATCTAACCTGAAAAAGAATATTTTCATTTTTAGCCAACAAGCATCAGCTTGAGGTTTTTTTTGTTTGAGGTTTTTTGTCTTCTATTGCGCACGAGTATAAAAATCACGTTGGTGATTTTTCTATTTATTTTATATCATGATCGGTACCCATGCTAAGGCTCTGCTTTGCACATTTCCGAAGTCATCTTCATTTGTAAGTAGATATAATTGCAATGTACTGTTATTCTGATAGAAGGCAATCGAACAGTGTTTCCCCTTTTTCTATAAAAGCATCGATTCTTCCCGATAACAGTGTCAAATTTTTAATTTAATCTGATTTTCAGGGACTCTCCACAAAAGATTCGAAAGGAAAAAAGCGGAAGGAATCTATTATAGTTTAAGATATGCACCTTTTATAGGAAATTGTAAAACATTGTTCCATTCTTCAGCATATAAATATTAATTTCTGTAAATTTCACTCATTTTTTCTCAAAAATGCATAGCTGCGAACTATCCCTTTCTTGTGTTAACACTATTTTCTAATCATAATCCTTACTATATTTAATCGCAGAATTCTGCAATTAATTAACATTAAAATTAAGCAAAGATTGCTATTCAGAAGGAGTGATAACTAAAAAGTGGAATAGTTGACAGCTAACTATATGCTGATAGATATATTTAAAATTTTTATTTTGCATACCGCAGAATATTAGGTACTTTTTTTTTGTTAGAAATTAAGCCCTTCATATTTTTTGCTACAAATAGAAATTGTAACACACTTCAAAAATTTCAACACCTAATTTTGATATACGTTAGATGCAAAATTAATATACAATCTCATTCATTTTGTACCACCCTGTATTTAGATCTTTGTTAAATTTTATTTTCGAATATTAAACGAGAAGTCATTCAGTTAAGTTGTTTAGGAACTAGGCAGGTTTAAAGTTTGGAACTCTTAATTCATTTTTAATTGTCCCAAAACAGATCGTGTTTTCTCTACCAATCTATTTTATTGGTAAATCAGCACAAAAAAAAAAACAACTCTACAATCTGCAAAAAAATAAAATAAAATAAAATAAACAAGTTTTATACTGTATTTCTGCCATCGTAAAATCTGGGGCATTCTCACAATCTTTTGACTTTTGGGGGGAAAAAAATCTGGCGAAATTAAACTTGCTCAAATAACATTTTAATCTGATAGACGAATGCCTTAATGGTTCAAAATAAAGAAAAAATGGTCAGCAGCGAAAAATTTTTTATTTAACTGAGGGTTATGTTAAATTTATGTTATGAAAAATTAAACTTTGCGAGTTTAATTTTCCTTATCATTTCACCACTAAAACTTTTTATTTTCTTCGAAATTTTTACTTATAATGAATTTGCATAGTACCCACAGGACATTCAAATAAGAAATAATAACAATGTAGTATTTTTAGTACAAAATTTTGGTATAACATTGTCTTAAAGGGGTATTAAAGAAGGGACAGTAAGGCAAAAAAAAAGGGACGGTTATAGGAAAAAAGGGACGAAATGGGAAAAAGAAGGGATGGTAAGGATGGAATGGTAAGGAAAATTACCACCTATTTTAGGCAAATCACGTTAAGACTAAGTGATAGCCACAATGTTCATTGATTTTTAGAAACAGTTGTTAACATTAGATTAAATTATTATTATTTCTTTTTTTATTTACCTCGAAAAGTGCAGGAATAAACCTTGGGGACGGTAAGACTACCAATAAAGCCACGATCTTGAAATTGATATTTAAATGCTGATTTAAATTCTGCAGTAAATTTCCTGTCAAAGGATTTTAGACAATCTTTCTCTAGCGTACTTCTACATGAGAAAAAACTTGAAGAAAATTCTGTGGCTGCATCTGAAGTGATTTTCTGCATAAGTTTAGCAAGAGGGACGGTAAGGATGAAAAACACAAGGGCAGAGTTCAAAAAATAATATCAACCGTAAAAATGTGTGCAGGTTAATTTTTTGCTACATATTTCTATAAAACAATTGTCCCAGTTTCGTAAAAAAAATTACATCGAATTACTTTTATTGAAACAATTTTATACAGACAGCTCCAAACTTAGAAATCAGCATCAGGGACGAGGGACGGTATAGGAGTTTTCCTGGTATTTGGACCCCCAACATCGTCCAAAACTTATTTATCTCATTAATATTGTTATGCAATCATGCAATGGGATGTTCCCCAGTATGTGAAATTAAAAAAACACAAAAAGTGTATTAAAACCAAAATTGTTATTCAGGGACATGAAAGTCAAAAGATTGTGAGAATGCCCCAGATGCAGTTAGCTTTTTTTTTCGCAATATCCCAATATCTGGGAGCACGGCAGTGCGTCCGTGAAGTTCGCACAAGCCGTAAGCTACCTTTTCCTGAACCATTTCGGCATACTTTTCACCCCCTCATAACGTCGTTTTAGGGAGAGATATAGAAATTTTACTTTTATACACATGTTTGTATGGTCAAACTGAACTAAGGTTCCACGATTTCATGTTTCTATATTTAGTAGTTTTCGAAATATTAAATTCCGAAAAAGCGCTTTTTTGTCACTGACTCACTTCGCATCATCAAATAACTAAGGTACTTCTAAAAGTCGTAGAATCATGAAATTTCACAAGTAAGTCGGGTTTGTAGCACAATTAACCAGAAAAATCTGAAAACACAGAATTTCCGCCTCTAAACCCTTCATACAGGGGGTGTTCATTTGGCTGTAAACAGTTCCTACGCATTCAATTGTGCCAATGTTGGTCGCCAAACACCGCTAAAACTTCTGTATTATATAAAGAGAATTTACGGAAACTATTAAAGCATTGAAACTGCCAGTTCTCCTTATGATTATTATAATTCTATAATATGTAACCTGTTAATCAATATGTACGTTAGAATGAATCTTCTATAATCCGGTTCCTCGCATTTTCGTTTTCAGGTTTCGAGTAAAATTAGCTAAAATCTTAAAATCATGGCACATTTACTAATTCTTCAACACGATCAGATGAGAAGAATGATAGATTTTCAAATGGATCATGGCAGTGAGCCGGTAGACCTTCTATTCTTCCGTAATCGAGTCTATTGAAAAGGTTAACGTGAAACAAAAAGATATTAGCATCAATATGGTTTAATGCAAATATAGATATTGTCAAAGGATTTCATAAGAACCATTTCACTTGTACCCAGTCGTATCAGTTAAAACACAACAATTGGCAGTGAGCCCAATTAGAAAAGATTACTTAACAAGATTAAAAAATTCCGCATTAGAGAACGAATCGTAACTGCTAAGGAAGCATGCATAATTGAGTTAAGAGATATTTGTCACGAAAGATGAAATACATAACAACACAAAATATATGATGTGCTTCAATGATCGTAAAGAGTTCTTGATTTCTCTATCAAAAGCCTTCCGAATTGGCTAAAGAATGGGCAAGTAAATTAAATTATGAATCACAGTAACATGATGCAACGTTTAACATGGGAGTAATAAGGTAAATACTGCTTGCTAGAAGCGGCTAGTACTTTAATATAAAAAGAAATAAAGTATAAATTTGTAAAGCTCAATAAAATAAATTTAGGTATTTTTATGTTAGCCGGGCGCAAGTGGCAAATCGCCAAATACTGTTCCCAACTCCATTGTTCATATTGCATTCATTTCATTTAAAGATAATATACTTTTCAGTCATCTCATTTAAAACAGATGCATTTCCCTCATTTTATTTAATAGAATATTTAACATAGAAATAAATAAATAAATAAATAAAAAATAATAACATAAACCAAAATATTTTATTTGAAAATCAAAGCATTGTTTCTAATTTAAACATGTGAAAAATGAAAACTGCTATTGGCGAAAAAACAAAATGCTAATGAGGAGATTTGCTCCCGGCTAACATAAAAGTACCGAAATTTAAGTTTTTTCATACTAATATAGTTTAGAATAACAAACTTGAAAAAAAATACAAAAAGTTTTCGGTAAAAAAAAAAAGCGCCAAGTTCTCCTTAATGTTTCAGCCAGAAAAAGTAGTGATATCTGATGTTCGCACAAGTTAAAAGCCAAACATCCCAAATCTTTCATTGAAAATGGCTTCCTGCGACTTGGCCGTTAATGCCTTCGTGAGAGTTTTTCAAATTTTAAAATGTATACAAATGAGCTACATGCCAACTACATTTTTTGATTATTTTAGGCATTTTGTGACATAGAATACAGAAATAAAATACACATTTGAAAAAAGCATTTAAACAACTCCAGTCTATTTAAATGCTTAGAAGTTAAAAATAACAAAATAATTGTATTCAGGAGATAACATCCCTAATTGCTAAAACATAATTAATATCAACTTTTAACAGTTTATAAATCGAATACCTCTTAATGTTTGCAAACAAACTATAATAAATATTCAAACGAAAAAAATCTCTTTCGTCAATACACAAGATTTCAATATTATACAATACAATATAATGTAACATATATTGTGAGATATGAAGTAAGTAAATTTTGTTTTATTTCTTGGGTTTTACGTTAATGACTTTAGCTTTAGACCGTACAAAATGGCAATTAAACCGCAAGTGGACTAAATGATCTGTAATCAAAACTATTGTTTGTTGAAATTGAATTCTATTTATCAGAAATCTTTTACTTATAATGTCTTTATGTGAATTTGCCTCTTTGCATTCTAATATTACTTTTAATATTTAAATAATTCATAAATGCGTAATTTCTAATCATTAATTTTGAAATGCTGTGGGAGGCTTTAACGGCCAAGTCTCAGGAAGCCATTTTCAATGAAAGATTTGGGATGTTTGGCTTTTAACTTGTGCGAACATCAGATATCACTACCTTTTCTGGCCGAAACATTAAGGAGAACTTGGCGCTTTTTTTTTTTTACCGAAAACTTTTTGTTGGGATTTGATTTTCTGGATAAAGCGAGCTTTGAAACTCACGCCCTCATTATGTAGATGACGCCCTAATCAGAATTTAAGTATAGCATTAATCAGTAGACGTTATTACTATTTGATTGGTACCACGGTAACTGTTTTACTTTCTTCTATCTCTACAAGAAGAAAGTATTTGTTTTCGAATTCCGGTTTTCGACGGATTTACACGTTGTAGGGGTCAGAGATTTCGAAAAACATGTTTTTACAAAATGTCTGTCTGTGAGTATGTCTGTCTGTGTGTCTGTGACACAAATTTTGTGGACGCTCCATCTCAAGAACTTACGAATGGATTTTCAGAAAACTTCTGATTCAGTTAGTCCTTGATATAATTTGGTGCTGATAACTTTTTGGTATAAATCGCTCAATAAGTGGCGCTGTTATGCTGCATTATTGATGATTATCGCAATAGCTCTGTCTAAGTAACCAATGCACGAATTTTCACCAAACTTTAGATTCAGTTAGCCCCTGATATATAATAGTGTTGTTTAATTTTTGTGTAAATCGCACAACAGGTGGCGCTACTATGCTGTATTTTTCACGATTTCCGCAATAGCTGTATCTCAAGAACTAATGCATGAATTTTCATCAAACTTTAGATTCAGTTAGTTCCTGATATAAATTGATCCTGATAAGTTTTTGGTGTAAATTGCCCAAAAGAGCCCACTGCTACGCACAACTTTTCGTGATTTCCGCAATAGCTCTATCTCAAAATCTAACACACGGATTTTCATCAAACTTCAAAGTCAATTAGAAGTTTACACGAGTTGTTGCTGATTAGATTTTGGTGCAAAACACCTAACCGGTGGCGCTGCTATGCTGCATTTTTCAGGTAGTATTAAGATCTATGAGATGGAAGAAAGATTTGGGATTGCCACATCCGACTAATTATTCCATGCTTTGCGTCAGAGTTAATAGGGTTTGGTTAGGGCATTCTCTCACGAAGCGTCAAAATGTCTCCTCGGAAGGTCGGAAGGTTTCTAAATTCGTGTTCGCTGTTGGTCCCCCCCATGGAGAAAAAGACAATCAACAATGCTATTTTCGAGTTCAGTTGGTCAGTCTTGTAATATCGCTCACCTGCAAGAAAAGTTATACATCTCGCAAAAATTCATTTTGCCTTTTATTCCAATGATATGGCTGTCATACGTGACATCAGGCGAGATCATTGTGTCTTGCTATTAATTCTATAATTAAGTTCTATAAATGTAGCTATACAGGAAATCCCTTTATTACGCTGTATGCCCATGTGTGATTACACAAGAGGGGTGGATTGTGTGGGGAGGTAAAATTACCAAACCCTCCAAACCTCATCCTTACGTTTTCACTCTTACGGGTTTTAAGCTTTTAAGCACGTTTTTATTCATGCATGCAAATTTCCTTTAGCCTCTCTTGTGAAATTTACTTTTGTCGAGATGTATCACATTTTTGTTGCGCGTGAACGATATATCCTATCTTTCTTTTTCCATAAAACAACTACAGGATTAATGTAAGATTCTTTTTGGATCACTTCTATCACTTGCACATTGTGCACGCTACATAGTATGTGGCAGATTTAGGCATTTTGCGACTCTAAGTAGCGTAAACATAGAGGGATTTCGTCTAATAAATTAGGAATTGAATTCAATGGTTAGGAATTATTGAAATTATCTCATTTCAATACATTTTTAACAATTTTGCATAATTCGATTTTCGGAGATTTTGTTTTCACCAAACAATTCAGTAAAAAGTAATCGACAATGAGTTATGTAAAAGTGAATGCAAATTCAAACTAAATTATGTGCAACATGAAAAGAAAATGCAAGACACGATACGAAGATATTTGTTTTGTTAGTAGGAGAGACTGGGGATACTTGATCCCCACTTTCTATTTTTTATTTTTTTCTCAATCGTCATTTGACATTTTTAAGAAATTTTTTTGCCAAAATAATCGTGTGTCCATTTCTTATACTTTTTTTTTTTTTTTTTTTTTTTTTTTTTGGTATAAAAAAAAACAACTTACCTTACCGTTTTAGCTAGATGCAAAGCTTTCCATAATTACGTTGTGGAAAGTTTTATTTTTTTACTAGCAGACACACCCGGCGTTGCGCGGGCCCGTGATGAATGAACCTCAAATTTGTATGATTTTGTACCTTTAATTCCCTTTTGTCTGAATTTATATTTTTAAATATAAAAAATCGCAAGAAAAATATTAAATTGAAGATACGTACTACTTTGCGTAAGTTGATTTTGGGAGTTTATGCGTACCGAAAGCGAGCGGAACTGCGACAAAACACTCAGGTTTTTACTGGTTCCGTGGACATTTTCAGACATTTTGTTTTGTAAAAAATATTTCTACCCCTCCGAACGTTTCAAAATTTTTATAGGAGATGTAAATCTGGTCTATTTAGACATTGTGTTAAAATAAAGACGTTGACTAAAATAATAAAATAATAAATTTGCTTAATTTACTATTCGAAAATAGTGGCTAGTGCAACCTTCCACCGACAGGGAGCGCAATATGTTCTATACAAATTACTCTACGAAACAGTGGTCAAAGGGCTGTTATAACTTACGTGAAAATTTCAAGTCGATCGGTTAGTTCGTTTTCCAGATTTTAACGAATACGCGTTCATTCTCTATTAAAAAAAGCGTTTCTTTTTAAAAGTCGATTTCCCATTTCGAACAAAAAGTTCTGAATCAATTTTTTTAAATTTACATACTCTTAATTAGTCTATAAATATAGGCCGAGAAGCTAAAGTTTAAAATCTGTAAATGCTGTATTTTTAAAATTTTGGTTTAAATTTGAACTCCCATTAAAATTTTACCCTATGGTTTTTATCCACTCTCCAAAATAAAAGTAGGTGTTTTTCAAAGCAGAGATAATGTCTGTAACTTTTAATAAGTAGCATATATCTCATGACTCCCTCAAAAAACGGCATATAAAAAGTCAGAAACGCTAATTTTTTAAAAAGAAATCTAGAGCCCCTCCGTCCCACCCTGGAATTTCACGCACCATTCTTTTTTACACTTTATCTTTTGTTTTATAAACGTTCTTAAAGTTTCAAACAGATCGCATTGCTAGATTTCCTAATTTTAACAAAATCGCGTTATGTTAGTTCCACATTCCACCACCAGGGAGCGCACTCTATTCTTAACAAAAGCTCCTTTACATAACCTATCAGTAGATATGTTACTCGAGGAGGTGGCGGTCTTCAGCAAAAATTTTAAGATATTTGTTGAAATTACTATTCGGAAATAGTGGTAACTTAACTTTTGTCACATTTATATGTACTAAGTAGCATGTATCTGAGAACTCCATGAAAAAACCGCAAAACAGTATGAAACGCAAAGGTAAAAAAAAAAGAAATATTTCGCCCCTCCCCTCCCCCCACCCACCTGCCCGAAATTTCACGCGTCATTTTTTATAAACTTTTTCTAATGTGTTATAAACTATCTTAAAGTTGCAAGCAGATCGCTTTGTCAGATTTCCTACTTTAAATGAAATCGCGGTCTCTTAATTCCACTTACCATCACCAGGGAGTGCAATGTATTTTTAAGAAAACTGTATCTGAACGTATTTCCATTACACAACCTATCAGTAGATATGTTACTCGAGGAGGTGGAGGTCTTAAGCAAGAAATTAAGATATTTTTGAAATTACTATTCGGAAATAGTGGTAACAAACTTTTGACATTTTTATATTTAATAAGACTCATTTATTTCAGGACTCCGTCAAAAAACCGCACGGGAAATGGTAAGAAACGCAAAAGTTTTAAAAAAAGAAATCTATCGCCCCTCCTCCTCTCCCCACCTTCCCGAAATTTTACGCGCCATTTTAATATAAACTTTTTCTAATGTGTTATAAACTATCTTGAAGTTTCAAACAGATCGCCTTGTTAGATTCCCTACTTTAAATGAAATCGCGGTCTGTTAGTTCTACATTCCGCCACCAGGGAGCGCACTCTATTCTTAGCAAAAGCGTATATGAACGAAACCTCTTCACGCAACCTACCCGTAGATACATGGATGGGGAGGGGGGCAGTCTTAACCAAGAATTTAAGATATTTGCTGAAATTACTTTTCGAAAATAGTGGTATCAAGACTTCTGAAATTTTTATCTCGAATAAGTAACATTTATGCTGTATTTTTACAAATCGCACGCCGTTCTGAAGAATACTACAATAAAAGGTAACGTGATAACCATTTAAAATAAGCATATAAAAGAAATAAACCAATTAGTGAAATAAAGCATCCCCCCCCCCCCCTCATAAATTAAGGGTGCAAAAAGTTCTGTACGAACATCCGACATGAGTTCCCACTGCTTGCGGCACTGTATAGTAGGCGGGCGACAAATTCGGAACATTTTCTGTATTTAAAACATAAAAGAGAGCAATTAAAAAATGCGTTTAAAAATGTCTTTAAAAAAACACTTCTGAAAAAAAAAATCAGTATCAGTATCAAAAATGAGAATTTAAATTCTATTAAAACTGTTGCTACCCGCTACAGCAGCAGAAAGCATTAGAATGCAAGGACTTATTGTTGCCAATTTCTAGTAGTAAAAGAGCCAGTAAGGAGTATTCTAATCTTTTATTTAACGTTTAAAAAACATATTTCTTGCTATCTAAATAAATCAGCATCAAACAGGCATAGATTAAGGACCAAGATGGGACATTTACGGCATAATCTGTAATGGCAACAGTACTAGCGTCACTATCGACAAGCAGTGTCGTAGCTACCAGGGTCGTACTGGCTTAACTGAGAGGGCGGTGGCAAAATGGATAAAAAGGGCGCCGATTGCCTTACAACAGTGCGCAAATGCTTATATATATATATACATACACACGCACATACTATATAAATTATGCATAAAAAAATCACTTTAAAAATATTTACGAATATATTGCTATAGCGAAAACTTTATTCCTAAAATAATTATGACACCCAAATTAGTATTTTACACTATAGAAATGTAATATGCACAAAAATAGTTACCCGCAAGACATTGCACTTAAAAAAAATCTGGTGTTAGACCAGTGTTGCCAATTTAGAGGTATTTTTTTCCACCACACTTTTCTAAGAAAGCTATCTCCATTCTCGAATTTCGCTCACCTTATCTAATGGGTTAATTCAAACTTTACCCCGAATATCCGAATAACAATCTCCATACAATTATCTCCAAATGGAAAATAAAATATTAAAATAAAACAAACAAAAACAATTTCGTTGGGTCAAAACTCAAAAGTGCAAAACATTATTTAATACAATTCAATAATATTTTATATAATACAATCTCTAGAATACAAATACTAATTATGGTGCATAAAATTTCAGGAAAGTTATTTTTGTTCAGGGCAAGAATGACATATATTTTACGTGAATTATTTTAAAAATATGTTTTATTTCTTTATTTTTTCAACATTCAAAAGATATCATAGAGAAGACCCCCCCCCCCCTTTCCGCTAAGTATATTTACAAAGAGAATTTTAACCGAGTTATTTTCTTCTGATGGACTGGTAGCTTCCATTATTATGAAACAGCCGTTGTAAATGAAGTGTTAGGTGGAGATAAAAGAGCAGTCGTAAAAAGTTAGAACTCTGATTTTCTGATCAGAATGAGAAGAAAAAAAATGGGCATTTTTTTTTTTTTTTTTTTTTTTTTTTTTTTTTAATTATGGCCATTTTTTTCCCATTCTGATCAGAAACAAAATTATGGCCATTTTTTTTTTCATCCTGACCAGAAAAAAAAAATTATGGCAATTTTTTTTTCCTTTTCTGACCAGAAAATCAGAGTTCTAACTTTTTACGACAGCTCTTTCATCTTCACCTAACACTTCATTTATAACGGTTGTTTCATAATAATGGATGACACCAGTCTATCAGAAGAAAATGATCCATTCCAAAGGTATAAGTTCGATTGAAAAAAACTATTTAATACTTTGAGTAGAAAGAAGAGGCTACACCTGCAATTTTTATGACACTAATAGAATCCCATAGCTGCCAATGTGTACGGTTTAGTTACCTCTAAAATTTAACACAAATTTTTGCCATATTTAATCGTTGACAATTGTTAGACTTTTTAAACTGAAATTCCGGAAGTGACAGCCAATTGTTCCCTTGCGACGACATTTCTGTGGCTTCAACTCATAAAACGTGGCTAAATGTGCTATCTTTGACAACATTTTCTGAATGAATCTTTGCCTTTATAAGAAAATGGGAAACTCTTTAATTTCCTGGTATCTGAACAAAATCGACAAATTTTATATTTTTACGAATATTAATGCAAATTTTTTGTATTTACGAATGAAAATGACTTCGCGAAATATCAGAAAAGTAGTTAGTTTGGATTTGGGAATAGCTTTCAATATAAATAAACAGTCAAGTGCGAGTATTACTCGCGTACAGAGGGTTCCGTAGAATAAACATATGAATTTGTAATTGTTGTTAAAAGAAGACTTTGTAAAAAACTATACAATGTAGTGTTGGGTATAACTGTATATACTAGTACCATGAAAGTTCAAAGAGATATGGAACCTAAATAATATTGAATATAACTATTGTGTGCAACTCATTTTTTAATATTATCCTAATCTGTTTATGATGAGCTTAATTTGGCACTGACAATAAAAGCAGCGCATACTTAAACTTCAATTGGCATTTCATAAAACTGAATTCAGCGTAGTAATAACTTTTCTTTCTACAATGTAGCTAAAACAAAATCTTTGTTCGAAGTTTAAATTTAGCATTGTGCTAAGCGCGCTTCAAAAGGAGGTCGCAAAGTTTCAAGGACGCCTTGGTCCGTGCCGCGTTTTTCCAGATAGGTTTTTAATTAACTTTTAAAGTCACTTGAGACGTATTGAGAGATGCACTCAATGCAAACTAGTCGCGAATCCCATAGTACTTATGTGATTCATTCTAATTAAGTGGCCTCAGGACTCTTCAAAATATTTGAAAATTAAATTTTATTAGATGTTAAACTCCTATCTTTACTGAACATTTTTATATAATTGTTTACTTGAAATTACTATTAGAACAGAAGTTATGGCTTTTAGAATTATACCCGCTCACTAGCTGAAGCGGCGTTTCCGAAACTTTGAAGTCATCTTTCTGCAAAACAAGTTTTTGGGCATAACGCCTTAATTAGGCCCTATACATTTTTACTAAATATATTTATGAATGTTTAATGATCTGAAAATATGTGGGTCAATAGTCTTTATTACTTCCCCGAATTTGAAATTTCCACGTTCCATAGTTTACGAGTAAAATGCCTGTGACAGACAGACAGACGGACAGACACAGGAGTGATCTTATAATGGTTCTGTTTTTACTTTTTAAGTACGGAACCCTAAAAATTCTCATAACGAGGATGTGATCGCCTCCCACCCCAAAAAAGGAAATCCATGACCCCCTCTAAATGATGAACTGAATCCGCCCTTGGCTTTGTCGAATATTGATTGATTAAAATCTTGGAAACGGAATCGAAAAAAATTCCGCTTTATACAGGATCCTTAAGCCATATCATCTTTAGATTCTTCTATGTTTCGTCATACGCCAGGCAGGATGATTTTAACAATACCGTGAAAAACGCAGATGCGAGAAAAATCAACAAACAAAATCTTCATTTGGCGCCCGGGGCACATGCCCCCTCTGCCCCCCCCCCTTAATTTCGGCCCTGCTTTCAAATGAGCAAACTTACAAAGGCTGTACCCCATAATGGAGTTGTTTCTGTTTTTCAAAGATCTTGTTCTTTTTTACCGCGATTCATGTGTGTACGGAGGGTAGGGGGGGGGGGGCGGGGCAGAAAATCTTTGGAAAAGTAATACGTTGAATGTATTATTTTGAAAAGTAGTATTACTTGAATTTTATTGCATGATAGTTTTGTTTTAAAGGTTTTCATTAAATTTCATTTTAACTGCTGACTGCTTTACTTGGCTGAAAATACCAGCTATTTTTTATTGCCCACCAGAAACTTTTTAATCGAACTGTCTTTTATATTTTTTGAGAAAAGCAAAAGATCTCTCAGAAAAGGCTGTCAAATGTGGCGTTTTGAACCGAATTTCCGGATGCGACAGTGGAGGAAGAGAAAGAAAACTGTTGTCACGAGACAACAATCAATTTTAACTCAAGATGCAATTAATTTAAAGAAAAGAATTTATTGTATTACAAATCACTTCAATAACCAAGCCTGCAAGTCTCATTCTTTTATGTAGAGTTTGGCCGAATATTCGGTGGTTTCATTTTCGTTTTCAGCCCAAAATCCTAGTTTCGGCGAAAATACTGCCGTATATTCGGTATTACTATAACTGCCCCTCCCTAGCCAAACGGCTCCTCCCATCCAAAGAGCCGTACATACTATATATTCACATACAAGGGGATAAATCTAGAAGGTAGTACTAATATTGATTAAATTCGTTATTTTTAAATTAAATTATTTTTTAATATATTTTTTATGTTTATAGCACCTTATATTTAATTAATTTTATTTCAATCAAATTATTTTTTAATTAATATTTATGTACTGCCGTTTCTACGCAAAACATTATTCAGATAACATGCGTATATGTATGTTTATGTTACTTACTTTGAATTTATTTTTAAAACAGTTTCGCTTTCGTTTTCAGTCGATACTAGGAAGGTAACCGAAATTCGGTTTCTTTCGAACACTATTTTTATGTTTGTAAATGAGCAGAAATTTTCGCATTATTGAACGTTAAAAAATATTTTTTTAAGAACCGTTTTAAAGATTTACACGTAATCATAACTTATAAATTTCGTAAAATCGAGTTTTTATTTTAGCGGCTTTATCAACGGAATTGAGACTTCTTTATGTGGCCAGAATCTGGAATAGACAATTCTATGTAAGTAAAAAAAATAAAAAAATACAATAAGCATTCTATTATAATTATAACATAAAATTGAAACTAGTTTTTTCTCAAAATTGCATTTTTTAATAGATGACCACGGCACGATTACTTTAATAATACTGAATTGTTTCACTTCTAATTTTGTCAGCTTTTTTTCTCATATAATTATGCAGTGCATTAAGGATTTTTTTTTTTTCAATCATCAAAAATCAGCATTTTTCTACGATAAAAGTTGAAATACCCTCTTCAAATAATCAGCATTAAACAAAAAGAGGGAGAGAGAGCTTTTCATAATTTCCACCCTTTGTCTCGTCTAGTCACTAAAATAAGTCATATTTAATTAAAAATTACTGTTTATTTTAATTTCAGATAAGCCAAATTTAAACTACAATGGTCATCGCAACTCACACACACACACACACAAAAAAAAAAAAACCACCAACAGCGCGTCGTGTGTTAATTAGTATTTCATGGAAAAATACCTCCACATCCGATTTCTATTTACTCCAGAAAGATAGAGAGTTCGAGAATACGGCATAATAATAAAAAAAGGTGTCACATCTGGTATTACTACAGAAACCACTGGATATCTATAGAACCGATTTGAAATGGTAATTTGTCTTCTTAGGAACTCCCACGTTACTGATTAACAGCATTGAAAACTGAACACAAACACATCTGCACTTCTCTTTACTTATATTTATCCATTCTTTTGTAAAAGGACTTTTACAATTTTAGTGGTTTATCTATTTATTTTAATTACATATGTATTTTTCAATTTATAAATCGGGGTGGTGTTTGAAGTTTAAATTGGTTAAGCAGATCCGGTTTAAAAAAAAAAAAGATGTTTTTAGATATTGGCTTTTTCGGATGTTAAAAATATTATCGAATTTTTAAATATATATGAAAAATTAACATTTTCTTCTTTCAAAAGCAAAATTTACATAAGTTTGTATTGCAAAATCTTGTGAAGAATTAGTCTTGGCGGTCTAACGCTTATATTATCATTAAGAAATTATGGAATGCTCCACTTTAGTAGAACTAAGGGCATCAATTTATGTGTGTGTTTGTGGGGCGTGTGTGTGTGTGTGGGGGGGGGGGGGGTTGCTATTACAAAAACACGATACTAGTTTTTTTTTCACGTTATTTTTACAGAGGCGCTAAAAAAATCTGTCCAAGGGCGACAAAAGCACGATGATAGTTTTTTTAAAGGGATTTTTACAGAGGCGCTGAAAAATATCTGACCAAGGGCGCCATGAATACAAAAACACGATATTAGTTTTTTAAAACATTTTTACAGAGGCGCTGAAAAAATCTGACTGAGGGCGCCATAATTAAAAAACACGATATTAAGTTTTTGAAATTTATTTTTACAGATGCGCTGAAAAAAATCTCTCTAAGGGCGCCATGTTAACACGATAATAGTTTTTTCAAAATTATTTTTACAGAGGCGCTGAAAAAATCTGACCAAGGGCTCCATGATTACAAAAGCATGATATTAGTTTTCTGAAAGTTATTTTTGCAGGGCGCTGAAAAAATCTCACCAAGAACGCATTGATTACGAAAACACGACATTAGTTTTTTGAAAGTTATTTTTACAGAGGCGCTGAAAATAAATCTGACCAAGGGCGCCATGATTACAAAATTACGATATTAGTTTTTTTTAACTTATTTTTACAGAAGCGCTAAAAAAATCTGTCAAAGGGCGCCATGATTAGAGAAACACGATGATAGTTTTTTGAAAGGGATTTTTACAGAGGCGCTGCAAAGATATCTGACCAAGGGCGCCATGATTACAAAAACACGATATTAGTTTTTTAAAACTTATTTTTACAGAGGCGCTGAAAAAAATCTGACCAAAGGCGCCATGATTACAAAAGCATGATATTAGTTTTCTGAAAGTTATTTTTACAGGGCGCTGAAAAAATCTCGCCAAGAGCGCATTGATTACGAAAACACGACATTAGTTTTTTGAAAGTTATTCTTACAGAGGCGCTGAAAATAAATCTGACCAAGGGCGCCGTGATTACAAAATTACGATATTAGTTTTTTGAAAGTTATTTTTATAGAGGCGCTGAAAAAAATCCCTCCAAAGGCGCCGTGATTACAAAAACACGATATTAGTTTTTTGAAATTTATTTTTACAGAGCCGCTGAAAAAATCTGATCAAAGGCGCCATTATTAAGAAAACACGATACTGGTTTTTTTAAACTTATTTTTACAGAGGCGATAAAAAAATTTGTCCAAGGGCGCCATGATTAGAGAAACACGATGATAGTTTTTTGAAAGGGATTTTTACAGAGGCGCTGAAAAAAAAAATCTGACTAAGGGCGCCGTGATTAAAAAATACGATATTAAGTTTTTGAAATTTATTTTTACAGAGGCACTGAAAAAATTCTCTCCAAGGGCGCCATGATTAGAAAAACACGATAATAGTTTTTTGAAAAGCATTTTTACAGAGGCACTGAAAAAATCTGACCAAGGGCGCCATGATTACAAAAATACGATAGTAGTTTTTTTTTTAATTTATTTTTACAGAAGCGTTGAAAAAATTTGACCAAGGGCGCCATTATTGCGAAAACATAATATTAGTTTTTTTTAACTTATTTTTACAGAGGCGCTAAAAAAAATTGTCCAAGGGCGCCATGATTAGAGAAACACGATGATAGTTTTTTGAAAGGGATTTTTACAGAGGCGCTGAAAAAAATCTGACTAAGGGTGCCGTGATTAAAAAACACGATATTAAGTTTTTGAAAATTATTTTTACAGAGGAAAAAATCTGACCAAGAGCTCCATGATTACAAAAGCACGGTATTAGTTTTTGAAAGTTATTTTTAAAAAGCATTACTTTTTAATTTTCCAAATGAAAATCTTTGAAAATTTTATGCCTTTCAAAATGCGTGCTTAAAAGAAAAAAAAAAAAAAGAAAGAAAAGAAAAGAAAAAGAAAAAGTGACGATGGGCGCACCGGGCATTTGCCTCGTTGCCCGGTGAGCCAGTACGACTCTGGTAGCTACATATTCAGCGCCCTGGAGCAAGTGAAGTTTGTGCGCCCTATTGTCATTCGAAAAAGTTCTGCGCAATTTTTGTTTTGAAGTTTAAAATTTATATAGTATTCTTAATCCGATTTAAAATTTTACTTTTATTTGAAAGTCAAAGTATTTCAACAACGTGTTAAATACAAATAATTAAAAATAAATAATGAATAACGAAATAAATTATTCTGTAAGTACCGAAATATGTTTTGCGAATAGGGCGGGATTTTTGTTTTAAATGCGCCAATGGGTTAGTACAATCAGCCGCTCTTAACCCCTTCGGGACGAGCGTCTTTTACAGAATCTTTAATCACCGGTCTTTTAAAACAGAAATTTTTTCCTAATTAAATCGGGAAAATGCTCGGATTAAATAAGACAAAATTTACAATAAAAATTTACTGGTGAGAATAATCTCCGATTCTGAGCACCTTACGCGGCACGAATATCGGTCGCTCGTCCCCAAGGGGTTAATATATGTTTTTCTTTTCAGGGGTTTCGAAACATTGTAGAATACTAAAAACACTTGTCAAGTTTTTTTTCTTACTTTTTACATATGGATGAAATACATTTTTCTGGTTTTAGTGCCAGAAAATCCAAAATTCAAAGTAACATAACTCGGTAAGTTTTGGTCGTACAAAAAAGAATGTATTATTTTACCTGTTATAGTACGGAGTAGATTTTTCTAAATTTAACCTATAGAACCAAGGAACGGAATAAAAATGTAAACGTCATAACTTTTAAAAAATAACTATTTTGATATAAATTATTTTTAAGAGGATGAAGAATCACTTTGAAACTTTTTTACTATTGGAACTATAATTCTACAGCTAATGGTTTATAAAATTAGCCAATGAAAAACGATAAATGTTGACACCCGGGTTCTCACCTGCTTTTGACTAATCTGAGCAGTTTGGCAAATCAGTAAATAAATAGAACTAGCCAAATTCAAAAATTTTTAGTAATAGATTTGTTATAAAACACTAAGGATATCAAAACACAAATAATGAGTTAGGAGGAAAAGGTCTAATCGTGCAATAACATCACTGAGAGTGTCGGCGAAAGAAAAAAAAGCTCGTGTCATTTGACCATTTCAATCTTTAGTTTTCTCGTCTTGTAAAACAGTTTGGCGCAGTGGAGCCTGATTGACACCCTTATACAGGGTGTCCCAGAAGTAATGGGACAAACTTTAAGGGGAGGTAGGGGACATCACAAGGATTCAGAATTGCATAGCAACCCATGGTCGGAAACGTCATGGGAAGGTAGTATGACAGGTACAAGGGACGAAGAGACACAAGACTGAGATCATCTGAAATACTTTATTGGTCAACGATATTACATTTACTGTGGTAGATGATATGTGTAAATGCTACAAAAGATGTTCAAAGTTTCCACCATTGCTAGCGATGCATGCATTACACCGTCGAACCATGGATTGTCAGATTCGCTCAAATACACCTGGATTTTGTTTGATATCCGCAGCAGTACAGTCGAGACTTGCAACCAGATCCATATCAGAATACACAGGCGTTGCATACAAAGCACTTTTCAGTGCATCCTAGGGAAAGAAAACTATGCTGCTTAAATCAGGAGACCGTGGTGGCCAAGATCGTGGGTCTTGTGAGCAACACCACGTAGCGGCGAACGAGGCCGTTTCCGACCATGAGTTGCTATACAATTCTGAATCCTTGTGATGTCCCCTGCCTCCCCTTAAAGTTTGTTTACTTCTGGGACACCCTGTATATTACTCCAGATTCCAGTTTTTACATTCCATAAACATACAATGCAAGGAAGGAAATAGGAAAGCATAGTAATCACAATAAAAATAAAGGAAAATAACGGTATATTTTACATTTTCAAATACTTTGAATCAGTTCTCACAATTTTTTCAAATATTCAATAGGTATACGTGTATGTTAGAATTTACTTATGTTTTCAGATTCCCAGAGCACGATTTGGTGCGTTTTTGATGATGTCGGCAGAAACCTTATACATCTGTCATTAATTTTCGAAGTTTCGAGTGACCGCATGGTTTGGTATCAACTTTTTATCAATCATTCTGCAACGATAACTGATGAACATTTTCTCTTATATCTCAATCAAATTATTTTTATTGCTCACATTCAGCTTATATCCATACAACAACATTTCACCATGCAGACAGTGTCTGCTCGATAAGGATTCACGTTCACAATCACTTTACTGCTTTTACTACCAGTAATTTCAGAAAAAAAATTCTCCTTGTTTAATCGTAGAAAATCCTACTATTAAAACACATCAAATTTTATATACCAGTTTCTGATAGAAATGTGATTGTGAAACTCTGAAGAGTCGCTACTGCACGCAGGGCCGAACTCAGTTACTGTGAAATACGCACACCTTGCATTTTTGGGAGAGCACAACATTTTAGAAACTTTTACCACTTTGCTAGTAGAAACCAACAATATCCATTAACAATCCAGTTTTTACTTTCTTCTATCTTCAATAGAAGAAAATATTGTAATCGAAACTTTTTTCGACTTCCTGTTTTCGACGGATTTACACGTTTTAGGGGTCAGAGATCCCAAAAAACATGTTAAAATGTCTGTCTGTCCGTGTGTCTGTCGCCATTGTACCATCAAAAAGTGTATGATGTTATGCATAGAATTGAACCAAATTTTTATTTTAAGTTTTTGGCTATGGCGAGCAGGTCCTCCCTGAATTTGGAAAAAATTCGCCGTTAGGGGCGCTGTAATAACGATTTTCGTGCGATTTTGAATATTGTACCATCGAAAAGTGTATGAAGTTATGCATAGAAATGAACCAAATTTTTATTTTAAGTTTTTGGCTATCGCAAGTAGGTCCTCCCTGAATTTGGAAAATATTCGCCGGTAGGAGGCGCTGTAATAGCGATTTTTGTGCCCTTTTGAATATTGTACCATCGAAAAGTGTATGAAGTTATGCATAGAATTGAACCAAAAATTTTTTTTAAGTTCTTAGCTGTGGCAAGCAGGTCCTTCCTTAATTTGGAAAAAAATCGCCGGTAGGGGGCGCTGTAATAGCGATTTTGAATATTGTACCATTGAAAAATGTATGAAGTTATGCATAGAAATGAGCCAAATTTTTATTTTAAGTTTTCGGCTATGACAAACACGTCCTCCCTGAATTTGCAAAAAATTCGCCGGTTGGGATACGCTGTAATAGTGATTTTTTTGTGATTTTTGGTGCCATTTTGAATATTGTACCATCGAAAAGGGTATGAAGTTTTGCATAGAATTGAATTAATTTTTTTGTGTTTGTGTTTGATTATGGCACGAAGGTCCTCCATGAATTTGGTAAAATTCCGCAGGAAGGGGACGCTATAATTGCAATGTCTGTACGATTTTCATTATTGTACCATCGAAAAGTATATGAAGTTATGCATATAATTGAATCAAATATGTTGTGTATGCTTCTGGCTATGGCAAGCAAGTCCTCCCTGAATTTGAAAAAAATCTGCCGGAAGGGGGCGCTGTAATAGCGATGTCTGCGCCATTTTCATTATTGTACCATCGAAAACTGTATAAAATTATGCATAGAATTGAACCAAATATTTTGTGTATGTGTAAGGCTATGGTCCATATGTCCTCCCTGAACTTTAAAAAATTCCCCCAGAAGGGGGCGCTATAATTGCGATGTCTGCGCCATTTTCATTACTGTACCATCGAAAATGGCATGAAGTTATGCATAGAATTGAACCAAATTTTTTGTGTATGTTTCTGGCTATGGCAAGCAAGTCCAAGCAAGTATGGCAAGCAATCTGAAAAAAAATCTGCCGGAAGGTGGGGGGGGGGGCGCTGTAATAGCGATGCTTGTGCCATTTTCTTTATTATACCATTGATAAGTGTATAAAATTAATCATACAATTGAACCAAATTTTTTGTGCATGTTTTTGGCTTTGGCCAACAGCTCCTCTCTTGACTTTGGAAATATTGCGCGGTAAAGGGGCTCTGTGACAGAGATTTTTGTATACTTTTCTTGATTTTTCGTAGTTCTATTGTCTATCGGCGGCTCGTGCAGCGGCGGGAACTCGTTTCCTGCTAAGCCGGCTATTCGCAAATAGCTGATAACAACAGAATAAGGAAAAACTATTAATTTTAACAAATATCATGATATAGATTAACTCGTTTTTTGTACGTTTAATTGACTGAAGCAGAAACTTAAGATGAAAATCAAAGTTGGTATAGTGTTGAACTAATAATATTGAAGTATTAACATGTGTAATTACTTTTTGAAATAATAAGATGTATAAGATAGAAGAAAGTTTTGGGGTTGGCACATCCAACTGGTTCTTTCTGTAAATGCTTTCAATTTCGGAACTGGATCCGAACTTGAAAGAGTCTTTACAGAAAAAAATAAAATCGAAACAGTGTAAAATAACCGTTTAGCCATCGACGCCATATATGCTACGGAAAAAAAAAAATTAAATGTAAATGAGAAATTTTTAAAGAACGCTGACATTAGCTAACATTAACTGACATTAGCTGACATTAACATTAGCTTGAGAATTACTAGTGTAGGATTCTAAGTATTCATAATTTTAGTACTAAATTAGAATGTTATGATTAATTAAATCTATTTTAAACCATTTTTGCAGCGGGAAGATAAAACGTCTTAATGCTGCTAGAAATATTAAGAAACGTGCAAATAGATTTTTATACAGTAAACTGTCTAAAGCTCTGTGCAATACATATTTTCGTCTTATGCAGAATGCTCTGTAAACCCTAGCGACAGGATATAATCGAATGGGAGCAAAAGAACCTTCAAATTGGCTGAAAATTGTTGGAGAAGATCATGCCACCATTGGTAACGAACAGAATTAGAGAATATATACATTATATTTTAAAGATTTAAATGGTACTCTGAAACAAAGAAATTTTCAAGAAAAAAAATTGCAATTCTCCTACTTTGGAAAGAGAAACAAAAATCCTTAATAAAAAAATACTTCAAAAAAGTACATTTTTTAAAATTATTAAATAATTTAAGATTCTTCAAATCTAATGCTTGTAGCAAATTTTGTAACTATTAGCTTCACCTGGGGGTGGTCTCAACTTTATCTGGTTTAGGACACACCAACCCACAGGTCGGTTGCCCGACGGGCCAATCTGAGCCTACCAGAATATGACTTAATTTAGTAAAGTCCTATTTTTTCTTTTTTTTTTTTAATTTATTGGCCTGATTTCAGCAGCACATTTGAAAGGGAAATTATATCATTAAAAAATGTTTAAGCTTTATGAATGAAAGTGCACGTTTTCTTTAAAACTCGAGGTCTTTATCACCACTGAAAATGTTTCACCTTTGTATAAAATTAGGATCTAAGTTTTTATTCATTTTTATACTGTTTTGAATTCACAGTATTTCTATAAACTGTTTGAAAAGTTGAATGGAGTAATTCCAGATTCATATCGAATTATGGCGGGAAGAGGGAGCAGAGCCTGATTACGGCCTAAGCAAATTCACATTTGTATTTCCGAAAAATATGTTTTGCTTTATTTAATCCCAAAATCCAGCAATTAAATAAGGTTTAATGCTGACAAATACTTTTCGAAAAAAGTGGTGTAAATTTGTATGGGCGATAATCAAGTCCGAAGGAACATTACATTTTTCTCTCTTTTTTAAGGAAAAGACTTATCAATTCTGCATTTGAGATTTGCCATATTTTCAAAATCTCAAAAACAATACGCACAAAATTTAATTTGCCGCTTCCCCCCTTCCTCCCCCCAATCTAAATTTTGTCACCGTGGACCGATGTGGAATATGCGTAAGTCCGGTTCTTATTATTGTTTTGTAATCTGTATTGATGCCCATGTTTAGTTTCCCCAAAACAAAACAAAACGTCAAAATTTTCGTTTTCTTGTTGTTTTTTTTTGTTTGTAAAATGGTCAATGATTTTCTTCAACTTGTCAAAGTTTAAAATCTTTTTTAAAATCTTAAATTAACTAAATAGGTCGTACATCGTAAATAGAGGTTTCTCAGCAGTGATTTCTTTGACTTACATTATTTCCGTACAGTAATCACCACGATAAATTTCTAAAGCATTTTCAAGATGAATGTACCAGGAAGTTTGAAAATGGTGGTTGCCAATGAAGTGACCAATGACAGCCCTATAAATAAGTTTTGACTAGTTTAAGATTTGAAAATCTTCAACTGCCGTCTATGGAAAAGTTTCAGAAAAAAAATCAGGCATGCTCAAATGGTGTTGGAGAAGTTACTCGGGACTACAGTACCGTATGAATTACAATTAAAACTTCGCGAATAGAAGTAATTTCTACTGTGTATAAAAACATGTTTTAAATCGAAATGGTTGAGGTTAAACACAGTAGAAAGTAACACACAAAGACACAGTGGTAAAAACATAATAGTGAAGTTGAAACAAAGTAAAATAACATAGGAATATGCCTATTGTAACAAGATTTATCTATAATATCTGATTAATAGTGAAAAAAAAAATATACAAAATATTTTTAAAAATTTTTATTTTGCTCTTTCTAATTTTGCGCCCTTAGGATTCGGGCGCCTGGAGCAGTCTGCTCCACGGTAGCTACGCCCTTGTCGGCAAGGGCGTAGCTTGAAGGGTCCATTATTGAAAATATAATGGACCACAGCAGGTGCATATGTAACGTCATGCGCGTTTGAAGAAACGTATTAAAACATGATAAAAACCCGAGTATGGAAATATTAACATATTTTAACACTTTGAGGTTCTCTGAATTTGATTTAGCCATTTTTAAACCTATTCCATATACATGCGTGTGTGTATTTGTGTATATTAGAATTTTCACAAAATGTTTAGCTCCCTAGAGCTCATTCTTAGCGAAGGAACTGGGTTTATCTTTAATCTTGATTTAAGTTTTGTTGGTGAATTTAGTACTTAACTTCGAAATCTACCTCCGCCTGTAGGCCCGAGCCAGCAGGAATTTTTTACCTAGTATTCGTTGCACTTAAAACCGTTCACTAATCATGTAAAAAAACATATATCCGTGCATGAACATAGAATAGATATTAGATATATAAAATAGAATGTCTATTCTATGTTCATGTATCGGTGTAAGATTCTAACGAAAACGTAAACATGCAACATTAAAAAAAGAAAGATCACAATAAGGTAGATACTCAATAATAAGCATACTACAAGGATGGGGAGTTTCTTCCCCATTGTCACTAAAGGCGCTACGATCGCAATCGCATTACCATTACGCTCTATGGGAATGTCCGATCTTGGATGTTAATCTATGCAAACAGGCACCTCCAATTTTCCGTAAACCAACCAGAATCGCCGATTTTTTAGCAGATATTATCGCTCAACCAGTCAAAGTAGGAAAAAAAAGAAAAACAGAAAACAGAGTGGCAAACAAAAAGCCTGCCAGGTTGTCAAGTTGGTTGCTAGGTTGTGACGTCATTTGAAACTAATCCCTTCTCTTAAACGGTCATTATTATTAAATATGTTTTCAAAGCATGTGTTTCACCTTCATGCTAAAATTTAATGTTTAGTTGAAAAAAACAGTCGCTCTTGAAACATTAAGCACTCAAATAGTCAAATTGGTTTATTTAATTGTATTCCGGTTTACTTAATTATATCTGCGAAAGCTTTATACAACCAACCAACTAACCGAAAACAAGCGGAAACAAATAAACGTATTTTTGATGAGCGATGCTTTATGAACTAACCAACCGAAAGTAATCCGAGGAAAAAATGGAGTACTTTTGATGAGAGTGATGTCCGAATATTAATTAATTACTCAGCTAATAATTAGAATATTAAAATTCTGAGGATATGGTGCATTAGAAGACGCCTTGGACTCTTTTCAAAAAAATTTTGAACCTCGTACGTGCAGTGGATTTTGCTAGCCATCGCACACAGACAGAGCGATTTGTTCTTTTATTAGTATAGATATTGTATAAAATATAATAGCTACTTAACTAATATAAGCTAATTAACTACATTTTCCTTTTTCTAGTTAAGTTTCTTTTTCAATTAGAACGTAGGTATCTACCTACCTACTTTTAAAAATCAATATTCTTGTTTCATAAAACGATTTTGTTTTAAGTCTTAACCCTTAACTCCTCTTCACGTTCTCACAGCAGGGGCGTAGCTACAGATATTTTTTCGGGGGGGAGAGTTCGAAAATTTCCCAACTTGAAACAAATTCCTCCAACTTTCAACTGAAGTGATATGCACAAAGTGTGTAATAATGATAATGAAGCTTATGCAAAAAAAAAATTCCTTTCCAAAGAAAAATTTTGAAACTAGAAACATAAAAATTCTAATTAGTATTGGTTTGTTTAATAAAACAACAAACACGCGTTTTACTTTCTTCTGTCTTCACAAGACGAAAGTATTGAATTCGTAAAAAAATTCTACAACTGGTTTTCGACGGTTTGATACGTTTTAGAAGGTCCTGAACATGATTTGACTGTTTTTAGAAAATGTCTGTCTGTGTGAATGCGAGACAAATTTTGTGGGTGCTCTATCTCAAGAACTAATTCGCGGAATTTTATAAAACTTTAGATTCAGTTATACCTTGATAAAAATTAATGCTGATTAGTTTTTGGTGTAAATTACCCAAAAGGTGGCGCTGCTATGCTGTATTTTTCACGATTTACATGATTTTAGCGATAGTTATATCTCAAAAGCTGTTGCACAGAATTTGATCAAATTTCATATTCTGTTAAACCTTGACATAATTTGGTGCTTATTAGGTTTTTGTATATATCTGTGCCACTGCTGTGCAGCATTTCTCACGATTTTCGCGTTAGCTATATCTGAAAAACTAATGCACGGAAATTTAGTCAAACTTCATATTCGGTTACACTTCCTTATTGGGCTTGGGTGTATACTGTCCAAAGGTATCACTTTTGAGCTCTTTGACCTTGGAATTTTGGTTGCAGATATCTAAGAGCATGGGTGTCGAAATTCAATGATTTGTTTGAAAAATGCGATGCTTCTATCTCCTTTTTAAATGCACACAATTAAACGAATTATAAATTAAATGCACATAATTAAACCTTTAGAATTCATTATTATGGGCATAGAATTGTTATTTTATTTTAACATTGTGATTGCAAATTTTGAAGTATTAACATGTATGGGATATAATAAGGTTTTGGGATTGGCACATCCAAATTGTTTTCATTTAACATCAATTCTTTTGGTCTTCAAAGAAGCTAACCCTGATGAAGCTAACCTAACATCGTCCAATTTAATAAAATCCACTATTTCACTTTCACATTTTAAAAGCATTAGGCTGTCAAGTCTGTCAGACCTCATTGTAGCTTGCAATATATATTTTTTAAATTTTTATTTGACTAAAGATTCTTTCATTAGATGCAACGCCAAAAAGATAAGCTGCTGTGAATGTAAAGGTTCGAGTATATAGTTTGACAGTGTGACCCAAATAGTCTTTGAATTTCATGGCATAAGTAAAAAGTTTGTTAAGTGAGTTGGGATTTGGTTTATTTCTATTTAACTCTGCAAGTCATGTACATCTGGTTTCTCATATCCAGGTGGAAACATTATTAACATTTCTAAGTTAGTGATACTCAGATTTGCCTTGCACAATTGTAATTTAAATATGGAATGTATTGGTGCAATATTCTCCTGATATAGGAAACATTGTCATTTAAGCCCATTACTAAATTGCCGAAATTTTCTTCTATTTCTTATAACTCTTCCCTGTAAAACTTATGTGTTTCAATGTCCATTGCTATGCTATTATTTTTATCTATTCCATTTGGTGAAACCGTTTTCCCATGGTGCTTTCAGAAGTCAGCTTCTTCAATCACATCCTAATATTCATAATTGTTTATGAACTTGTCTATAAGGAGATCTTTATTTCTTCAAAATTTTATTCAAGTGCAACCTGTCAGTGTTTATGTCAACCTGTATGTCGATTTTTTTCTTCAGTTGATGGACTGCTTTCATGGTCATATTTCTGTTCCAAATTCAAATCATCCACTTTTTTACCTTTTTCATCCTCGAATGGATTTTTAGATGCTCCAAAATCTTGCGCGAAAACTCTTTTCTTTTATGAAGGGTTCTTTCGTGCTAATATTTATAGTCATTTTTTAGAACAGCTTTAAAAACACAACACTGGACTTTTGGTTTAAAATTTCATAAACACCTATAAATATAAATGAACAGGACATATATATATTTCTGCACACAAATAAAGGTAAAATGAGGCAAATTTATCTAAACTAACGACTTCTTATATTCACATTTGCTCATATAATGCTTTTGTCTTGACAGCGAAGGGTTAACTACTTTTTGGAGCAAAAAAATCACGAGAATGAGTAAAATATTGTCCAAAAATCGCAAAATTAGTGCAATTTGTGAAAACTCATCAAATCTTCTTGCCCAGCTGTGTTTCAAGTAGGTGACTACATTCCTATCTGTTGTGCTACAAGTGATCTCCAATTTTCAAAAGAAGCTGCAATCCCTTTGGATTAGCTGGATTCTCTTTTGGGAGGGGAAAGGGAGGAAGGGTGACATTTTTGAGAAAGGAACAAAGTTTTGAAGGAAATAAAGGAACTGGATAGTCAGCTGTTGGTGGATAGGAGTAGAGAAATTTAGGTCTGGTAGATGTATAATATTTTCGTAGAACTAAAAAATACAATGATAGATTGAGTGTGGCTGATTTCTTTTGATAATTTAACTTGCTTAGTGTTACAGTACTCAGTCAGAAACATAATCACCAAAAACAATAAAAATTTCATAATGTCTCAAAAATCCAGAATTTCCCAACTCTGAGCTCAAATTTCCCAACTTCACAAATATTGGGGGGGGGAGGCTCCCCCCCCCCCATACCCCCCCCCCCCATGGCGACGCCCCTGTCTCACAGACTGCTACTATATTCAGTATTCATAGCTTAACTTGTAATTTTCAATTTAACTATTGATGTTAGTTTAATTTTGATTCAATTGGAAACTTAATAGTATCGCTAAAACATGAGGAGAATTTTTATTATAATAGGCCTTTACGTAAAGTTTAGCGCAAAAAACAGTATCTTGCGAGTCAGTCAATCCTTTTATTCATTCTACGATCAAGGGGTCTTTGAGACCGCACACAGTATTTATGCAACAATTTTTGTCACAGTAGTTAGAGGTTAACTGCTATTTGCGATCTCACAGGCCGCTGTTTTTTTTCCTTTTTTTCATGGTTTAACTTACAATTTTCAGTTTAACTATAAATACTAGTGAAATTTACTAATGCTTTTGCATAACTCATTCGTTTTATTGGAAATGGGGCAAAAATACGCACTGCGTATCTTTGCCTCACCACTGCGTACTTTTACCCCAACCGATGGGGTAAAGATACGCAGAGTAATGTTTTTAAAAAATTGTAATTTCTCACGGAATTATAACTTGACAGAACGTCGGTTGATAGTGGCACTTGCCTAAGCTTCTAATCTAACATTTTAATCACTCTTTACATAAATTTAGACCAATGTGTGCGTTAAAAATCAAAATGTATGGAAAGTGCGTATATTTGCCCCCACCTACTCTATATTAAATAAATCACGCTAGTATTTTATGACACCATAGCCAAAAAAAGCTCTGCTGATGGACCAGTGTGGTTTCAGTCATAAGCAGATTCCTGGTCAGAAATCTACCGTTGAACACTGCAGAATTACAGTAAAAAAAAAAAAAAAAAAAAAAACCATGGCCGTACGCAAGGGAGAGTTACCCCCCCCCCCTCCCCACACACACACACCCAAATAAATCATTGAAAATAGTTAGATGCAACTTGAAATAGACAGGGGCACCGGAAGAAAAAAAATCTAGCGGAGAGAAAGATTTCAGAATAGATGTGCTGGTCCACAGCCAAAATTCGCTTTTTAAAAAAAATTCAGAATATAAACATGAGATAAGCTAAGCTAGAATTTTTCGCCGGAACTCCCCGTGCAAGGCAATTGTTAAACATATCACATAAAAAACAACACAACAATTTAACAATAATAAGTTTCTATCAACATTTTTCAAAATAAAGAATTGAAACAGTTCATTTTGTCTTTCGTCCCCCCCTCTCGAATTCCCTGTTTAACCTTTAACTGATGTCACAGAAATTGTCACATAACTAGTGTGAAGCGGTCTGTGAGACCGCTGTAACGAAAGAGGAATAAAAGGCACGATTAACTCATAGGATGGTGGTTTTGTACTAAACTTTTTGCACGGGACTGTTATAATTAAAATTCACCTATTCAAAAGTCTCTGGTGATAGTGTTAAAGTTCCAAACGGAACAACATTTTGGTAGTGTTTGTAGTTAAACTGAAAATTGCAAGTTAAATTATAAATATTGAAAAAAGCCTCAATCTGAGAGACCGGTAACATCAGTTAAAGGTTAAAGTAAAGTTGAAACACCTGAATGTAAAAAGGAAGACATGATTAAAAATTATTTTTCGTAGGACGTTCAGTATTCCCTGGTGAATCTTAGTCATAGGCGTAACCAGGGGGGGGTGCCCTGGGTGCCCGGCACCCCCCCCCCTTGCGCAGACTCAAGCACAATTATTTTTTTAAATTGATATCTACAAAAGAGAAAAGAAGAAGGAGTGAAAGCAGAGTTCAATTAGTTTAGCAAAAAAGTTTATTTCAGAAAACTAACAGCCTAAGTTTCGAAATGTGATAAAAATAAAAAAGAAAAGTGCCCAGCTAAACTGATGGCATTGAGCTCACAGGCTATTCACACTAATTGTATATTATACTCTTATTTTAAAGAATAATGCTCCTCAAAAAAATAAGTGAAGGGGAATTAGCTCCTGTTTCCCTCTTTATACTTAACCAGTGAACCTCCAAATCTAATCAGGGAAGCTCCTTATCATAATAAACCGTTATACCAAATTTGGAGCAAATCGAATAATCCTGCAAAAAAATTATTTAAATTAAGGGGGTGAACTAGCCCCCTTTATCCTTAACCAATAAATCGCCAAAACGAATCAGGGCAGCTCCTTAACATAATAAACCGGTGTACCAAATTTGGAGCAAAGCGAATAATTCTGCATGAAAAACCCGTTTATATAAATTAAGGGGGTGGACTAGCCCCCCTTTTCCCCCTTTATTCTTAACCAATGAACCCCAAAACTAATCAGGGAAGTTCCTTAACATAATAAACCGGTATACCAAATTCGGAGCAAATCGAATCATTCTGCATGAAAAACCCATTTATCTGAATTAAAAGGGGTGAACTAACCCCCCTTTTCCCCCTTTATCCTTAACCAATGAACCCCCAAAACTAATCAGGGAAGTTCCTTACCCAGACCCTGCCTCCTTTGAAAATGAGAAATAATAGCACAGAAAATTCAAATTAATCTGGAGGTTGGTTGGTTGGTTGAATTTCGTGGCCATTTTTTGGCATTCGTAAAAGGAATATGGTTGCATTCTTTCAAGTCAATATAGTAATTTTTTCCTTCTGAAAATTTTTATACGATTTTTAGAGTTTCTTCTCGTTTCGCGGCGTTCTTTTAAAAGTAGGAAAAGGAACCCGGTTTCAATCTTTTAGCCCAGTACAGTAAATTTACGAAAATTCGCGATTTTATTCTGCGATCATTTCATGATATTTACATTTTTCCCCCAAAATCGTTTGACGAAATTCACGTCTTTCTACGCGATTTTTTTGTCGAAATCCGGGCTTTTCACCACTAACCTTTGACAAAATTCGTGTTTTTTACCGCGATCCTTTGGCGGAATTCGCACTTTTTAAAGCGATATTTTGAGGAAATTGGCATTTCTTTAGTACGATCCTTCCATGAAATTCGCGTTTTCATTCCACGATCTTTCGACGAAATTCGATTTTTCTTTCCGCAATCTTGTGACGAAATTCGCGATTTCTTTCTGCGATCCTTTGACGGAATTCTCGTTTTTACCGCAATCCTTTGACGAAATTTATTTTCTGTTGCGACTGATTGACGAAACTGATTTTTTTACAGGGAGGTCGATATTCACGATAGTTTTGCCCGACCTATCGGGAAAAATCTTGATATCTTTCCGTACCAATTAACAAAATCCTCTACTCTTTTCCGCGACATTTTGGCGAAATTTGCAAAATGTCGTTTCAACGCAAAGTGTCAATTGTTTATCGAAATTCGTATTTTTATTTTATTTTATTTTATTTTATTTTATTTTTTGCACAATCTTTTGACGAAATTGGTGATTACTTTCTGCACTCTTTTATCGAAATTCCCGATATTTTTCCACGATCGTTTGAAGAAATTCTCACATTTTTCCGGGATCGATTCATGAATTGATTTTGAGAAATTCCATAAAAGAAATAAAAATCGCGGACTTAGAAATTTTAAAATACTCAGTGAAGAATCACAGGTCTGTGAAAGAATTTGGAGGAGGGAAATATTGCACAGCATTTTCTATTATGCGGGACTTTCCTTTTCTGTGCACAAATCGCGCGATACCGCACGTTATTTCAAATCCTGTTCCTCAAAGAAAACTTCATTACTTGTGGAGTTTCGTTGGTTGGTTTTTTTAAACGAATATAGAATTAAACAAATCTAGGATTGTGGGGGGAGGGGGGGGCTGCCTTCGGAAACGTGTTCCCGAGCAAGCTACGACATCTTCTGTCTCGAAACAAGCCAATCTTGCATTATTGTGGTTTTTATTTCGAGCAAAATTAAATTTTCAGCTTTGACAATTATAAGATTTGACGTTATTCCATTTCGAATTTAATCACTGTAATTGCAAAAATTACCGGAGAGATTTTTCTGTTTAAAAAAAAGTCAAAAAATCGCCTCAAAGCACGAAACCCCCTGCTAAAAATCGCATTAAAAATTCTGAAAAGATTAAGGGTGTCCGGGGCTAAAAATTCTTTTTAAAAAATGCAATTTATTTTTATTGGCTTAAAAAAAATACTGAGTTTTCAGCGTTAAATACCGCAAACCACCTGCTTTTATCTTCATTAGATCCAAAGATATAACACCTTTTGCCTTGAGAAGTGATGCATCAGCTACCCTCTGACGAGAATTTTAACTTCATTTATCTCAGAATTAATTTTTTCACGATTTGTCAACTTTAAAGGAATATATCTAAAGTTACTTGCAGGGTATATGCATGAAATTTTATGCTATATTTCCAATAAATTGTCTTCAGGATTTTTAATTTTGAGTGATAATTTTGAAAATAGGCTAATTAATGCAAAACTCACTCATAAAAAGACTTCATTTTTTTACTTAAATTTTTTTTATAAAATTCATAATCAGTATTTTAAGAAATCCTGAAGACAAATTAAAATAACACATTTTTTGTACACAAAAGCGTAAAAATTTTGTAAATCGAGTCAGTACTTCCAGAGTTATATCAAAAATTAAATATGTCAAAAATTTAAAAATTTAATTAAAAAAAATATTTAAAATTGTTCAGATTTATTTTACATGCAATATTTTTATTATATTATAACATATTTCAGAAAAAATTTCATAACAAAATCTCTATTAAAAAAAAAAAATAGAATTTTGAGCCCCGGACCCGCTTAAAAAATCACAGGGAACGATATTAACTGACAGGGTAAAATATTTCAACCGGATTCCTTTTAGGAATGTCAAAAAATAAATAAAAAATCACCGCGAAATGCGAAAAAAAACCCTCTATAAATAACAGTAAAATATTGTTAAACTGAAAAATCACTGTAGAATCTCGAAAACACTTTAATGAAAAGAAGACAAAGTTTACTGAATAAAATATTGAAATCGGATTATTTTTTACTAATTTGAAAAAATTGCCGAAAAATGCGAAAAAATTCGCATAAAAAATCAATCAAAAAATTCCAGAAATTATCTTTGATGTGCATGATTTCAGGCCCTGTCAAATCTTACGGCTGTGCGGGCTGCATTGTTTTTTCGGAGTTCAGTGCGCTCGTACGCACACACATAGACAGACGAGCGCCTATCTTTATTATTACAGTCGCATCATGATAGTATAGTTTTTATCATCTGGATAAAATTTAGCGTATATTATCATGACCTGCTTTACCTAATATATTAGATACATTCTGAGGTAAAAACATGAATTACCGTAATTTCCGGCCTATAATCCGCGGATCAAACAATTATGTTCGGACCCAGAAATCTTATTTCATAAAACTTAACTTGTTAAATTGCGATAAATATTTAACTTCAATAATGAAATAAATTTCTGGGTCGAAACACGATTGTTTGATCCGCGGATTATAGGCCGGAAATTACGGTATCAATGAATATTATAATTATTTATATAGACCTTCCTACAAAATTTCTTGGGTCCCTCCGGTGATCCCTAAGAAGTCATGGAGTCACATTTTGAAAAACTTTCGTGCGTATGTACTGGTGTACCGCATGTATTGTATGAGATTTATCATCCGTCAAAATTTCATCTACAAGACTTTGACTGGGATAATTTTAGATCTTATGCAGTGTTCCCCTGTGCCTATAGAAGTTTCCAGCATGATTAAAGTCCTTTTTTAATATTTATCAGAAGCTAGGGTGCCAAAAGGTTTTACACTTGAGACCACACTTAGTCACTGTCTTATGTCACTGCTGCAAGGGCATTTACATATCTTTTTTTTTTTTTTTACCATTAGATTTAGTTTTGATATTTTGAACCCCTTCTTATCTCTCACGCAAACGAAAATCGCGTTTGACCCCTTTTTAAAAGAAATATCACACAATTATACCTTCTAAGATGAAAACGTGTCTAAAATGGAAATTTGACCGGTTTCATGGGGTTTCGTTTTAGCAAGTATATAAGATACTATATTACTATATAAGATATTGTTTGTATCCAACATGTTTAGGTTAAAATGTCTGGCATCCCCCCCCCCCCCCTTCAAAAGGCTGGTTACGCCTATGTTAGTTCCTCTTTCTGTTGGTGTTTATTTATTCTAGACATTTGGAAAAAATACATTTCACCGTTTTTTTTTTTTTTTTTAATAATAAGACATACAAAACATTTAGTTCATTAAATTTCGACTATATAATACACCTAAGCAGGGGTGCCATTTCAGAACTTTCTTGGGCAGGGGGGAGTCAAAGTTTTCTTTGTACACAGCTGAGAAGAAATTAATAAAAAAAATTCTCACGTATCTTTTTAAAATTAGCCAAAATACTCATTAATGATAAATTTCTTTGTTTAATGTTTTTCTAAAAAAAATGTTAAAACCACCTTGAGAATGGTAAAAGTGGTCTTTCAAAATATTTTTGATAATTATTGGTTTCTGTGCCTAAAGTGTTTATTTATTGCATGTGTGTTTAGTGTAATAAAGTCTGACAGTTATTTTAGCTTTCGAGAAATTTCTGAATTTTTTTTTTTTGAGTCTGACCTGTCATGACAGATAAACTTTCTGAAATATCAAATTCCTTGGGGAAGCCGTCTCCCCCAAGCGGTGCTCCTGATGCTAAGAGAATGTACAGAATAAAACTAGATACACCCCCACCCCTCCAAATGAAAATCCTGCGTACCCTTATGGCCCCAATCACAAGTATCTACACAGCCGGAAATCCGCCACTGTATACAGCGAATTACAGTTATAAAAAATACTTACTTTTTCCTTAAGCGCCCACGCATCAAGCACGTCGGAGGCAAAGTTGAATTTCTCCGGTATTATCATATTCCATGAGGCCCTTTCCTTTTCATAATCTTCAAATCCGGAACGTGACACTCCATATGCAATTTTATTCCTATGAATGAACCTGATAGATGCAAAAGAGTTCTTTACAACTTTCTTCCACGACACTGTGTTTTGTAAACTTCTTACTAGGAAAGCCATGCTACCTGCCGAAAGCTTATTCACGGTCACGCGGCGTTGGTGGTTCACAGACGTTCACTAGCCGCCTCTCGCTCCAGTTATGTCACTGTCACTAAGGGAAAATATTTCATATCAGTTTTGTATTTCTAGGTTGAAGGTCGCGAGATTACAGCTGGCAATGAGCAGAATGTCTTTTGTATTGTAGTTTCACTTCGAAACTTCATTATCCACAAATTAACTCGACCGGCAAGGCGTTTGTTGCGGATTTTTTTTTTAAAGCTTTATTGACAATTAATCCTGTCTTTAAGGGGGCTGGTCACTCAGCTTCCGATTTCCCCTCACTAATGTAAAGTGTATGGGCATTTGGTGCATTCGTATATTTAAAATATCTCCTCCGGGAATTAATATTTTTAACTTCTATTTTTTGTGTACACTTCCTAAAAGATGTCTCTTTTTTTCTTAGTTTTCAAAATATTTCTAAAGTATAGACTTAATTTTATAGGAAGTTTTAAAATCTTACTCACAGTTCGCCCGCTTTTAACACATAAAATATTAAATTCAGCATATATTTTAGAAATATTTTGAAAACTAAGAAAAAAAAAGAGACATCCTTTAAGAAGAGTACACAGAAAAAAGATGTTAAGAATATGAATTTCCCGAGAAGATATTATAAATATACGAATGCGTCAAATAGACTTAACATTACGGAGGAGAATTCCGAATCTGAGTCCAGGACGTGGGCAAAAATCGTGATGACGAATTATGTGAGTAAAATTCGACTTAAAAATCGAAAAATATTTTTGTGCATATTATTATTCTTCAGTTTGTTCTAAGTCATTTGCGAAAAATCGCATGCAGATGCGATTATTTTTCGCAAAGTTACAAGTGTATGAATTTTGTGCACAAACAATTTTTCGGCCCTTTAATATATTTTTAATCTGTTTTTCTCAAAACTGATTTTTCAACTTTTTAGATTTTTGAAATACTCCATGCGTCTAAATTTTTGATCAAAATTCATGAAATTGATATAATCCAGGCAATATGGAATTTTACCTAGCAAAATTCATGGTAGTTCTGGAAATCGGCTTACTTTATGTTTTTTGGGTTGCTGAATCCGAATTTGTAACTTCCCACCAAATTTTTTCCCGGCAACCCCCCAAATTTTGGTAAAAAGGTTTGTATTAAAAAAATCAATCTTTTTATTGTTTTAGGGGGAAAGTAGCTAGAAATTCAGAAAGTAGACAAAATTTGCAACAAATTAGATATATGACACTATGACTTAGGATGAAGGGGAAGTGGGGATCTGCCTCGGAACATGCGGCGGAACACTAAGTTGCGCAATTCCACTTAACCACTTACACGTTTACATTAGCCCTCCCATCTCCCCTCCGAACTTTCCTTTTAAGGTTTACTTTAAGTTTTTTGGGTCGCTGAATCCGAATTTTTAACTTACCCCCAAAATTCCCCCCCCCCCCGAACTCCCCCCCCCAAAATAGTTGTTATTAACTTAAATTTCTTATTGTTTTAGGGGAAAAGCATATCGAAATTCAGAAACTAGACAAAATTTGCAACAAATAGGATATATGACATTATGACGTAGGATAAACGGGGAGAGAGGGGGCTGCCTCGGAACATTCCCCGCGCGCTTTTCTCAAAAACCAATTTTTTTCAAAAAATCAATTTTGGGGGGGGGTTGCCGGGTGAAATTTTGCTGGGAAGTTACAAATTCGGATTCAGCGACCCAAAAAACATAAAGTGAGTCGAAATCCAGAACTAGTATTAATTTTTCCAGGTAAAATCCCCTATTGCCTGGACTTCATAACTTAGTGCATGTAGCGCCGCAGTGCATGTTCAGAGGCAGCCCTTCTCCTCCCCGTTCATCCTATGTCATAATATCATATATCTTATTTGTTGCAAATTTTGTCTAGTTTCTGAATTTCGTAATACTTTTCCCCTAAAACAATAAGAAATTTAAGTTAAAAACAACTATTTGGGGGGTGGGGGGTAAGTTAAAAATTCGGATTCAGCGACCCAAAAAACTTAAAGTAAACCTTATAGAGAAAGTTCGGAGGGGAGATGAAAGGGCGAATGTAAACGTGTGAGTGGTTAAGTGGAATTGCGCAACTTAGTTCACGCAGCACCGCGCGCATGTTCCGAGGCATATCCCCCCCCCCTTCCCCTTCATCCTAAGTCATAATGTCATATATCTAATTTGTTGCAAATTTTGTCTGCTTTCTGAATTTCTAGATACTTTTTCCCTAAAACAATAAAAAAAAATTGATTTTTCTAATAAAAACCTTTTTGGGGGGCATTTTACCAAAATTTGGGGGGGGGGGGGGGTTGCCGGGGGAAATTTTGGTGGGAAGTTAAAAATTCGGATTAAGCGACCCAAAAAACATATAGTAAGCTTTTTTCCAGAACTACCATGAATTTTGCTAGGTAGAGCCCCTATACGGTCTCTATTGCCTGGACCAATAAGGAAGAATCAAAATATTGCTTACAAAGAAACTGTGTATGCATTTTAAAAATCGACTAGAAATAGAAAGCTGCTCACCGGGTCCATAGAACGGATTAAATCTACAACAAAATCGACTTCATTAAGATAATTAAATTTCATTTTTAACTTATTAAAAGGCAGAATTTCGATGAAAATTGCTATGGAATTTATAAAAAAGAAATATCTGAAAAATTAACTATTCAAGGGATTAAACAATCGATACACAGATTTGTTTGTAATAAAGTTTTAAGTGATTAAAATGCAAAATCGAGGAAATATCTCAAAAATTAAGACGGATGGAGCATTTTAAAATTTCGTTTTAAAATTTTTTATTTTTTAAAAAATTTAAAAATTATCATAAGGTTGGAAATTTCTTTTAAGGTGTTCTATTATGAAATGTATATTTTCACAAAATTTCGTATCCCTATAATGGAAAAAAAAATATAACGTAACTTAAGGTGAAGGCAGGGGATGGGTACTACTATATCTGGCCAAAATTGTATTTGAATTTATTATTTTTAACTAGGTTAAACATATATAATTGTAATTTTTAAATGCGGGGCAATTCGGATATACGGTCTAGTTCTAGAACCTAAACTATAAACACAAACTAATCTAGTTGTTCTTTTCCGGACATCACTTGCACGTGTGTAAGCATTGCTTAATTTGCGCCTGAACCCATCTGAGCTGAAGCTCAGCTGCAGTACTTCTTTGATTTCAGCAACTATTCAAACATTGGTCGGAATTCACCGGAGCTCATAAATACTACGCTCCGGAGCCCGTCGGAATAGCGCTGTGTGTTGTATTTTGCTAGCTGATACAAAGAAATCCTTGGTGAGTAAGATTTTCTGAAAACTCTCCACTCCAAAATTTTGAATGTAATGTAAGAAATATAAATATGCGCGGGCATAGGTTACTGGGGAATACACTACGTTTGTTATGACTGAAGAATATTAGAAGGCCATTCCAAATGTGGGACAGCTTTTCTACATATTACTGCTGTTTTAACAATGTTATTATGTCCTCAAATTAAAACGTATGCTAATATGAAAATCCAGAGTTTTTTGTTATTTTTAATGTACAGTTTATATTTTAATATAAATAAATAGATATAGGTTATTTATATAAATGTGTAGGACATTTTATCCGTTTTAGGTAGATTTCGTATGAAATACTACCTATTGGCGTCGTTCCTGTGTTGGAATTTCTGAAAAATTTTTGCAGATCTACACCGATCATGACCCCTAGAACCCAAAACCACTCTCAGTAAAAAACTTTATCTATCTATATATGTATGTATCTATCTATATATATATATCACTTTCTTCTGGACACGATAACTTCCACAATTCTGCGTATATCTCTTCCAAACTGATACATAAAATCAAGGGGCATAAAATCTTGGTCAAGTTCGTTAATCTGCAAAATCGGGCCAAGGGGCTGGAAATAGGGAGGGGTTTAGTGAAAACAGAAAAAACCCACAACTTCTTAAATTTTGTACATATCAAATCAGTTTAAAGTTTTTATTACTCCTAAAAATAGGGCCAAAAATTTATGCATCACAAATTTTTGATAAAATTAAAAATGGGCTCAAGGGGCGCAAAAAATAGGGTTTTTGGGAGAAAAAAATTCATAACTTCGTCAATTCTCAAGGTATCAAATTCAATTAATTTTATTATACATCTCCTTAATATTATCTACAACTTTTATATTCACAAGTTTTTGATAGGACCAATTCGTACCGCAAAAAAATTTAAAAACGAAAACAAAAAAAAAGGGGGGGGGGGGTGAAGAAGAAAAATTTCTATAACTCCGTCAATTCACAAGATATAAAATCCTCATGAATTTATCATATATCTTCTTAATATTGTCTTCAACATTTATATCGATAAGTTTTTGATAGGAGCAATTATTACAGCAAAAACAAGTTAAAAATACATAGCGTCGAAGAAAAAAAATCATCTTATTGAGGGTGTATTCAAATCCAAACTGCTTATTTTCTGACTCATTTTTAAATTCATTTTTGCTCTCAAACGCATCCAATTGATAAATTCTCTTCTTCAGAAACTATATAATGTACCGTAATGATCGTTTTTTTTTTTTTTTTTATAGAGGCAGAATATATTTCAAAAAATGATGTCAAAGTGGGCATTTTGAACAGAATTGCTCGAAGCGATTGTATTTGAAACGAAAAATATTGTCCTACTGAGAAAATAATTGTTTATTAATCAAGTTTCAATTAATTCAAAGAAAAATAATAACACATGTCGCTTATAAATCTTTTCAAAAATCACATCAGCAAGTTTCGTATTTTTTCTATTAAAAATGAATCTGAAAATGTGCCAGAAAATTTCGAGTTGTTGAGCATGGAAAAGTATTTTTTTTAATACCGCCTTAACATGATTCCGATAAAACCAGCTATTATATAAAACTGAAATAAAAACTCGTCAAAAGCGACCAGATAAAACTGTTAAAGTGGATTTATATCTAATCATGATTTAGTTTTTGTTGGAGCAATTAATATATACTTAACTTCGAAATCTACCTCCGCCTGTAGGCCGGGACGGCAGGGATTTTTTTTTTTACTTTCTTCTATCTTCACAAGAAGAAAGTACAATTGGATTCGTGAAAAATTTCGATTTTTGGTTTTCGACGGATTTACAAGTTTTAGGGGTCAGAGATTCCGAAAAACATGTTTTTACCAAATGTCTGTCTGTATGGGACACAAATTTTGTGGGCGCTCTATCACAAGAACTAATGCACGGAATTTAATAAAAATTTATAGTCAGTTAGTCCCTGATATAAATTGGTGCTGATTAGTTTTTGGTGTAAATCGCTCAACAGGTGGCGCTGCTATGCAGCATTTTTCACGATTTCCGCAATAGCTCAATTTCCTGAACCAATGCACGGATTTCCATCAAACTTCAGATTCAGTTAGTCCTTGACATGCATTGAAGTTTTATAGATTTTAGTGTAAATCGCTCAACAGGTGCTATACTACATTTTTTACGATTTCCGCAATAACTCTACCTCAATAACTAATGCTTGGATTTTCAACAAACTTCAGATTCAGGTATACCTTGATATGAATTAGTGTTGTTTATGTTTTGGTGCAAATCGCTCAACAGCTGGCGCTGCTATGCTGTTTTTTCAGAATTTCCACTATAGGTGTATCTCAAGAACTAATGCACGAATTTTCATCAAACTTTAGAATCAGTCAGTCCTTGACATGAATTGACATTTTATACATTTTGGTGTAAATCCCTCAACAGGTGGCGCTGCTATGCTGTTTTTTCAGAATTTCCACTATAGGTGTATCTCAAGAACTAATGCACGAATTTTCATCAAACTTTAGAATCAGTTAGTCCTTGACATGAATTGACATTTTATACATTTTGGTGTAAATCGCTGCTATGCTGTTTTTTTTTCGATTTCCGCAATAGCTCTATTTCAAGAATTCTTGGATTTTCAACGGACTTCAGATTCAGGTATACCTTGATATGAATTGCTGCTGTTTATGTTTTGGTGCACATCGCTCAACAGGTGGCGCTGCTAAGCTGTATTTTTCAGAATTTCCACTATAACTCTAGCTCAATAACTAATGCACGAATTTTCATCAAACTTCAAATTCAGGTATGCCTTCATATCAATTAATGCTGTTTATGTTTTGGAGTAAATCGCTCAACAGGTGGCTCTGCTATGCTACATTTTTCAGAATTTCCGTTGTAGCTCTATCTCAAGAACTAATTCATCAAACTTCAAATTCAGATGTACTTTGATATGAATTGGTGCTAAATTGATGTAATTTCTTGTACTATTTAAATGATTTAATTGATGTGATTTATATAAAAGAAAGTTTTGTGATGGCCACAACATACTAGTTATGTAATGGCCTTGAAACGGGCAGATTACTTAGATCTAGGATTTAAAATATGGAGATTTTTAGACGTATTAAAAACGGACAGCTTAACTTTTAACTGATGTTACCAGTCTCACAGACCGCTGCTTTTTTCAATTTTTATAGTTTAACTTGTATTTTTCAGTTTAACTACAAATACTACCGAAAATGTATTTTTCGTTTGGAACTTTAGTACTATCACCAAGGGCTTTTGTATAGGTGAATTTTAACTAAGTTTAATACAACAAATGGGTAAGTGTGATCACAGATCGCACAGAGGAACAGAGGTTTTCGTTTAATATTCCTTTCAAAACACTTTATCCTTTTGCCAAATCTGTTAGTTTCACATTTCGCAACCAGGGGCGCACTCTATTCTAAACAAACCTCCATCCGAACGAAATTCCTTTTTACAAACTATCCGTAGATATATTAGTCAAGGGGATCGGGCCCATAGCAGCCGAGATAGGTAGGCGCTCCTGGCGGTAAAAATTGGAACTAAAATATGTACGGCTATGGTGCATAATATGAAAGAGTGGTGAAAGGAATGTCGGCGAAATTAGAAAAGTGCACCCCGGATGAAAACGGTGGAGGTTAGAAAAATTGCTAAAAATACAGAAGTTATAGCCAGGAGTGGTAAATAATATAAGCCTTGTGAAAATTTATGATTTTTCGTATGATCGCAATTGTGCTGCTATAATTATGCAAAATTTCACATCTACAACTTAATTAGGGGCTTAATTAGAAAAATTGCTTAAAATATACAAGTTAGAGCTCTGAGGGATAAATATAAGACTTTTTCAAAATTTTATTATTTGTCATTTGATGTGAGGTGTTCAGCTATAAGTATCCAAAATTTCAAGTCTTCAACTTAATTAGGGGCTCAGTTAGAAAAAAAAAAGCTTAAAATACACAAGTTAGAGCCCACGGGGATAAATATAAGACTTTTTCAAAATTTTATGATTTGTTGTTTGATGTGACGTGTTCAGCTATAAGTATCCAAAATTTCAAGTCTTCAACTTAATTAGGGGCTGAGTTAGAAAAAAAAGGCTTAAAACATACAAGTTAGAGCCCGGAGGGGTAAATATAAGACTTTTTCAAAATTTTATGATTTGTTGTTTGATGTGAGGTGTTCAGCTATAAGAATCCAAAATTTCAAGTCTTCAACTTAGGGACTCAGAAAAAAAAGCTTAAAATACACAAGTTAGCCTGGAGGGGTAAATATAAGACTTTTTCAAAATTTTATGATTTGTTGTTTGATGTGAGGTGCTCAGCTATAAGAATCCAAAATTTCAAGTCTTCAACTTAATTAGGGACTCAGTTAGAAAAAAAAAAAAAAAAAAAAAAAAAAAAAAAAGCTTAAAATACACAAGTTAGAGCCCAGAGGGGTAAATATAAGATTTTTTCAAAATTTTATGATTTGTCATTTGATGTGAGGAGTTCAGCTATAAGTATCCAAAATTTCGTCTTCAACTTAATTAGGGGCTCAGTTAGAAAAATAAAGCTTAAAATACACAAGTTAGCCCGGAGGGGTAAATATAAGACTTTTTCAAAATTTTATGATTTGTTGTTTGATGTGAGGTGCTCAGCTATAAGAATCCAAAATTTCAAGTCTTCAACTTAATTAGAGACTCAGTTAGAAAAAAAAAAAAAGCTTAAAATACACAAGTTAGAGCCCAGAGGGGTAAATATAAGATTTTTTCAAAATTTTATGATTTGTCATTTGATGTGACGAGTTCAGCTATAAGTATCCAAAATTTCATCTTCAACTTAATTAGGGGCTCAGTTAGAAAAATAAAGCTTAAAATACACAAATTAGCCCGGAGGGGTAAATATAAGACTTTTTCAAAATTTTATGATTTGTTGTTTGATGTGAGGTGCTCAGCTATAAGAATCCAAAATTTCAAGTCTCCAACATATATAGTTTCTGAGAACGGGCTTTGTGACGGACAGACAGAGGAGTGAGACGAATAGTGTTTCGTCAGATGAACGAAACCCTATAAACATTATCCTGTGAGTTAATCGCACCTTTTATTCATTTTTCGATGAATAAAAGGCCGCTTCAGAGAAGGTATGTGACAATATCTGTCATAAAGTTTAATTAGGTTTAGGGTTTAAAATGTGGAGATTGTTAATCCTATTAAAGGGCCATCCCTATCAGTTGACATGTGAATCAGCTTTTTTACACATTACTTCTGTTTTAAAAATGCTATTGTATCCTCAAATTTAAACAACTATGCTAATATGAAAATTTAGGGGTTTTTTTGGTCATTGTTAATATATAGTTTATATTCCAACAACTTATAGATATAGGTATTAGATATAAGTAAATAGATATACAGTGGCGGTCAAAAATTTCCGCCCCGCATAAAATTTTTGGTTTATTTGTAAGTAATACCCATATGAAGAGGAATCTCAAAGTCATACTTGTACCTTTTATTGACATAGTAGTTAGGAACTTATTTATGGAATAATAAACAAATATCAATAAATTTAATTGACAAAATTAATTGCAAAGAAAAACGCATGTTCTCAAAAGTTTCCGGTCATCTTGGCAAGTGTGAAAAAAATGGTGTTATGAAATGAAAATAACAATGATCAATAACATTTACAATTAGTATTTTCTCAGCATACCTTTAACAATAAATACTGCGGCGCAGCGACGCGGCATCTATTCAATGAACTGTTGAAGATCGTCTATGGTAAGTTTTTCCCACTCTTTTTGCAATTTTTGGGGAAATTCTGCTGAATTGGAATATCCAGGGATGTTGTAGAGGGTGCACGGGGGTATACGGCGTATACCTTCTGGATTTTTTTAAGTTGCACTGTACAAGGGTGGAACTAAAAAACGAACTTTCGAATTTTATATTCTAATAGTGATTATTTTTTTCCTTTTTAACTCCACAAAAAGAAAATATTTTTCTTTTAATTTTAAAATGATATTTTCCGGTTCCTCAAAGCGCCAGATTTTCCCTAAAAAACGAAAAAAAGCCAATAATTGCATGAAAAATTTTTAAAGCTTATTGTTAAATTTATATTTTGCAAAATTAAATTAATTAAGTGTTAATGTCCTGTAATGAAGATAATAATTAGGTTTGAGTGCTTTAAAAAAGTTAGCCCTACTCTATTTGACTTTTGTAGAAGCCAGCGTCGTGGGCGTCGGCTTTCATTGTCTCTGATTTATTTGGCTGCGACATATAACAAGTTAGTCAGATTTAACGTGTGTTAGCAGTTTATTTAATTATTTTTCAATAAACATTCGGTGTCAAAAGTGACAAAGTCTGTTAACGTACATAAATATAGATAATTGTTAAAGTGTCCTGTATTTCGTGAACCAAAACAATTAACATTAGACTGTCATCTTTGACGAACATATGAAGATGTTATGAAACATTATTTTTAGGTTAAATTTAACTTAAAATCTGACAGCTGGAATCTGGTACACACTATTTACTCTATACTTAAGTTCCACCCTACTGTACACCCTTTGTTTCTCAAAAAAGCTGCAGTATATATACACTAGGGTATGCCCTCTGCCTTGAGCGTATTGTTGACAGACATTACGAAATGTAATCTCCAAATGAAGGCTATTAAATAAATCAAACTCAGTAAATTGCTTTTCATCTATCAACATGATTCATAAAAGCAATTATGAAAGGAACTTGTTATTCAAAACAAGGAAGTTTACGATTCTAAATAAATACTTTGTATAAACGTTTCATCGCATATCCAAGAAATTAAGACATTTGAACAATCAATAATCTAAACAGTTTAAGTTACTATAAATATAAATAATGTAATATTAAGATTAATGATTCTAATTTCCTGTTTTTATCTTCAATAATGTATAATGTATGTTTTTTACATTTACTTGTATTACAGACTCTCAAAAGGGGAGATGCGGCGATTTTCATGCTGCAAGTGTAACTAATTAAATTCTGTTTCTTTCTTTAAAAGTTCAATCTACATATTTTTTTATAAGTCACAAAAATAATCACGTGTGCTTTAAAACAACACAGATGATATTACCCTGATGATGATGGATACCAGATAAACCACGGATACAAACATAAATACAAGGTAAGCCAATTTTCTCTTACCTATGATTTGCTTTTATAATTGAGATATGGCTTGATGTCTATTTCACGGGAGGGGATGCAGGAGAAGAAAAAAAGTAACAGATAACAGCCTACTGGCTTGTAATTAAGAAAGGTAGCCACACAGAAGCCTTACTCGCTTCTTTGGCTAAAAAATAATGGCTTTCATTTATTTCTCATTAGACATTTTGTCCGGTTCGGATCGGGTTGCGGGCTTGCTTAAAATGGAATTTGCGAGTTCGGGTCGGGTACAATCCGACCCGTGCAGGACTCTAGTTTATTTGCTAAAATTCTGTAAAATATTACATTGAATATGGTTAAATAAAATAAATGATTGATTTTTGTATTTTATTATTGCTTTTATTTAAGTCAATTATTATCTTTGTCAAAATACTTTTGAGCGCCACTGTATTATATATATATAACCATTATAAATAAATAAATAAATAAATATATATATATCTCTGTGTGTGTGTGATTGTGTTAAAAGACTGAAAATCTGGAGAAATAAAACATGTCACAAGGAAAAGTTTGGCAGAAAGTGTCAAACATTTAAAAAAAATGGTATAAAACAAAATATGAAATTTCGGTGTTCGGAATTCTTGCGTGTAACAATTCAGTTACCAGTTCATTTTGTTATTGGCTGAAAGCGTTATTGTTGTTTATGTGAATTTACGAAAAAAGGGAAATTCAAAACTTATTATTATAACATAGAAATGTTAACAAACATATACAAATGTAAATAATAATAATAATTAAATAATAAGAACATGCTGTAATATTGGAAACTTCTTACCTTTCTTTAAGTTAGAGATATTCGTACAGTCGTGGAAAAAAAAAGTAAACACCCCCTACTAACTCTGCAAGTCATTATAATAAAAAAAAAATATAGGTACCAAACGATTGGAAATAAAGTGTATTTTTAAATGATGCATATAAAGTTTGCTTAGGGGGCCATCTGCAAATCAAAACTAGACCAAACTTTGCTTTTCTCAATGGCAACACCCAATTTTGACACTATATTTTAAATCTTTGGTTCAAACTATGCATAGAAATGAAATTTCTAGTAATTTGGATAATAAGTTTTTGAATTATAAATATTCAAAATTTGGAGCTTCTGATGTTAAATTACGTTTTCATATTTTTATTAATATCTCCTGAAATTAAAATCCTAATGTGATGATTTTTTTTGTTTGATTATAATACTAAAAAACCCAAACATAAACACATTGAATTTGTAATTTTAAAAATTTTATAATATGAATTATTAAATATGAAATTAATATTCGAAAAAAATATTAATTGCATATAATTTTTTTGATAGATTTATAATTATTATGCCCTGCTTTATGCAAATTCTCAATTTCAAATTTTGGCATTCGAACTAAGAGAGTCTCAAATAATAAAATTTATTGGGTATTATATCTATTTTTTTTATTTTAAATATTCATATTATCATGCATTTGATAAAGGACTGGCTGTAAGGCGGGAGCCCGTAAGTCAATAGATACAATTCCCCACTCGCGGAAAAATGTCAGCACATTTCCAAATTCATGTAAACCAAATTTTCGAAACTTCTGTATAACATTTTTACAGCTTAGCTAATAAACAAACCGTTTATCGCATAATTCTATTGAACTTTGTTTTTGAGATATTTAATTTTAAAATCAGGATTTTATTCGCTGGACACCCTGCATCAATTTCATGGTAATCGCTCTATATTTACGCGAGTTAGACGGACGGACAAACAAACTCAATTCATAAACACTTTTCAAGTTTGTTGGAAAGTGTTAATACTAATAACATATATCCATTTCATAGTAATCGCACTATTTTTAGCCGAGTTAGAGCACAGGCAGACAAACCAATTCATAAAAAAATTTCAACTTTGTTGGAAAGTGTTGATTAAAACATTCACCAAATCAATAAATAAGACAGTAAAATATAAATAAAACACAAATTTTACGCATGTTATCGAACTACGCGCTTAAACCACTGAAATGAACAGAACCATTTCTTCGGCTGCTAACTCCTGATGCGAGGCCCAAATATGAAAGTATCCCTTTTAATAAATTTTAAAACTTTATTTCAACGTATTATTTCTATTTTTCATATAGATAGTATTTTTGGTATTGTTAGAGGACATTCTAAAAAAAAAAAAATAATAATATATGTAAAAAATCTATTGCAGTTGTGGATTAAAAAAAATGTTTTCACCTTTATTCTGTATACCGGGAAGCCCGGGTTTATCCCTTTGTATATAAAATGTAAATGGGGATTTAGTTCTGGCTTTTTACACTATATGGCCAAAGGTGACCGGTCATTTGCGATTTTAGACGTTTTGTTAAATATCTAGAAAAATACATGAGGAATAAACCTGAAACTGCAGGTGTGTAAACAGTATAGTATAAATCATATATTTCCACGAAGGTTTTTTTCCCGAAACCCCATAGGGGACCGTCAACAAATCGAAAAAGAACAAATATCTTTTGATAACCCTGTAAAAACTAATGTAGCAAAAACGTTCAAACTCGAGATTATTAATAAGTGGCTTATTGTAATATACTGTTTTCATTTTTAAGAATATAGCCTGTATACTCGTAGAGAAATAAAGGTTTTTTATAAAAACAGTCCCAAATTACGCCAAGTTTTTTGCTAATAATTTGCAGAGTTCTTAATATAAAAAAAAGTTCTTTTCAGAAAATATGACAAACAACATTGTACACAATACTTTGCAATCTGAATTTAAAAAATAATAAAAATTGGATGAAAAAATGAGCAGGTTTACTAAAAAATGTTTCACTAAGCATGCGCGAATGCAATCAAAATATAATGTGCATAATGCATTAGCTAAGTATATAGAGCAACTTTTGTGAAAGTCTCAAAATCATAGCTTGAAAATTCTGAAAATTATCGTCGATAGAATAAGCTCGAAATCCGTTGTTTCCAAAAAGATGAGGGGTTGTATAAAATATCTGTTGATTAGTGCTAAGATAGCGTACACAATATTGCATGTACTACTATATTTGGATACAACCTCTCATCTTTTTGCTTCCTTTTGGGAACAACGGATTTCGAGCTTATTCCATCGACGGTAATTTTCCGAATTTTCAAGCTGTGATTTTGAGGCTTTCACAAAAGTTTCTCTATATACTTAGCGAATGCATTATGCACATTACATTTTGATTGCATTCACGCATGCGCAGTGAAACATTTTTTAGTAAACCTGCTAATTTTTCATCAAATTTTTATTTTTTTATTTTGATTGCAGAGTATTATGTACAGTGTTGTTTGTCATATTTTCTTAAAAGAACTTTTTTTATATTAAGAACTCTGCAAATTATAAACAAAAAACGTGTCGAAATTTGGGACTGTTTTTATAAAAACCTTAATTTTCTCTACGAGTATACATGCTATCCTCATAAAAATGAACACAGTATATTAATAAGCCACTTATTAATAATCTCGAGTTTGAACGCTTTCGCTACATTAGTTTTTACAGGGTTATCCAAAAGATATTAGTTCTTTTTCAATTTGTTGACAGTCCACTATGGGGTTTCGGAAAACAGTCTTCGCGGAAATATATATGACCTATACTATAAATGTTGACACACACATAGTTTCAGGTTAATTCCTCATGTATTTTTCTAGATATTTAACAAAACGTCTAAAATCGCAAGTGACCGGTCACCTTTGACCATATAGTGTATAACTTGAGTTCTACTGAAGGGATTTGAATGGAACTTGCACTGTTAGATACATTTTAAGAGAAGGTTTTAGTATATAACATATCGTTTTACGCTGCTCAGTTATAGAATTATGGGGAAATTTCTATAATTAGATAAACCCAATATGAAAGGTTAGTCTTTTTAAAAGATTCTTCTGAATGAATTTCAATGGAACTTGCACTATTACTTAGATAATGTTTCCAGAAGTATTGAGAACGTTGCTTAGTTATCGAATTATAGGGGGAAAGTTCTACAGTCAGGTGAAACCGATTAAGAAAGATTAGCCTTTTTTTAAATTTCTATTGGACGGATTTTGATGAGAATTGCATTGTTAGTTAGATATTTTTTCAAGGATGGTTTTAGTATATTGCATATCATTCAATCGTTTTTTGTCAAATCTTATTGTAAAAAATGATTAACTTAAAGAGTTGGCCCTAACAGCCCAAATTTTATATGACACATTAGAAAATATAAAAGCGCAAAGACATTCGTATCGTTCTTAGCAATGTGGAAGTTTAAAAGTCCACATTGCTTTAACCCGGGAGAACTCGCTGCATGAGATTTTCTCTCACAGTTGTACTTTTTTTAAGACTCTTATTTAAATCATTTTTCATTTTAATTAAAATTTCAAAATGTTTTTCAATTATTTTACCTCTTTTGTGAATAAAAGTACTAAGCCAACCAAAAAAAGTTGATATTATATGAATGTAAAGTAAAGGAAAAGCAATTGGGCATTCTCAGTAGCGAGTTCTCCCGGGTTAAAACACATGGTAAAATTCACCGATATATTTTATTTAATTCAAGGTTCGTTTGGAGAAAGCGACCAACATAGGGGGCGAAGCTTGTTAGTATGCCTACATAATGCAAATAAAAATTTCATCCCGGCTGCTTATAACTTGCATTTTGCTGAATGGATTTTGGTGAGAACTTGCACTGTTAATTAGATAACTTTACGAGGAAGGTTTTTAGTATATGAGGCGTTCAGAAACAGAGTGGAAGCATTGTATGCTATGCCATCTACTCGCTGCAAAATGATTTTATTAATTTAGAAACTATTCAAGTAATATAGCCAGTTTAAAAGATGGTCCAACGTATCTTGTATATCAATCAAGCAGCCAGTAAAAAGTGGATCAAGTGGCTTGGTCACTCTGGCACTGTCAACTTAATCGCCATATGCTCTCTGAAAAAGCTTTATTTCCTCTTTCCACTTAAAAAGCTGACTTACAAGGAAGGTCTCCATACGGGCATATTCAGAAAAAATTACAGATTATTCTTCTTATGTGGATATATATGTTTATAAAAAAATTTTTGGCGGAACCTCGATAGAACGTTCGTAAAAAATAATGAAAATTTCGTTTATTTGGCGATTTATCATCAGTTGGCGATGAAATGAAATTTCGAAGAATGCTTTTTTATATCGACCAGTACTCTTTAAGATAAAAATGTTTCCTATTGAACTTGTTTAAATAAATTTAATGTAAATAACTTTAGTTCTGTCAGTTTTAGTTTGATTTAACTATAGTTTTGTCATGTATATATATATATATATATATATATATATATTTATAATGAAAGTTAAATATCAAATTTTATGAATTAAAATAAATTAAAATTGTTTCAATATCTCAAAATTAAGTCCAATTGACTGTCGAGTCGATTCAATTTTGTTGCTATGGAAACGACGAATTCTTTGATATTGAAATTAATAACTGATAAATGAATCGAGTTTATTTTGGGATACGCTTAAATATATGAAAGTATTTTTTATGTATGAAATTATTTTTAAAGTAATAAAATTAAATAACAAGCAACATAAATATGTAATACGAAAAAATGTATTTATTAAACTCTCTCATTGTTTATGTTTAAATTCATTAAATACTTTTTACACGCATTCCAAAAATCAATTAACAAACAATTTTCAGGTGCATTAAAATCGTTTGCTTTTGCCGAGGAAAAGTGCTGCTCGCCAAATCACGTGACGCTTTCGTCCTTTCACGCCAAATACTCGAAAGTATTTTATTTTTTTACACACTTTCTACTGTAATTTCGCCGCTAAATTTGAATGATCCATTATTACATACAAAAGTAATTTAATTGGTATTTTTTTAAAAATTTTCTGAGTATGCCCAGTAAGGAGACCTTCCTTTTTAGAAGTTAAATTTGTTCCAAATTTCGAAAGCACTTTTCTCTATATCGCAGCTGGCGAGGTTGTTCCACCCTGGTTTTCAACCCCTCATAGAACATATCGTTCTACGTTACTCAGTTATAGAATTATCGGAAAAGTTCTATTATCAGGTGAACCTGATTATGAAAAATTAGGCTTTTTAAAAAGTTTTGCTGAATGGATTTTGATGGGACTTGCACTGTCAGTTATACAATTTTTACGGATGCTTTTATTCTATGACAAACGGCTCTACTTTGCTTTGTAATAAAATTATGGGGAAAGATCTATAATCAATATTTCAAATGAAAATCAAATTTCAAATTAATTGCTTAAAAGGCGCAAAGCAGGGGTGATTCTGAGTGAAAAAAAAATTTCGGAAATTCACATCCACTCCCGGCATTAGCTACGTGTTTTTTTCGCGTCCCTTTGACAAAATTTGCGTTTTTTCGCGATCTTTTGACGAAATTTGCCGTTTTTCGCAATCTTTTGACGAAATTTGCCGTTTTTCGCGATCTTTTGACGAAATTTGCTGTTTTTTCGCGATTGTCTGACGAAATTTCGCGGTTTTTTGACGAAATTTGCCGTTTTATCGCGATCTTTTGACAATAATTGCGGTTGTTTACGCGTACTTTACGAAATTTGCGTTTTTTCCGCGATTCTTTGACGAAATTAGCTTTTATTTTAGTGATCTTTGGACGAAATTCGTGTTTTTCCGCAATCCTTTGGTAAAATTGGCGATTTTTCTTCGAACGATTGACGAAATTGATCTTTTTCGGCGATTATTTGTCGAAATTCGCGAATATTTTATGTCCGAATTTTTGGATTTATGGCCGATTTTTTTTTTTAATTTTCGGAAATGACTGCCTTAATTTTTCGGAAAATTCGGAACAGAATCACCCCTGGCGCAAAGGCCAACATAATGAAAAAGATTCCATGCTGGGACTCGAACCCGGGCCATCAGTATAGCGCACTGACATTCTACAGACTAAACCACATGGAACGATACCCAGCCTGGAACTTTCTCACTATTACATGTTGGCAGGGCTACAAACGCAGCACAAGGTGGAATATTTTCCGTGAGCCACCGACATGGGGCAGACACGAAACTTAATTAAATCCAGCATCGATTGAAACTATATTAACAGGGGTCTGTCCAGACTTTTCTCACAGAGTCCTGTTTTTGTGAAATTGTGAAGTTTTTCTTATTTTTGTGAAAATTCTAGTCATAATTTTGTGAATTTTAAATTATCGATGTCTTCATGTTCTATCCTTTATATATAAAAAGCTAAATAATGTGCTCTTTGGTGAGTTCAACTGCTTACTTATAGGCCAGATTTTATTTTTAAATGACTAAATTTGTGAAAAATTCAATTTGAAGATGAAAAAATTCTGTGAAAGGTCTATTTAAGAGACAAATAATTTTGTGAAGGGTCCTGTTTTGGGATAAAATGTTTTGTGAAGGGTCCTGTTTGGGGATAAAAATTTTTGTGAAGGGTCCTGTTTGGGGATAAAAATTTTTGTGAAGGGTCCTGTTTTAAGATAAATTATTTTGTGAAGGCTCCTTTAAAGGACCTAAAATTTTCCTAAACATACCCGATTAATATTTGGAAATTTTGGATATTTATTTGGATAATATTGTATGCAAGGCGAAATTTTTTCCCTGGAAAAATTTCCAAATATTAATATTCTATAATCAAGTGAACCCAATTAGGAAAGTTTAGTCTCAACGGATTTTGATGAGACTTGCATTGTTGGATAACTTTCAGGGATGGTTTCAGTATATTGCATTTTGTTTAAGTTGCGTAGATATAGAATTATCGAGGAAAGTTCTGTAATCAGGCAGACCCACTTATTAAAGGTTAGCTCTTTTAAAAAGTTGTACTTAATAGATTTTGATGGGACTTTTACACTGCTAGTTATATAATTTTCCCGGAATGGTTTTAGTAGGGTAGACCGGGGCTAGTTGGATATAGAGGCACGTTGGTCCAGTCGCGATATTTTTAAAACTTTGCGTTAGACGACATTGTCAGTCCAGCCAAGTATGCGTTGCTTAGCTTTCCTCCTCCAACATCAGCACCATTGAAGTCGGAGCGTCCGTTAAAGAATTATTGAGAATTTTCTAAATTTTGCAAAGGTGAGTAAATTTCCTCTCTTATAAATAATCGTTTTTTATTTGTTTCTAGATTACATTTTAGGTTTTGATATATAATAATTCAGAAAAATAATTGTTCGTAGTTATTGTAGGGCATGTTTTTTTTATTGAAATATTTTCAGAATAATTCCTTATAGTCATGAAAAACAAAAATGTCAATACGGCGTTAGTTGGCCCATTTGGCTGCCCCGTAGGAATTTGGCTCTGGGGTATTGGAATTTTGATATATTTAATGAATTATTTTAATAAACATTTATTATTTTTTAATTGATTTATTATTAATTAATATTAAGGAATTATTTTATTAATTGAATTCCTGGTTATTTCAGTCAATCTTTTTAAAAAATGAAGTTATAACGTTGTTTACCTCCTCCCCAAATTAAATCAGCTGCTCCTGTTGTACAAAAACATTTATAACTTTCATAATTATAGAAAAATCTCTGTTGGCTTGACTTACAGGCGCAGGTAGATTTCGAAGTTAAGTACCAATTTCACGAAGAATTTAACGGATTAAGGGAAATGTGATTTTTTTCTTATACAGCCCCCCCCCCCCCCTACACACACACACACTCTCTCTTTTTTTTAGTTTTTAATTTCTTTTTGCTGTAAGAGTTGCTCTTATCAAAAGCTTGTCAATACAAAAATTGTAGATAATATCAAGATGATTTATGATAAACTTAAGTGAATTTGATATCTTGTGAATTGACGAAGTTAGGAACTTTTTTTCTTCTGAAAACCTATTTTTTGCACTCCTTGAAGCCATTTTTAATTATATCAAAAATCTGTCATGCATAATTTTTTAACCCTTTTCCTAGAAGTTTTGAAAACTTTAAACTTATTGGATATGTTACCGTGTCCATAGAAAAGTAATATATATATATAAAGTTTCGAACTGGGGGTTGATTTTGGGATCTAGGGGCCATAATCGGTGTAGATCTGCAAAAGTTTTTCAAAAATTCCAACATATGGGAGATTGCAATAGGTAGTATTTCTTACGAAATCTACTTAAAAGTTCGGCCTCCTAGTGTTACATACTACCGCTAAAAGTAACAAATCTAACAATTAAAATCTATCCGACTCTGATATTTCTCAATTATTAATAAAATTCCTCTGTTCCCCTGTCCAGAGAAGTGTTTGCCACAAATAATCCTTTAATAACATCACATTTTATGAAGTGAAAACTTCTTACCTGGGTACTTATTCGTTGAAACTAAATCATCCTTTCTCTCTTCATAATCCATAAAAAGGGCAGTTTCAGGAAAAAAATTTTTAATTATCAAAAGCTATATTTTCCTTTAAGAGACATGTTGTCTCTTCCACAGACAGAATAGAACTGCACTTCCCTATCCGTTGATAAAGATCAGTAGTTCAAACAAAAAATATAATAAAATGATATCATCTAACATAATTATATCAAGCATATTGCTATATACTAACTTATTAGATTATCTAAATCTCATTATAGCAATAATAAATCAGCAATTCTCCATATAACGCACAACTTCTCAGATGTAAACAATGATTTTTGCAGTTAAAAAGCACCTGCACTTTCACATTGTAAAATATTGCTACTCTCTAGAGGACTAAATTTGATATATTAGTTCAACTTTATCTTCTAATTTAAGACTTTTTTACTGAAAAAATGCTATTATTACAATAAACATTTTTGAAAATGTCTAATATAAGTGATGGTTGTGTCAGTTATATTTGGATCATGTTTATAAAGTAAATTTAACAATGTCTGACCTATATTATGCAAAAATTTATAATTTGGATAACTCTTGGTAACAAGGAATGCAGTATAAAGATATTCTAATGTATTTTGATGTGTTTCAGACATATTTGGCCATGTTTAGAAGGTGAATTTAATGATGTGATCCATATAACGCACAACCTTGCGTTTTTAGGTCTGCGTTATAAAGATCTTCTACTGTATATATATTTCATGATAAACAAACTGTGTTTTTACTTTCTTCTATCTTTACAAGAAGAAAGTATTGGATTCATGAAAATTTTCGACTTCCATTTTTTGACGGATTTACACGTTTTGCGGGTCAGAGATTCCAAAAACCATGTTTTTACAAAATGTCTGTCTGTGTGTATGTGACACAAATTTTGTGGGCGCTCTATCTCAAGAACTAATGCACGGATTTCAATAAAAACTTATATTAAGGTAGTCCCTAATACAAATTGATGCTGATTAGTTTTTGGTGTAAATCGCCCAGTAGGTGGCGCTGGTAGGCTGCATTTTGCAGGATTTCTGCAATAGCTGTATCTCAAGAACTACTGCACAGATTTTTATAAAACTTCAGATTCAGTTACTCCTTGATATGAGTTGGTGCTGTTTACGTTTTGGTGTAAATCGCCCAACAGGTGGCGCTGCTATGCTGCATTTTGCAAGATTTAGACTATTTTCGCAGTAGCTCTGTCTCAAGAACTAACACGCACATTTTCATCAAACTTTGGATTTAGTTAGTCCTTGATATTAAATTATGCTGACTACTTGTTGGTGTAAATCGCCCAATAGATGGCACTGCTATGCTGCATTTAGAATGATTCCCTCAATAGCTCTATCTCAAGAACTAATGCACGAATTTTCATCAAACTTCAGATTCAAGTATACCTTGATTAATATTGCTGCTGATTATGTGTTAGTGCAAATAGCTCAACAGGTAGTGCTGCTATGCTGCATTTGTCATGATTTGCGCAATAGCTCTATCTCAAGAACTAATGCACAAATTTTCAACAAATTTCATATTCAGTTAGACGTTGACATAAGTTGATGATGATCAGGTTCTGGTGTAAATCACCCTATAAGTGGCGCTGCTATGCCGAGTTTTGCGGGATTTACACGATTTCAGTGATAGTCATATCTCTAGAACTAATTCACGGAATTTCATCTTTTTAGAATCCTTATGACGAGCATAGATTGCCATTTAATTTTGGCAAAGTGATAACGACTTTTGAAGTATTGACATGTATGAGATAGAAGAAAGTTTTGGGATTGGTACATCCGACTAGTTTAATACTTAATTGGGAATTAAAATTTTATATAAATGAAAATTATCATTATTTCAAAGAAGCTGGCATTATCCAAAGCATCATCAAGAAATATTACATTTTACTGACAGAAATTTGAAGGGCAGGATGCGCTAGAGAAACAATGAAAGAAAAGAATTATTGCACTTAACAGATGTACAGAGGCCTTGATACAATTTAATTATCATCTGGTGTTTATAATAAATCACCTAATTAAGGATGAATGATTTTTTAAATTAATGTACTCTAAGATTTACGGTGTTTTAACACCTAGCATGTCTTTATTAAAATTTATTACTGTTACGTAATGTATTAAAGACATTTTTTATGAGAAAATAAATTCAAATTTTAAAGTAATTTTTCGTCGAAGTTAATAATTTGAATAAGTCACAGTTTTAATATTTAAAATTTTTATTTAATTTTGGAGGCTATATTGTGTTTGCGTTCGCAAGAAATAAAAATTAAGATTTGGTAAAATTTTGATCATTTCCTAAACTTCTACACTATCAGAACATTAAAATGTGTCGTCAAAAGTGGCGGGCCAACTTACCCCGCAATCGGGGCAGGTTGGCCCAAGCGACTTGTTGTCAGTTTGAGCTTCTTAACTAATACTTATTGTTAATATTTTCAAGTTTTATTATTGTGACTTCTTCCTGAAAGTACACTGATAGTGGTAACATAAAAAGAAATTTAAAATGTTGAATAGTAATTTTTTTTTAAATTATTGGAAGAAAAAGTTGGCCAACTAGCCCCGGTCTACCCTACATTGCATATCATTCTTTACCAAATCCTAATGAAAGGACTTAACTTTTCATTCCATTGTTCCATTTAACTAGCATTTTTAATATAATCTCTTGCTTTTTTATTAAATTAAAATTATTATTTTGTTTTTGCAGAACACCAGCTGATTATTCCTTTGACTTATAAATAAAATTAGATTTCTTTTCCCAGTGCAAGAAGTCACGTTGCCATTGCCTTAATAAGACTACTTAATAATATTGGTCTTAAATAGCCTAAAATATCACACTTGCCAAGTTCTGGAACAGAGAAATCAGAGGAAAAAATCCATAAAAAAGATTTTTTAAATGTAAGCATGCTTAGTATAAATTTAATTTTAAATTGTGCTTGGTTATCATTGAAGACAAAATATATCACTTTTACTCAAATAAGAAAAAAATTATACTTCATGCAGAAAAATCGAGGGATATTATAATTAGCTTGTTTAAAATGATTTTAAATGAAATACGAATAACTGAGGAAAATTTTCTTTACTCATAATCACATACAAAACAGTAATAGAGATCTTAATTTTCATTGAAGACAAATAAATAAGACAATTGAAAAATGCATAAGAAAATCAGGAAAAAAATTGTCAAAAATCAAGAGCGCAGAAAAAGTTTGAAAATAAAGAGTCTCCCACCAAAATCAGGAGACTTAGCAAGTTAGTAAAATGTATGGTCAAAGCTGTGTTAAAAATTCACAGGTTTAAGGTCATGCTTCACCACAGTCATAAATTCAGTGGGTGGCTCCAGAAGGAAAATCCTGCACTCTGAAAGTTAAGATTTTTTATTTTATTAATGATTTGAAAGTGTAATTTCGCACTCTGAAGCTCCATCATGTCTGCCCCCAGAGCTGTAGAAATTCTTCCTGGAGAAAAATGCCTGAATTCGGCACTGCTTCACTATTTCTCACTGATCGTGAAATTCCAAGTTAACTTACAGGAAAATTTAATTGGGCGATAAAAATTCCTACTTAAACCTAATACAATTCTTGAAATACGGTTTTCACCATCAGGAAGTACAATGTTCGATGCTAATGTAATGCCTTTTTAAAAATTGTTTTCTTTATCTGGAACTATTTTTAAGAAAGCAGTGAATTTTGAAAATTTCCTAAAGTAAAAATTTCATAGTTTATATTGTTTTTTTAAGAAAATTAAAATGTAGGGAAATTATTTTGAAAAATGCATTATATTCTGATAATGAATACCTTGTTTAATAACTATATTAAGTGATGAGTAACCAGCTAATTACATTTTCTCATAGGTTAACATTGGATTTTATGATCGGCAAGGGGAAAATTGGTATCGGTGAAGCAACTCCTAAAAGAAAATCTTTTAACTTTTAAAGATGTATAGTGGAAAATAAAAATTTCGCTGCTATAAATGAAAAAGAAAATTTACAAAATTTGGCTGCTGATCCAGATTTTTCTTTTAGGGGATTAATCAAGATGATTCCGAGATTAAGAATGTTACTTATAACCTTACTGTAGTGAGAAAATCTTGTTGGCAAATTTATTCACCAAAGTTATAAAGTACCAAGAAACTCATCAAATTTATGGGCAAGATCAATCTCTATACTGGGTCAATGCATTGCATTTTCCATTCTCAAAAATATTAGCAAAAAATTTTTACAGCATTCTGGATGTTTTGTAACAGCAAAATTTCATTTATTTCAGAAAAAAATTTTAAAGAGATATTAGTAATATATTTAAATTATTTAGGGTGGCCCTGTATTATAAGCGGTACATTCAGGGGCACACCAAGTGTCCAGCACTTGTGTGCAGAACTTCAGTTAGGAACCTATATCTCCCCCCCCCCCCCCAAAATATATATATATATATATATATATATATATATATATATATATATATATGTATGTATAGTATACATATAAAAGAGAGAGAGAAACTTATCAGTAAGTACAAATGAAATATTTTTGTATTAATAACTAATTGTTGTAATTTATCATTTTTTTTTTAATGTATGTAGTGATTTTTCTCTTTTTTGTAGTTGGTTTAATGATTTAAGTAAACAAATATGTAATAACCAGATCATAGAATGTCTAGTTTAAACTTTTTTCTCCTCTAAACTGTTTATTGGAATACTTAATGAAATTATGATTAGAATAAAATAATTTTTTAAAGTATTATAACAAATAAGTGATAAGTAATTTGTAATAAGACAGATAATTTCAATAAATTATAAAGCATACTTGAAATTTGAAAGAAATACAATTCATTTAAGTAAAATTAAATAAAAAAATGTTTTTTCAAATATTTCTTTCTCAGCTGAAGTGTTTGGTACTTTTACCACATTGGCATCTCTGTATGAGATTGCACACAGAGTCAGCATGCAACTGGATACATTCACTATGTAACATATTGCATTATCTGAATATTTCTACAAGATATTGCAGCATAATATTATAATCACCATATCGATAGATAACATGCTTCAATTTGAACCTTGCAATCTGATGCAGGTTGTGATTTTGCAAAATTATTATTATTACATGCTTTACTTGAATACATAATAAGTTTCATGAAACTTGTATTTTTTTCTCATGCAAACTTGTATAATACTAGTCATATATCACTATTCATGTTGAAATAACAGAATTTTTTTAATCAAACCTTAAATGATTACTTCCGAGTCATTTATTTGTATATATATTAGTATGTGTGTGTGTTGCTCTATAAAATAATTTCAAATATTAAATGCATTACTTTTCACAAGCTCTAATGAACTATAAATCCTTCCATAATAATTTGGTTGGCGGGTAACAGATTTTCATGAATTTATTTTTTAAAGTGACAATTATCACTAGCAACAAGCAGAATCTATTTTTTAATTAAATAGTGAAATTCCTGCACCATTTCTGTCTGTTACCAATTTCCCCTCACTGTAGCATTGCAAACTCTTTCAAAAGTCATTGTGGGAGGACTATACACTAACATATACCAGTTTTATTCTATATGAAATATTTTAACAATCATAAAACATCAGAGAATACTATAAACAATTACTGTCCATAGATCAAAATGCAACTCGATTATTATTATTATTATTTTATTATTATTATTTTTTTTTTTTTGGGGTGTCCTCCAGTAAAGAAAACTCTACATGCCATGCCCATCTTTTTCTATAAGAAACACGCTGTAGTAAACTTCAATAACATATCTTAATTTGTTTATGTTTGAAATAATGACACATGAAAAACTATTACTATAGATTACAATGTAACAGAATTTTTGTGTGTAACTGTAAAAGAACTTTAAATGTCATACACATCATTTTCAATAAATAACACACTGCAGTACACTTTAACCACATTTTAAAAAGTCTATAAAAATCCCAACAATATTTGTGAAAGTTAGACTGCAAACAGATAGACAGATGATGTGTGTGAACTAATAAACACCTTTCAACTATGTTTGAAAGCACTAAACATGTCACTTTTCAAAATAATTTGGACTGTGTGTAAATTGGATATGGTAGCATATTTTGTGATCCCAGTTTACATCAATGTAATGCTGAAACTTCAAACAGACACTAATACAGATAACACATGTAAAAAGAATTTTTTTATTTTAACAATTCAAAAATACTTTTTCCTTAATATAAAAGTTGAGACTCAATTTATTGCTACATAGATATATCTACAATGTTTACAATAAAAAAAACTAAATTTATTTCAAATTATAACAAAAATAAAACTACAAATTAACCATTTCACTGATAAGTTATCACAAAAGATGTTTCAAAGTAAGGCAAAAATGAACAAGTGAATAAAACAAAAACATTTTCAATATATTTACATTGTGCTACGTATACACATGATTATCACATGATCAAAATTGACGCTTCCAATTTCAGAGGCAGAGGGTAAGAGGGCAGGGAGACAATCCAATGACAAACATGAATAGAAGAAAATCACAATGAATGAACAAATTATGTTAGCTAATAAAAGAGGTATATCTTAGGTGTTTTGTGAGTAGTATAAGATTATTTTAAATTATTATTACATTAGCCCTTCATTACATTAAGCATAACATAAGACCCCCCCCCCCCAAAAAAAGAGGGGGGGGGGGGTGTATATGTATTAAAGAGCGATATTATTGAGATTATTTAGAAAATTATAATAAATGATTTCTGCAACACGAAAACAATTTTTTTATGTTTCCGAAATATCAGTTTATACACAAATTATAATTTTCTTAATAAAATTAACAACAGAAAATGACACTTATTGTTCATCCAGTTGATAAGGATGGGTCATGTGACTTAGAAGTTGGATACAGGTGATTCTACCTATTGCTAAAAATAAGAAAGGGTAACATTAAAGAGGGGAATTTTTAACCTTCCTTTATCTATCATCGATATTTAAAACATACAGAAAGGTTTGAAATAATGAAAAATTTTAATTATTATTATTTGTATAGTTGAACTTTTATTAAGAATGTAGCACAATTGATCCACTAGGAAAAAATTTCAAATTACAGCAATACTAAAAATGGAGGAGGGTGTCAGGGGAGAAAGGATAGGGGGAGATCCTCACACTCTCTTTCATAATTGTACTTCTGCACTCCCTACCTCTCCTTGGCTATGTCATCCATATCATGAATTCTTGACTCCGCTAATTTCAAACTTAGCATCATTTCACTCTTGACTTGCTCTTTCCATGTTTTTATGCCTTTGCTTTTTGTATTTGTAACCACTGCCTTGCTAATAGAGCTTCAGAAGCTCTGCATAACCTGTCTTCCCTTTTTAACATACATAATTTCATCTATGCTCTTGTCACATTGTCTATTTGTTTATAATTTTAGAACTCAGCAATACAAGACTTTTTTATCATTTCTGAAAATTTACATTTACAAAAAACAGAAAATTTCTTTGGTCCAACGAAACAAAATATAAAAAGAAAAGAAAATCAAGACTGAAATATTGATTAATTCAGAGCTTAGAAACAAGATTGAGATACAATTGCAGAACGTTCATCAGCAGATTCAACCATTTTAAAAACACATTATACAATAACCAGTTCCACATAATTATTAATTACTGAGCAACTAACATAAAATAATATCGAGTGTTCACAACATTTTTATATGGCACTTCTGTTAGTGAGAATAACACATAGTAGGCATTCAAATTATATGATAGTTTTGTAACATAAATTAAAAATTTCATTAGGATTTATCATGTACTTTTTCCCTCGGGATTGCACTCTAAAGCGAAAGTTGAGTTACCGGGGAAGTCATCTCTTATCATGTACTTTTGTGAAACATACATGGTGACAATATTTTAAAATTAAATTTCATAACACATAATTTACTCTACCAAAATACCCTCACACTCCTTCTACATTTTCAACAGAAATAAAAAAAAAGTAAGAATGTAAAAGCCATGTATCTGGATCCATTTGCCCAATCAAGGCAGATTATAGTGTGATTTTTTTACTCTAATTTATACAATTAAATGCACTCACAAATTATACCAAATTGGTAAACTATTTGTTGTCCAATTTAAAATCACAGTCATATTTTTCATCAATTAGTTATTTGTTTCATAATAATAATTATTTTCAAGTGTTAAGAGTATAATAGTAGGTATCCTATCTATCTATATATATATAAGAAGAAATTAAATCAAAACATATATATATATTTTAACTGTCTTTTTATTGGCAAAACAGACTGTTAAAAGCAAATGTAATTTTCAAAAATTTCTATAAAAGGAAAAATTTCAAGTTATCCCTCCCCCTTTTTTAGAGTCTAAGGTGTGTTTTTTTTTTTTCCTTTCTGCAAAAGAAAAATTTTAAAGACATGAAATTTAACCAGAATAAAATTAATTCATATTTTTTTCTAATTTTACATTGGTAGCACATTCCTAATCAATATACAATTTGGTAATTGATTATTCATTTTACAATGTATGATTTATACAAAATAAAACTATAAAAAAATTTAACAAACTATATACAAAAATTCATTTCCTTTTAAGTGGCAGTACATTTTTTCCTTCCTTATGTAGGAATTGAATTCGTAAGACTTTATGGAATATGGAGTTAAAAAGCATGAAATAACAAGTTTTTTAGGGCATTATTTTGAGACTAGAAAAAAAACAAAAACTATAAATCACCTAATTTTACAGTGCTTTACTAACTTCTGAGATGTTGACCATGTTTGAACATTTAAAAACAAAAAGTTTCATTTTTAAAAACAAATAAACAAATTTAGATGACTTTTTCATTAACAAATACTCATAATATTAAAAATACTGTTTTGTCTCAGCCCAAGACTAATAATTTCTTATAAAACATAGCGTTTGTGTTTACTGTTGAAATAGAAAGTTAAGGAATGTCATCCTAGATGGATTTTTTTAAAGAGCCTGGAATACAAGGGGACCTAGTATAAAAAACAAACTACACTTTTTAGGATACAAAATAAAATAGAGAATCTTATAAATAATAATAATTAAAAACTTTCAAAACAAAAAGGAAAAAAAATTACTTCAAATTACCCACAAAAAATTTTAAAACACGGGATTTTTGGCACTTTAAGAACTCAATTTAGATAACTTCAAAATAAAAGAAAAGATAAACAACAGATGGTACTCTTATGTTAGCCAGATGCAAATTTCGCCAATAGCATTTTTCCCCCTTACAATAGCAGCTTTTATTTTCCATGTGTATAAATTAGAATCAGTATTTTGAGGTTGAAATAGACGGTTTTGATTTATGATAAAAAAATTTATTGATTAAAATAAAAAATGTAAAGAGTAAAAGGCATGCATTTTAAATGTAGATAAAATATGTAATTTAAATGTATATATTTTAAATGAAATGAGTGAAAGGCTGAAATATTTTAAATGAAATTAATAGATTACAAATGATGTTGCTGAAAATAATATTTAGTGATTTATCACCTGTGACTGGTTAACATAAAAGTACCCAATAGATAAACAAAAACACCTTTAACAATAACAGTTTTTTTACAGTGTGAAAGTTGATGTCACTAAAACCTGGTTATGTCTACATTTTATATGAAAAATATTTTAATATGATGCTACTTTAGAAAGTTAAATATGCTTATAAATAAAAAAATTTAACTTTGCTTACAACTTTTTTTCTGAAATGAATTAGATGATTTAAAACACAGAACTGTTTTAAATAAAACAAAGTGAATTATAAAAATAATATAAAAAAATGTTACAACATGTAAAAACAAACACTTGTCAATTAAGTAAAAAACTAAAAACAGAATATGTATTTAGTGTCCTATCCATATGACACTTGTAGTTCTTCTATTCCAAATTCACCATGTTTTCTAGCTCTGAATCGTGCGATATCCTTCCTAGTTACTATTCCCACGACCTATAAAACATTAGGAATATATATATATTTGAAAAAATTAACAAAATAAAGAGGTTAAGCTATATAAAATATACATAATGTATCATTACACTGTTAAATTGTCAGAACTATTTTGAAACTGTTACTAAGCATTACCAAGAGAAGAAGAAAAAAAGGTGAAAGCAGATTTTTTTTAAAGAGAAAATTATGTGAAGGATTTCATTTTGACATCTGAATGGATTTTATTTTAAAATCTATTTAACATTGTAATGGAAATTACAAAATAAAAATGATGTATTCAAAATATATCATTCAAAAAAATTTTTGATCTTAAGATCTCAATGAAGTAAATATAACATGGATATTGCTGTATATTAAAATACAGTCACACGGTTAAAAAGATATATATATTTTTTTAGTTTTGTTACATAAATATTGACAGTTATTGCCATTTGTTTTCATTTAAAAAATGAATAAAAACCGGTTTTGTTGTGAAATATTTGTTGCTGTTTTGTTTTGACAAAAATATAATTTAACCACTTAACTGACTGTTTATTTATATATTTTACATAATTTCATCCTTTTAAAGTGTTATGAACCAAGAAGCCTCTTTTTGCAAAATTATAAGCTAATTATAAAGAACAATACAGTAACATACAGCAAGAAAATTCTTACAGCACATATGCTAACAAGCAAGTCCTGGAAGCAACATATAGGCAATCAGTTAAGTGGTTAATGGGTTACTTTACATACTAGCTGGGCTTTGTCCATCTAGACGGTGAATTCTAGAATCCCACTACTTTCATCAGTGCATAGTCAGGTTTCACCCATCTATCTCATAGTTTCAATTAAACTTTGTAAAAGCCAGCTGTACAATAAACATATTTAGTTTATGCAGGTTTCAGTTATAAACAAGTTTAACCTTAACAAAACAATTGGACAGAAGGTGAAGACAGATTTTTTGCTTCCCAAAAGAATAATAAAAAAATTAGCCCTCTTGATAAAAAAAAAAAAAAAAAAACCTGTTCAAAAAATAATCAACTTATTTTAAAATAGGTTCACAATAAAAACACAAAAATATAATAATTTTCTTTAACAGTCAAGTAATATTCTTTTTCTATATCAAAAAGCTATTTTTATTTATTTAGCCAGTGTTTTCGACAGTAATTCCTGTCTCATTTAATGCCCATATTACACTTAAATTTTCTTATACCCATATTTCAGGCATTATAGTAGCCATCAGTATAGACACTTTTACCACATTTGTTTAACATTAATATATAAAGATTCATGACACTTAATTTTCATTTTAAAAAATGAAGCTGAAAGATACGAAAAATTACAGACGGCAGGAGTATATAAAATTAAAGCCTCAGATACAAAAAATAAGGAAATTACATACATCGGGATGACCAAGCGAAAAATAAGCGAAAGGTATAAGGAGCATATCCGCGACATAAAATATAATAATCAAGCAACAGCCTTCTCAAGAACAAATTTAAAAAACCCCATAATACCTCAATCAATTAAAATAGAAAAAATAGCTACGTATGATAATCCCCACAACACCCTGATGAGAGAGGCTATCAAGATTAACCTCGACAGAAAAAGTGTATGCAACGATATGGCACATGCAAATGTTGACTCCCGTTGGCTAAAAATGCTGGAAAGAAGGGGAAAGTGAAAATGGAGAAGTGGGAAAAAGAGGAAAGAGAGAGATGATAAAAGGTCAAAAGTGAAACTGCGAGCCGCCATTTGAAACTGATGAAGTCCTAGAAATGGACGAAAACGTTTTTTCAGAGAAGTGCCAAGGAGTATGGACAATGCAGTATATATTTATAAATAGCATAGTTTTAACGTTATACCGGAATATATGTCCTTTCTAAGTAAAAAAATGTGTTTTTGTTTTTAAAAAAAGTAAAGAAATGTAAATTATAATTTTCAATTTTAATATGTACAAAACGAAAGATAAAAGATTTTTTTAAATGAAAATTAAGTGTCATGAATCTTTATATATTAATGTTAAACAAATGTGGTAAAAGTGTCTATACTGATGGCTACTATAATGCCTGAAATATGGGTATAAGAAAATTTAAGTATTTTTTTTTTTTTTCCTTCAATTTTAAATATCACAGCCAACAGATTACACACAAAAAATATTTTTCTCCAAGTTCTAAAAATCAATTTCAACTTTTATTCTGCAAACCCTTACAATATATATATAGAAAATAAAGGTAGATTGCTGCCCACTAACTCATATGTTGTGAAAGTTTGGGCTAAAAGAAAGAGAGAGAAAAAAAAAAAAAGAATCATCTTCAATTAAAAAAAGAAAGAAATCATTATCTTATTTTAAAATAGATTCATAAAAAATATACACATACACAAAAATCTAACACTCTTTTTCTCTGTTACAAAACAATTGTATCTTAAAAAAAAAAAAAAAAAAAAAAAAAAAAAAAAAAAAAAAAGTATCTTAAAAAAAAAAAAAAAAAAAAAAAAAAAAAAAAAAAAAAAAAAAAAGATTCTAAAAATAGATCCGAGTTCACAGCACAGTGAATAATAAACTCTCAAAAATATCCTAAAAACAAAGTTGTTGCCAATTTCTAACATCAAATAAAGAAATAACACCAATGCTACATGTTCTGAAACACGATTGGTTAATTGCATAAGACATGAAAAGGCAGTTGATTACTTTGCACGAATAAGCAAAGTTATTTCATCCAAGGTCCTTATTTTATTGAATCACAAAGGAATGAATCACCAGGGGCGCGCCAGCAGTATCCGGCGCCTGTGTGCAGAACTTCATTTGCGCTCCATATCTATAAACCCCTCCTCCCTCCCCCTCAAAAAAAAACAACAACAAAAAACTTTATAATTTTTTTAAATAACTATAAATGCATACCTGCCAAGCATACCTAATGCATACCTAACCTTCCGGGGTTTTCTCCAGGTCAAATAAACAAATTTTGAACCTGAAATCTTATTTAATGAAATGTGTCTTGTTTCTATAGGGTTCTTTTCTATTTCATTTATTAAATTAAATTTCTTATTCAAAATATTTTTGTTTAACTTTAAAAATAAGGAATGTTGGCAGGAATGTAAATAACAGACATCCCTAAAAAATGGATTCTTCAGCTGCTTGCTACCTCCCACCACAATGGCATACCTCCTAAGAAATTAGCTTTTACCATCGCTCCCCGAATTTTTAAGCGTTCGTCTTTAGTTATATTTCTACTTAAAACAGTTCAAATAAACTTTAATTTAGAAATATAAATGTGTTTAAATAATCAATGGTAGCACCATGACACAAAGAAAGGGGTGCTCGTAATACGGTAAATATATATAAAGGTAGAAAAATATTTTCTCAAATTACGGAGCGCGTTATAATTTTTTTATTCTAAGACGCGATTTAAACAATTACCACACATAGATCATAATTGCGGGGTGCATTTTTAAATGTTCCCTCAGTCCCAGAACGATTGGTTTTATATTAGAAAATATAGAACCGCCATGCTGGCTATGTTGTCAAAACGTATCTTTACCTTGTCACATGCTTAACCCTTCCCATTTTTTTTCGGATTTTTTTATCTTTTGTATTTCAATTATAAAAAATATTTTTTTTGTTGCTGAAAATTAATATTATGTTCTATCCCGAATACGAAAACGCAAAACATTTTTGTCATTAAGCAAGTAAGCAGCATTATCCTAGGTCATATAGTTTCTCACTTTTCCGTTATACATAAGCTTTACTTTGCGGGCGCTCAGTGAGGAAACTGGGGGGAGTTCGAGATAGTCATCGACACGAAATCATCCAAGGATTGTTGATAATAATTTTTAAAAAGGATTTTGGATAATTAGCCGAGATATTAATTAAAAACCTTTCTAGATAAATGCAGCACAGATCAAGGCGGCGATACAACTTTGCGACATCCTTTCAAAGCGCACTTGTCACAATGTCATCTTTAAACTTTGTACAAGGTCTTTGTTTTAGGTAAGGCGAATCATAATGATAAATAGTCACCCTTTTTCATTCCAACTGAATTCAATTATTGAAAAATATTTAATAGAACAATTCCAAGTTTTTTACAAAGTCAACGCTTAAATTTATTGTACGGAAGTTTTTGTACACGAGTGAAACTCGCACTTGACCGGTTATTCTTTGTTCAAAGCAAATCTAATAAATACAATTGAAATTTCCATGAAACGTAATTCAGTTTGAGGTTGTTCTCATAGATATTTTTACCTCCTGAACAACATGAAACTTTCTTACATAATCATGGGCTAGTTTTTATGCATAAAAGCATAAAATGATAGGGATGACTATTAAATTGGTTTGGAATCGAATGGCGCTTTTCATTGTTTTTAAGCATTGCATTTTAAATTATATCCTGTTTTACTTATTTATTGTTTCAGTTATATGTAGCCGATTAATTTGTGCTTTTTTTGCCAAATTACAGGGGAACCGTGCATAACCTGAGGCTTATGTTGCTTTATCATTGTGCAATATAATATACTACCCGCTTATATATCGTTAGAAGGGGTTAATGTACACCGGAGCCCAACTCCGAAACTTCTCTGTTTTTAGTAAATATTTAAATATTGGTCGGAATTCCCCAGAGCTCATAAGTAAAGGGCTCCAGAGCCCAGTGCTATAGCGCTCCCGAAAAACCGAAGCCTAAATTACCATTTCCTTTGCTTTTCATCTCCAAACTTTTGCATTCTTTTTTTATAAAAACACTTATACATAATAGTCCAGTAGAAATAGCATTTTGCCTTGCAAAAATTCGGGTAATTCTGATTTTCGGGTATTATGTATGGGTTGACCCTCTAATGAAAAAACCAAGTTTTCGACCTTCTAGACCTTGTGCGTTTTTTACTATATCGAAAAAACCAAAATATTTCGTCACTTTTTTCGATTTTTCCTGATTAACTCAGTTTCAGTGCATTTTACAAAAACACTTATAATTATAATTTTGTAGAGGACAAAATTCTCTACAACATGCACTATTCATGTTTGTAAATTGACCAAATAGGAGGCGAGATACGGAGCCGAGAAAATGGGGTACAATTTGCTAAAAGTGGGAAAAAATGCAAATGACGTTAGTTTTTCTTCCATAACCTATTTTTATTTTTTATTTTTCCATTTTAGGGACAAAAGTATCGTAATGAACTTTGTAAAGTATGAAATATCCTACGAGTTTCATTCATTAGAACATTAATTATCTCTAACAGACTCTAAAATCAGGACAACACGATTTATGGTTAAAACAGGAAAATACCGCCTGGCAAGTCATTAATTTAAAAACGATCTTTAATTTTTGATACTGAATAAACGAAGCAATTAATTGATTATAGTATGTACAATAAAAAGTAATTGGAGAATAGTTGGGGGGGGGGGGGGGGGAGGAAGTTAACCAAAAAACCTAGCCGGTAGACACGCCTAAAGCCTAGTCGGTCCCTACACACGCCAGAGTTTCGGCTAAGAATCGGAAGTCGAAAGGAAAGTTAAGTGCTGGGAATAATATAAAAAATACTGCAAAACTAAATAAAATATAATTTAGAAATTTTAAAAAGGTAAAAGGATTATACAGGTCCGAAACTAGAGAGGGGTGGAGGCATATGCTTCATTCGCCAGAATGGAAGGCAAAGAGGGCGTAAAACGGAGATTTGGTTTGTTGCATTTGTATTAATTTGTCACACAAATGTAGTTAGTCAAAGTTTACATTAATAATAAATCTATCTCACATTTAAAATATTATTTCCAATATAGAGAGGACCTACAATTGAACCACCAATTGGAAGAATGGAATAAACGCCACTTTTTGACACATTCATTTTTCTACACTTTTACATTCTTTAGACGTAGCGCTTAGTTGTGAGTTCGAAGAAAATAAAAAAAAAACATATGAAGCGAATGGTTTTTGTTATTTTCTTTGAACTCACAACTAAGCGCTACATGTCTAAAGAATGTAAAAATGTAGAAAAATGAATGTGTCAAAAAGTGGCGTTTATTCCCTTCTTCCAATTGGTGGTTCAATTATGCTTATGCATACTAAGACGGAAACTTGTATAAAGCGAAATTGTTTTGGAGTTTTTTAAAGCAATGGATATTATAAACTTATAAAAGTATGTATGTAAACTCACTTTTCGTAGGAGGGAGATAGTGTGTTTGTGTGGGAGGGGGCAAAATCCATGATTGTCCTAGAATGGAGGGGAAAAAAAGCTAGTTTCGGCCTAGAACTATCGAATAAGAATAATTGTTAAAAATGAGTTTGGAAAGCCCAAAATGCATGATTCTATACGTTAAAAGTAATAGCAGAAGCAACATTGACCATTAATCAAATATATGAATATTATTACCCTAATTTCCCCGTATAAGCCACGGCTTAGATAACTCTGTTTTCTACCAGATTTTTTTTTTTTTAAATACATTCCGACTTATTTCTGCTTAGCATTTACTTAACTTCACTTTTGAAAAACAATTTCTGGTTTGAAACAGACTTAACCCGGGAGAACTCACTGCATGAGATTTTCTCTCACCGTCGTACTTTTTTTAAGACTCTTATTTAAACCATTTTACATTTTAATTAAAATTTAAAAATGTTATTTCAATTATTTTACCTATTTATGAGTAAAAGTACTAAGCCAAGCAAAAAAAAAATTATATTAAGCGAATGTAAAGTAAAAGAAAAGCAATTAGGCACCGTGAGAGAAATTCTCACTAGCGAGTTCGCCCGGGTTAACATAGCCGCGGCTTATACGCAGGAAATTACAGTAAAAAACACTTTTCTAAGAGAGACCTGTCAGAAAAGAAAAATAAAGCACTGTTTTCATCATAAAAAAAAATTAATACTTTTTGTAGTTTACATTTAATTTACTAATTACTACATTTAATTAATATTAATATTTTGCATTTTTGTAGAGAATAAAATTCTTTACAACATGCACTATTTATGTTTGTAATTTGATCAAATAGGAGGCCAGATACAGAGCCGGGAAAATAGGGTAAAATTTGCAAAAATTACAGAAGTCCACAAATGATGGTATGTTTTGCTTTATAGCTCACTTTTACAGCATTTCAGAATCAAAATAGTCATAATCAACTTTTTAGAGCATGAAGTAGACCATAGTTTCATTAATTAGGCAATTATTTTTTGTAATATACTTTGAAAATCACAGCAACGAGATTTTGTTTAAAAACAGGAAAATACTGCCTGTCAATTTAGTAATTTTTAAAAAGAGCTTTTATTTTTATATATTGAAAACTCGAATTAATTAATTATATCATGTACAAGATACTAATCAATAAATATATAGTAAGTATAGTCACTTTATATATGTTTCCTTTTTCTGTTTGGCCCTGGTATCCCGTCTCTTGTACTTGACTCGATTGTTTGTTCTAGGTCGTCAAAGACTTCAAGGTCCAGTATAACATCAGGAGCGTTGCCACATAGTATAATAATATTCATATACTTGATTAATTGTCAATATTTCTTCCGCTATTACTTTTAACGTATAAAATCATGCATTTTGGGTTTTCCGAATTCATTTCTAACAGTTATTCTTATTCGATACTTCCAGGCCGAAACTAGCTTTTATTTTTATTCTGGGGCAAACATGGATTTTGCCCCCTGCTGCGTAAAGTGAATTTATATACAGAATTTTATAAGTTTGTAATATCTATTGCTTTATTTTAAAATTTAAAATTGAATTCAAAAAGCCCCGAAATCAATTCCGCTTTATACAGGTTTCCGTCTTAGTATGCATAAGCATAATTGTTGGTCCTCTTTATGTTGGGAATAATATTCTCAATGTGAGATAGATTTTCCATTAATGTAGATTTTGACTAACAAACAAAAATTTGTGTGACAAATTAATACAAATACGACAAACCAAATCTTCATTTTTCGCCCTCTTTGCCTTCCATTCTGGCAAATGAACCATATGCCCTTCTCCCTCTAGTTTAGGCCCTGTATAATCCTTTTCCTTTTTAAAATTTCTAAATTATATTTTATTTATCTTTGCAGTATTTTTTTATATTATTCCAAGCACTTAATTTTACTTCCGTCTTTCGATTCTTAGCCCAGGCTCTAGGCGGCGCATATATCTACCGACTAGGTTTTTTGGTTAACTTCACCCCCTCCCTTCCCCAACTATTCTCCAATTACTTTTTATTGTACGTACTATAATCAATTAATTGCTTCGTTTATTCAGTATCAAAAATTAAAGATCGTTTTTAAATTAGTGACCTGCCAGGCGGTATTTTCCTGTTTTAACCATAAATCGTGTTGTTCTGATTTTAGAGTCTGTTAGAGATAATTAATGTTCTAATGAATGAAACTTGTAGGATATTTCATACTTTACAAAGTTTATTACGACACTTTTGCCTCTAAAACGGAAAAATAAAAAATAAAAATGGGTTACTGAGGAAAAACTAATGTCATTTGTATTTTTTCCGCTTTTTGTAAATTGTACCCCATTTTCCCAGCTCCGTATCTCGCCTCCTATTTGGTCAATTTACAAACATGAATAGTACATGTTGTAGAGAATTTTGTTCTCTACAAAACTGTAACAAGTTTTTTTGTAAAATGCACTGAAACCGAGTTAATCAAGAAAAATCTAAAAAAGTGACGAAAAATTTTGGTTTTTTTCGATATAGTAAAAAACGCACAAGGTCTAGAAGGTCGAAAACTTGGTTTTTTCATTAAAGGGTCACCCTATACACAATACCCGAAAATCAGAGTTACCCGAATTTTTGCAAGGCAAAGCCCTTTTTTGGGCTATTTCTACTGGCCTATAACGTAATGTGTTGCACAATACAAGTAGGAGATGGCGAGGAAAAAGGCTCAGTTTTTATATTAGTATTTGGGCTTCTCTGACTCAAGCTCAATAGTTATTCATGTATAGGGAAAAATAAACTTTTCCTCCTTCAAAATTACATGTTATATTCTATTTCAAATCATCTCAATACTATTTTGAGCAGAATGAAGGGAAAACAGAAATCATGTTTTTCTATTTCAAATTTATTATATTCATATTTATGTCGCCGACAACGTGTTGATACGGCGCCACTCAAGAGACTGAACGATGAATTTGCTTTCAGTTCGATTTTCTTTTGTGACAGTAGGATAATTTTTAATTGGTAGTTTTTTTTAAATATTTAGATGTCCAATTTAGACCTGAAAAGAATATTTTCTGTTTTTAGCCAACGAGCATCAGTTTGAGGTTTTTTTACTTCTATTGCGTACGAGTATAAAAGTCACGTTAGTGATTTTTCTATTTATTTTGTATCATGAACACTGCCCATGCTAAGGCTCTGCTCTGCACATTTACGAAGTCACTTTCATTTGTAAGTAAATATAATTGTCATGTATTGTTATTCTGATAGAAAGCAATCGAGCAGTGTTTCCTCCTTTTGTATAAAAGCGCCGAATCTTTCCGATAACTGTGTCAAATTTTTAATTTAATCTGACTTTCAGGACTCACCACAAAAGATTGTTATGTGGAAGGAATCGATTATAGTTTAAGATATGCGCCTTTTATAGGATATTGAAAAACATTAGTCCATTCTTCAGCATATAAATATTAATTTCTGTAGATTTCATTTAATTTTTTTCTTAAAAATGCGTATCTGAAAACTATCCTTTTTTGTGTTAACACTATTTCCGAATCATAATCCTTATCATATTTAATCGAAGAATTCTGCAATTAATTAACATTTAAATTAGACAAAGATTACTATTCAGAAAGAGTGATAACTAGAAAGTGGAATAGTTGACATCTAAGCATATGCTGATAGATATATTTAATTTTTTTATTTTGCTAAAGCAAAAAAATGCTTTAAATTTAAAATACTAGGGCTCTGGTACTTTTTTGTTAGAAATTAAGCCCTGATCGTCAGTATGTGTATCGCTACCAATACTACAGTAAGATACAAGTGTTACATATTTTCAATCATTTGAATAATGGAGTCCATTAATATTTGCCACCAGCTGCAGCGCGAACCCTGTTTTCGGAAAGGTTGGAAAGGCCTGATCTAGAGCAAGAATGCCAAACACGGCATTCGCAGTTTCCTTTCCGAATTTTTAAAGTTTGTAGCTTTTTTTTAAAATGTATTTCAGTCGGTTGAAGGCGCCCCTCAAACGTGACCTTTCGACTTATCTTTCGACACCATGGCGCCTTTCGGCTTGAGACTCCTTCCCCCACCCCTCCTAAAGCTACGCCGCTGAAAAACATCTGCAAATTTGAAATATTTTAAAAATAAAAATGAATTCATAAATGTATCAGAAATAACCCACTTTCGAGTTCAGTAAATTTAAATTAAATAAAAATTTTCAAATATTTCAGCTTCGGCTAAACTATTTGGCGCCTTTAGTATTCTGGCGCCTGTGTGCGGTGCACACTTTGCACACTGGGTCGGCGCGCCCCTGTGAATCACTTCTGTTTACATTGTTTATCATGAGATTAACTGAATTTCAACTTAAAATATCTTGAAATATATGAGCATTTCGATATAGCTCATCTCTAAGATGTTAGCATTTTTTTCAATATGTTTCCAAACACGTAAATTTTATTGTAGCTCGATTCAAAAATTTAAGTCGCTGAAATTAGCCTAAAATGGCCAATCTTGCAGGCGATTTTACTGCCACCCATAATGAATACTATCAACAAAAACATGGATTGTTAGTAAATGCTAATAAATAACGAATGTTAATAAATAAAAGTTTAACATCTAGATAATAAAAAACTTATTTTTAATGAAATTATCTTTCACACACACACAAAAAGATTCAACTGTATTTAAAAATATCAACAACTCAATGACTATGTTAAAAATAGTACAACAATAAAGATACCCAAAAATTAAACTTACACAATTTTTGTCATCTACAACAGGAAGATGTCGCAAACCCAAAGCTCTAAATAACTTAAATATTCGGGGCAATGAAGCTCTCTGAAATGAAAACAATAAAGAAAAATCACATATTATGCACAGACTATGAAAAACTTTTTAAACTTTGTAAATTTGTAAAATACTTGCAAAGGCTAAAATCTATACTGACCATTACATTATACTCAATATTATTATACACATAACCAACTTAGAGTGGTTACTTTAGATTGGATATTTGTACTTAAAATGAACTTTATTTAAAGAAAATATTTGACTATTTTAGAATTTTTTCTTATTTTTAAATCTTATAAATTATAATCTTAAAAGTATGACTGAATACACAACAAACATGTTTCATTTTAATTGCTGTTACAAACTGAAATCGTGTTATAATAAGTAAAACAGAATTATAAGAAATTGCTGTATATAATGTATTGTAATTCTTATTTTCTTAATAAGTGCAAGTAATTTGTTATTAATTATTTCAAATTTATATACAAATGCAACAATATTTGAGGTGGATTTTTTCTGTCTCACTTAACCTAGAGACATCACTGAGCAACAATAATTCACATTTTACAGAAGACACTAAAAGTGAAATTTAAATATTAAGGGGGCAGTTTACCTTTTCAATAATTTTGTTTATTTTAAAAAATAGGGTTCAAATGGTGAACTCATTGCATTTCAATGTTCCCACTAAAAGTACATTTTGAATTTTTTTTTAATTGCATATTTAATTATAATTTGAAAAAAGTTAAAAAAAACCTGAATTTTTTAAACACAAGACTGCACATGGATTTTTAGATACATGTAATGTTACATTTAATATAATTTTTTTACTGATATACAGTGTGTCCATGTATAATCTGACCTACCTTTATTTTCGCAACCGTTGGTCCTTGATGCATACTTCCAATTACAAAAATGGTCAAAATTAGATGCAGGGTTAAGATAAAAAAAGTTTGAAGCGAAAAAACAATTTAGTGAAGAATTACAGAATCTAAATTTTTATACGGTCCCCCGGTCCTATAAGTTATATTTAGTAAAATTTTCTTGTTACACTGACAAGTACGGCAAAAAAAGCACCATTATTCTACGATTAAAATTGACCGAGTAATAGCTGTTTAAAGTTGGAGTATATTTTTGCTGCATATGGGGTCATTCACAAATTTAGTAGAAATATAATTTCGTCAGATATATTAAAGAAATGGTTGAGAGTAAAATTAGCATTGCAATATAAATTTGAAATCTTTGATCAGTCTGACATATTACTGCAAAATGTACAATTTGTACTGAACATTATAAGAGGATAAAAAAAAAAAAAAGATTTTTTGTTAAATAAGAGGATGAAAAACAACAGCCTCAATTCTTTACAAAATGATACATATTTTTAAAATGATGTTAGATTACACTGTCTTTCAAATTTTGGGTTGATGCATGTTTTTTAGCTTTTGAAAATTGATTCTTATGTATTTTTTAGCACTGAATCCGAAAATGACCTTCATTTTAAACCATCACGTCAGGAATTTTCTCAAATCGCAAATTTCAAAGTTAAAAAGCTAAAAGTTAAAATTGATCCCAACCTCATCGGGCCCCTGAGCTGTTAAGAAATCCAGTATAAGCCAAAAAATGTAATAAATTATTAAATTAAATAAAATTAAACTGAATAAAAAAGGTCTTACATCTATTTTTAGTATCAGATTTTTCGTTATTTTTTAACCTTGAAATTTACGATTTGAGAAAAATCTTGACATGATGGTTAAAAGTGAAGGTTATTTTTGGATTCAGCATTAAAAAATACATAAAATATAAAAGTTAAAAAACACAACCATCGCAGGTTTATGTTATCTAAACTAAAAATTTTTCTTAAACTTCTTGACGGTAATCTATTTGAATTTTTTTGTGTTATCCTCTAATATAAATATGTATAAGATGGTAAGAGTCGAAAATCATAATAATATTGCATTGTCATCGGATTTAAGTCAGTATGTAAAAATTTAACTTTAATCGGACATTTGAAAGTAAGTTAAAGATCGAGTACAAATTTTAAACTGGAAAGACGATCATTGCAAGTTAAATAAAACCTTATGAAAATAACATAATTTTAGTTAAAAGAAATCATATCCTCAAATCCTTACAAAATAAAACATTAAAATACAATTATTTTAAATAATCTGAAACTTAACTAATAAAGTTAATCGTAATATTTCTAGGATTTCTTTCAAAGCGCAGATACCTTGAAATAAGTTTAAGTACTTTATACACAACCACTGAAAGCATGGTCAAAATCATCTGCTTTGATATGTAAAAAAGTGGTATAAGTCATGCATTTCAAAGTTTCATAAGTCGGTCAATTTTAATGTTATATGAATGGGACTTTTTTTTGTATTACTTGTTAGTGTCACAGTAAATTTTTAGTATATCACTTATAGGACCGGTGGTCCATATAAAAGTTTAAATTTCGTAATTTTTTAATAAATGTTTTTCTTGACCCAAATCGCTTTAAAAATAATTCTTTACATTATTTAAACCATTTTTGTAATTGGAAGTATGCATCTAGGACTAACGGTTGCGAAAATAAAGGCCGGTCAGGTTATATATGGACACACTGTATATAGTGTAAAACAATGAAATCTAATACATCTTCATATACTTTTATTTAAAAAAAACAAAAAAAACAAACAACAACAACAAAAAAAAAAAACCTGGAGGCTAATTCCATTTGCAGATTTATCACACATATAACAAAAAACATGTACAAAAAAGTTTAAATCTCTATCTCAAATACAAAAAAAAAAAAGCCTTAGCAGTTTTAAAACATGAAAGTGATGAAAATACGAACATGGAGAAACAGCCATTTAAAGTTTTAATTTGTGTGGGTATTTGCGCTGGGTGTATTAACAAAATTTACAATATTTCACAATATAATTGTCATATGGATAAAAATGAGGTGTCAAAATATTCACAATTAAACAGGCTTGTACTTAATATTTAAAAAGAATAATAGATTTTTGATCAATTTCGAGGTAAACTGTCCCCTTAAATGAAGCAACAAGTTTACAATCTACTTATCACTACTGACAAACATATTTATGTTAATAGAATCACAAACGATGCCCATATACAGAAAAATATTCACTTGAAAATGTATCAGATTCTTGGAATTTTACATATTTGTGATTCAACAACTTCAATTTGAAAAATATTTACTCAGATATTAGAATACATATTTTAAAAGCATGCAAAAAATAGGAAAAAAGATTTAGAACATAAAATTTAAAAATTATTGACTAAAAGGTACTTTTTTTCACAGCTACAACAAACAGAAAATTACATACTTCTCACAAATAGTGTCAATTTTCTAATACAAAATTTTAAAGTATATGAAATTATCTTCATAAAAATTCTATTTTTCGATGCCTCCAGGTACTTTTATTTTACAAGATTTAAGGAGTTGATTTTAGCGATATCTATGCAAAATTGCTCAAATTATAAATAAAACTTTGGCATGAAAAATTAACTTGGTATCATGTCTTTTGGAAATATGAAAAATTTATATTAACTGCTGTGTTGAGAGATAGGAGCCATCAATAAAATCATCATTTAAAGCCTGCTGCATAAGTAATATTGAATTTTGGGTATGTTGCTGATATGTAGCGCAGTGATACAAAGGGTTAATTCGCCTTCGTAGTTCTGACCATGCTATTTTATGGAATATTCAAAGAGAAACAACTGTGAGAAAGATTTATGGAAGCATTGAGGTTGATTCTGAGTTTATGGGCAAAAACTCCTTAGCAAGAATATTTAGTTATAATGTGCAAAGGTTTCTTTGTTCTCTCCTTTCAAAGAATGACTCCTTTTTTAAATCAAACAAGGCATTTTTTTTTCCTTTTAAAGTGAAGAAATATGATGATTTTTTTCTATTCCTAAAATTCAGAATGACAAAATATAATGCAGCAACCTATTTGAAAGGAATACATAGTTAACATTTCAAGCTACAATTAATTTTGCATGTCTTTTTATATTTTAAACTAAACATAAAGAATGTTTCTTTTAAGGTCTGCTATGACATTTGTAATTAATAAACGATGTGTAAAAGAAAAAGCATGAATATATATTTAAAAAATAATTGATATCCCAACAAATTAATGGAAAGAAAGAATGAAACATATTATTTGGAAAGAAAACTTACATGTGAAATGGTGTAAGCAGAAGGATTCAAAAAAGGCTGGAGATCTATTGTAAAGTTTCTTTCAGCAGGAGAAATGTGAATTTGCTACAGAAATGAAAAAAAAAAAAAAAAAAAAAAAAAAATTAAATGAAATTACAACAAACTAAAACGAGAATAAAACTTTTATTTTTATTTTTTAAACTATGCTTTTATATGCATTGAATGTTTATCTTTCTGTTACAATATGTTAATTTAAAGCTGATTATGGAAAATTAACTGTTTTGATTTACGCTTGGTAGAAAGCATGAACTCGGGAATTTATTTAAAAAATTATAATTTTTGCTCTGTTTCTTTTATAAGATATGACAACAAGAAAGAAAATAAAGCATTATTTAAACTATCTATTCAGGATTTTTAATTTGTTTTCTCCATGTACAATCATAATTTAATTAATATTAAACTATTAATTGATAAAAGCATATTAAAAAATACACCTTTTTTAGTATTTAAAATATTTCATTGTTACAGTTTCACAACCAGCTGGCATACTTTAATGAGCATGGTTTGATGCATAATAAACTTTATTGTTGTAACTTGTATACATTTATAATCATAAAGAATATATGGTGATTTACCATCAGTGCCTGAGGTCTGACTAACAGAAAAATGCCTTAAAATTAATTTTACAATTTATAATTAAGATTTTTAAATATTAATATGCAATATTGAGATACTATTGAGATGATATTAATAATCAGAAACACAGTGTACATAATTTTTAAAATCCTAGCATAACAGGAAGTGAGTGAAAATTCAATCACAAAATTACAGTGTTACATGCATGAATTAAGTGAAATTAAATAAAAGAGAGTAAAAAATAAGGAAAACAAAAACTCAAATTACCATAGATCAAAGAATTTTTTCTTATCATATTTTTAAAGTGAAAACACATTACTTTTCAAATGTACAGTTTGAAAAATTATGTTACTACTCACAATATTAATAAATTCTAAATACACCAATGAGATAGATTTACTTTTATAAGTATAAAAAAAAGTAAAAAAATTATCCTTTCTATGTCAAACTATGACAAGTCTATTTCAATTTTCTATAAGAAATGGATTTCTGATAATGGTTAATACATTGCAGCTTATAACTTCAAATGACACTGAAATTAATTAAAACTAAGGATCAATCGAAACAGGTTTTTTGACTGAAACCGAATTTCGGTAATCTTCCTATTCTCGGCTGAAAACAAAAATGTCCAAAAATTTTTCTTAAGTAATTAATACATACATAAATTAATAATTAATTAATCTTATTAATTAATTACACATGTTTATTAAATATACATAATTACTAACTAATTATATGTGTGGCCCAAGTTGGCTCACTCTGTGCCTCTGACCAAAACTTTTTATTTTCATATAAAATAAAATGTAATTCATTCATCAACGGCACAATGTTTTTCTAATTACACGAATTTCATCTAATTAAAAAATGTTTTAGGTATAAATACTCGGTTTCTCTCTTTTATAATAATTTTTGTAAATGATCATCGGTTACAGTATAACTTTCTCAAAGAGTACACACTTCTCCAGTTTCAAATTAAAAACGTTCTATTACTGTTAAGTATGCAGCTTTAGATGAACATGTGAAAAGCATCTTGAAAGTTTAGTACACACATTAATTGCTTTATAATTTGCACTCACATCTTGAGTCAGTCATGACTAATAATTATAAACAGTAAATTTCATAGCAATAAATAAAGAGTGTCTCATTTGAGCCGATACAGCAAAAATCAATGAGTAATGTTCAAAATTCCCAAAGGAAGAAGCAAGATTTTTGGAATACAGATAGCTACAGTTGAGTTTCGGCCCAACTGAATTTTCAGCAGCATTTTCAGTGAAACTCTAATTTTGGGCTGAAAACAAAACCAAATTTTATTTTGAACTCTAATTAAAGCCAATTAAAAATGTGATTTTTTGTTTTAAGTGTCAAAAAGCTCCAAAACTTCCCAAAATTCAACGTATTAAAACTCTGAGCTTTGGTCCTATAAGAATGGAATTTTGACTGTTTTACTTGTCAGAGCATAGAGAACATTTTCCTAAATGTAACTATAAATAATAGGACTCAGAGACTGTATAAAAAACTCAACTAATAAATGTAACTTTAACACCCTGTATATGAGATATTCATAGTTTCTCCTTTTGGCATTTTCATTTTATTGTGTTTAACTTTTACATTATCTTTTCCTTTGAATTTCACACATGTGATTTAATTTTAATTATAGATATATATATTTGGCACAAAGGACGATCTTATACGTCATGTAAAAGAAAAAATCCAAAAATCATTAATTTGTAACTCTATGTGGAATTATTATGTGACAAACTCGTCCGACTTGCCCTTAAAAAGTATGCAATTATGCATAGTTAATGGTACACCTATTTCTTGATTTAAAAATAGTAAATAGGATTAATAATTAAATAGATTTACAGTAGAACCTCACGTATCCGAAGTAATTGGGACCGACCCTCTTTCGGAAAATCGAGACTGCTTTAATTTTAAGATTAAGGAGAAATGTATGCATTATTTCTTAGTATAGTAACAAGCGCTTATTCAAAATAAAGCAAAAGCCAAATAGAAACAATAATAAATTACCTGAATTTTAATTTTAAAATTAAGTACCTTTTACATATATCACAAAGGTTTTTAAAAAAATGGTTTGTTGGTCGCAGTTTCGATTGCCTTTGCTTTGAAGTCCTATCGCAGAATTTTTTAATATTATTAGTTCACCAGTATCACAGTCTTTCTATTGCTCCAGCCATTCCCAACCTTTTGCAAAAAATTGAAAAGCTTTAGAATTGGTAATTTGTTCGTTTTCTTCGTTCCACACCGCAGCTTGAGAGAGCTCAAGTTAAATTCAAAGGAACTCTAAGGAAGGGATCGAAAATATTTATATGTACTCGTAGTTCAGAATTGACCGCTTGCACACAAGGAATATGATAGTTAAAAAAAAGAAAAGCTTTCAAAATGTATTCAGCACACAAAGAATGTAATACTTAAAAAGGTTTAAAAATGGATTTCGGTTAATCAAGAGTTTCGGATAAAAGAGGTTCTACTGTATTTAATTTTCTATAATGGACACGAATAGGTGCAAAGAATAGTTCATTGATATTATAAAAGTTATTTAAGAAAGCTTTTAAAAAATACACAAATAACAATAATATAAAAATAATTAAAAATTTATAAACAAACGAAACAAAATAATACTTACTTGAATAGTTGGATGACGAGGATACGAATCCCTAAAATTTTTTAATGATAATTTTTGATCTTGCCATGTTTGTTCAACTGTCTCATTAAATACCTAAAAAATTTTTACATTTGTTATGAAAGAAGATTGTAATACAATAAGAATAGACGGTATAAAACAGTGATTCCAACTTTCTGGATTTGCAGAGTCCTTTTAAGAATTTATTTCTATGAAGGAGCTCAAAACAATGGCTTATGGCATTACAATCTAGTAGCATTTAGAAATAAGCATCACAATTTAGTAGCATTTAGAAATAAGCATCACAATTTAGTAGCATTTAGAAATAATTGTACTGTGACTATGGGTTATGCAAATTGGAGTGTGAAATTCCATTGAAAAATTCAAATTGAACAAAAATAATTCCAATTCATAAACCCAAAATCGCACTACAGCCGGTCCTCGTATATTGGCCAAATACATTACGTCAAAACTATATTAATTTTAAACTTTCACATAATAACAAAGTATTATTTACAATTAGTTATAAAATCTTTCAGAAGCATTGGCCTGACAATAATCATCTTATAAAATTATTTAAGTTTTAAAATGGACAAACGAATTTTAAAATACATGAAATAATGAATTTGAAATAATGTAAATAAATAAGAAGATTACTCACCCCTAGAAACATGTATAATATGTTATAAATAATCTAAGATAAATACACTTTGATTAAATTTTACTGACACACATTTGCTTGGAAACAAATACTGGATCCAGTAGAGAAGCTATATTATAAATTATTATTATTGAAAAGATCATATATTTAATTACATCTGATGATTACAATCATTTGCTGAAACATCTCTTTATCTCTGATTAGTTCTATTTTAATATTGTTCATGTTGTTCTGATAATTAATGAAAGATCCGAATTATAGTTCGTAAAGTTCTTGGATCCAATTATTTCCCGTAAACAGAGAGATCCTATGCATTGAAAATCAGTAATGGTTATATACAAAGACAGAGTTGTTGAACGGAGAGCTTTTTAATTGACAGGATCCATTCAGAAGGAGGAACGATGACTCCTCCATTATCAGAAATAAAGTAAGGCTCTGGAACACTGCTTCATCCAAATAGTGAAGTGACAGGAACATTAGCTATTATAGGTGTACCGCTGCGATGTTTATCCAAATACAATATACGGATCCTCAATTTAGCTCTAGAGGATAGTACTATATTAGGAGATTGTTAATATTGAAAATTCCCACATTCAGGAAAAACAAATTATTGGTTAAGTTGGGTAAAAAAATGAAAATAATTCGTTATACTTCGTAGACTTAGTATTGGTTGAAAAAAAAAAAAAAAGTGGAGACTTAGCTTAACTCTGGAGCCAAAAGAGCCAACCAGAGTGCAGGAGAAATGGAGTGTTGGATGCGTAGCACACGAAAAAAAGTTTTCGCACTAGTTATGTTCGTGAATGGCAACAGTAGATTGTGCGGGACAAAACAGACGCTTATAACTCCGGAGGTCTGGTCACGTGATATTGGAATTTCCGCTAGCATTCCACGATAAGATTTCTACTTTGGGAGTAAGATGCTCTTTTGAGGTATAATGGCGAAGCATGAATTCAAAAACACGAAGTCAGCGCCATTATAAATACAGAAAAGACTAGAAACTATTTTCTTGTTTACCTGTCAAAGTTGAAAAGCAATTTGCGCTGAAATTTTACCAGAGGAATGAGAAAAAATATTAGAATTCAATAAAAATAATTTCAAATTAAAATATTTAAGAATAAAGGTTTTAGATTTTTAATATTTAAAGCTTAGTAAATTTTGCTGTCAATTTGATAGATCGAATATGAAGTTGTTTATTTTAATAAACAAAGTATAAAAATTTTAATATATGTAAAATTATGTTAATTTAAAATGGGAAATGTTATGTAATGCTTTTATAATATAACAATAATGTTATGGAATGACTGAGGTTGAGAAGTAGACAGTAAGGGAATGGAAGTTAAAGAACTACCTAAACAACTGTGCAATTCCATGCAATGGAAATACATTTTTAAATCTTTGGAATTTGCTATAATACTTTCTCAGTTTCTAAGTATTGTCTGTTGCAGAAGGTCCATAATTCAAGTTGGCAACTTTCTATTCAGAATCTAATTTTTAGTTTTCTTGTTTTACTTTTCTGTTTCTTAAATTTTAATTTATTTTATTCAGCTTTTATTAATTTATTGTTTAAAATATTTCCTGAAACAGAAAACAGAGCTCCTGGGAAGTGCATGTGAAGCTTTAGGGGTTTGTGGAGCACAAACTGGGAACAGCTGGCATAAATAAAAATGAAAAATTTTCACATTAGCATATTAACATATCAATAACAGTTTATACTAATGTAATGCAAAAATAAATTTTTGATGAGATCTTGAAAAAAACTACATTAACTCCTAATTTCTAGAGCTTTATGTATAATAATCATTAAAATTTACAGACTTTGACTTAATGGAATAAAAGCTTGATTTTTTTTAAAATAAAGTTTTAATAAAAGAAATGATGATATAAAAAAATATAGACATGAAAGTATTACCAAATATGTTAATACTTTAATATTATATTTATCATTAATTAACTTTTGTCCATATTACCTTATGTTGTAAAAGAACTATTAATTGCCACCGCAGAATCATGCCACGATATGTTCCAAAGGTATGTACATGGTCACGTGAATCCTAAAAAACAAAGAATATATAAAATTATTGAAAATAAAATTGGTTAATAAATAATAACATAATAAATAATTTTTAAACACATAATAATTTTTCATTTTTCTAGCACTTAAGAAAATTCAAGAGGTTCTCTTAAAAGAAATTTACAAAAGGTTTAAAAAGTCTAAATTATAATATATCTTAATAAAATTCTGTACATTTTCCTATTATTTAAAGGAATTTGTCTAATTCCTCGTTTATTAGATAGTATCTGCATACACAACACCAACAGTTACTTAATTCAACAAAAGTACATCAATTAAACATTAAAAATCTTACCTCAGTTATATCAACAACAGGAAAGCCATTATGAGACTCTTTCTTAAGTATATCTTCAATGTAGCCAACTTTTTCAACTGATCGCATACATATAACAGGATAACTCATAATTTCACTGCATTTAGAAAAGGAAAAACAATTTCAATGCAATAATAATAGTAAAAAGAATACATGTAATTTTTCAGGTGTTAAAGTACTAGCATATATTTTATATTTTCAATTACTATTTATAGGATGCTAAAAATACTGCATGCTTAATGCAAATTTGAAATTAATATATATACATAACCTGTTATCAGACAACACAGATATATTATACATAAATGGGGGCTATAAAAATCATAAATTGAAATATGAACACATACCTGTTTGAATAATATCCGGGAAAAGAAGAAAATAAATAAAATATGTAACAAAGAGAAGATAAATGAAAATGGAAAACAGTGAATTCATGAAATATTTGTAGAACTGACACAGAATCGTCAGGCCACAGATTCCACAAAAAATGTACAATTTCATACTTGTACAAGCTAAAATAATACAAGATTTGGGAAATTACACATTAATAAACTTAGAAAATGAATTAAAAAAGCGCTGAAAAGATTGAAGTGAGAAAGCATTTACCCAGAAAAACAAATCTGCACATGTATCCAAAAAAAATTAACACATTCAGTAAATGTATTAAATTATAAAAGAGCGACTATATAAATATTCAAACCAAGTAGCCACAGAATTTTAAATAAAGTGATTAAAACAGAAATAGATGAACAGTGCTGCCATCCAGTAGCAAGAATTACATTATGGAAAACAGAATTATTCAAAATAATGAACGAATAGTTAAGAGATAGGAGAATATATTAATTAAATGAAAGATTAATTTAAATTATGATTAAAAATAAAATAAAATAAATGAATTCTATGCCAGTACAGAATAATATTATATAAAAAATAATAAATAATTAAAGGGGGTGTAGTAAACATTTAAAAATAAATAAACTCAATTTCTAAATTTTAGAGTGTACTTTGTGTTTTGTTTCTGCTTAATCTTAATTTTTTTACAAGTTGACAATAATACTGAAGCCACCAAACTTCAAAGTTTTAAATTTTGTTTTATAGAATTAGTTTCTCAGAAAAACAATTTAAATTATATGTAAAAAGTACAAGGGGAAAAAAATTGAAAAAAAAAAAATCACAAGGAAATGAATTTTCTATTCTTTTTATTCTGGGCAAGTGTTGTGGTTGGAAGACAGGTAGAAGAATAATATCTTGAGTTAATTATAAATATTGAAATTCCAATTAATAATCCAGAAATCATTTTTAGGATCAATCGTATAGTGTTATAACATTTTGCTGTGGCCAAAAAAAACCACTCTTGACATAATAGTCATTAATTAAAATAATTCTGTACTTATTTTTCATATATTTGATAATCAAGAACAATAAAAGCAAAAGCTTTACCTGTATTGACGTGAAAAAAAATGAAATGATGGACTCATTAGTGAAATGAAATACACAGATGATAAGCATCCTCGAAAAATCTTTATCCATAATGAAGATCTCTTGAAGCAAAGACACTTTTTATATAGTACATCTCGTAATAATTAGATGCTCTACTTTTTATGATGAATATAAACAAATCGCTCTTTTATGAGCATATATTTCGAGATAAATATATCAGATTTCCTCCAGGGGAGTGTAGAGAGGTATATCTAAAACAACACAAGTCTTTTATATGATTTTCTTTTAGCAATAGAATTCTACGACTCATAGCGGGAGAACATTTGAATGAAAAAAATAATGATGCAGTCAGGGGCCGCAATCCATTTCAGCGCTTGCTGTCAGAACTCTAATAGCTGGTGCGGACATGAATCTTCACAGAACGGCAAAAGGGGAGCCATTCTGCATTGAAATCCCAACTCAACTGACTGCGCAAAACGTACTGCGATGTAAAAGGGAGAGAAGGTTACCATAATAATGAAAGATGCCAATTTGGCGGAACAAATATATAAGCGCCCTGCGTTGGCATAAATTGCAATGCTAAAGCATATAAAAACTACTTTAAATTAGAGGAAATTTTATAGATTGCACTAAGATAAGATGCCAAACAGTAGTAAAGTCTTACGAATTTTGAAATTACGTATTAAACTGATTTAAATATTATTGGCTAAGGGGCAGAGCTACAAAAGGAAATGACTTCAGAAATAGAAAGTTATGGAATTTTCCAGATAATTCTTTTTTCCGGAAGTACAGATTTCAAAACGACATTTATGATTTTAAAATGGAATGGAATGGAATGTTACGCCAGAAAGAAAAGCTTACAGGGGAAGTTTGAAAAAAGGAAGAAATTAAAATAATTTTGGAATGCGAATATTAAAATTAAATGAATAACAGATTAATAAAAATACTTTCTAAATAAAATAAAATAAAAATATGGCAGTGGTTGTAAGTAACCACAACAGCAAGGTTGACAAATAATTGTAAAAACAGTCCTAGACAGCGTTCTAATAGGAGCATAATGCCGAAGTTTTCTTATGATATATTTCAAGATAGACATGCTTGTAAAACAAACCTAAAAATAAAAATTTTATTAAAATTTTAATTTAAAAAAATTTCAAATTTTATACTTAGTCCAGAGGAAATGTACATTTTACCTTGAAAAGGTCAGATAGAAGATTTTTTTTTTCTGACTTGCTTATAATGATGCCAACATTGAAAAACCAAGTTTTCTAACAAAATTTCTTAAGGCTAAATTTTCTGTGACCAAAAAACAACAAAATTTTGGGACTTTTTTTGATTTTTTTAAAATAACTCGAGACCCATTGCCGTTTAAAAACCTTCCTAAAGTGACTTTGTTCTGTTCCAATAAAAATTGGTCGCTCCGAGAGGTGGTCTCTTAATGGAGGTCATGTTTAAATCTAGATTTTAATTTTTGAAAAAAGGTAACAAATAATGTTACTAAAATTTATTTTTCACATAAGGAAAAATATGAAAATTTAAGTATCAAAACAAAAGTTATTTACATAAGTTAATTACTGCAGAGTTTAAAAAATGAATACATTGATGGTTGTTGTGATTTTACGATTTTATCTTTTATAAATTTTATTTTCAAGTCCTTTCAAAATTCAGTAAATAAATGCAATTTTTTTTTTTTTTTTTTTTTTTTTTTTTTTTTGCACGGGAACAAATAAGGACGATTTCATCAAGTTATCTATTTCTTTCAGAGTTTCCTGATAGAATAGGGCAGGTGAGTTTATTGAGCGTCTTTCTTAATTTGTCACCAGAGTTATATTCATTACATAAAAAGGCACAAAGGAGTTTAAAACACTTATTCTGAATAATGCACTCTCCAGAATTATTTTTCTAATAAAACCTTCTTCAAGCAACCAGAATAAAACGGAATTTATTTCATTATCTTCAAAGAAATGGGTCGCTCATGGAGGGAGCTCAACTGGACGGTCTCTGAATGGAGGTAAAATTAGTATTGAGCCTATGGGAATAAATTTCATTCCATGAAAAAATAGTCGTTCAGGGAGGTGGTCGCTTAATGGATGTGGTCACACTGTAATTGCTTTAACTATCTCAGTGTTAAAATTAATACAAAGTTTACATAAAATATTCTATCTTTATGGGTGTTACTTTCTTTAGATGGGTCTTTTTTTTTTTTTTTTTTTTTTTTTTTTTTTTTTAAGAGCAAAATCACAGCACTGAAGCACTGAATCATCTAAAGAACTAGTAACTCCAAAGGACATGAGCAATGTAAAATAATGCTTATACTTCCTTATACACTTCCATATTTTGCTTATTTTTTATTTTTTCTCAGCTAACATTTCAATAATCACTGAAATTTCTGAGCTATTGATTTCACATATCCTTTTAAATGTAAAAGTGCAATAGAATACACGAAAAGCCTAGTTAATGGGTCCCAGAGTTCAGATTTAAAGAAAGAAGCAAATAAAGGTTATATTCTATGCTCCTTCCCCTTAATGGCTCAGTTGTAAATTTTACAAAGGAGCAGTATTTGAAACATCCTTACTTCTTTCTTTTTTTTTGGAGGGGGAGGGGGGGGGGGATACCTCAGGACATTAGTTGGCATTTTCTTGGGTGGGTAGGGTCTATTTGAGATTGAAATTCTGTTTTGGTAAAAATGATAAATTGCTACATTTTGACAGACAGTTGTAAAGTAGACATATTAACACTGAGAGAGAACAATATTCAATAAGAAAGGGATTTCATTCCTAATTTTACACTACTTTTCACTGAAAATCACATTGATATGAACAGATTTTTGCTCTTAATTTTTAATTGCAATAACAATTATTACATTTTAATTGAAAATAAAAAAAATTATAATATGTGCAAGTAAAACATACCTAGCATAAACTGTGTAAGAAAATGGTGGAGGTTCCCAATCCAAAAATGGTACGCTGGATAACTGAATATGAATATCATACAGACCCTAAAATAAAACATTTTGGATGAGAAACTCATTTAACCATAAAACAACTCTATTAATCTTAGGTATTACATAATTACACAGTTTAAATTTTATGCAACAAAAATTCCTAAGGGGAAAACAATTAAAATTAAAGATTACTTTCAATGACAAAAATAGTTTCTAATAAAAAAAAAAAAAAAGAAAAGATACAGTGAAACCTGCCTGTAACGATATTCTAGGGTCCGAAAAAAAAAAAAAAAATCATTATACGCAATTTATTGCTATAGACAGGTTTTTGTGGATAGAGGACAGATGTGCAAGTGTTATAACATGTGTAAACAGTACATGCCTTACAATAATAAGAGTTTTTGGTTGTAAACAGCATACACTTATTTGCTAGATTCACACGTTTTTAACAGAAAAGAAATCTGATAACCTTGTTTGTTTAGTTTTTGCTGAGAACGCAGCTTGTATGAACATATTTTTTAATCCATCCATTGAGTTCAAATATGTTTATGGAATGCAATGCCATTTCAAAGTCAAAGCAAAAAAGCAATCCACTTCAGTCTTCACACAATTTACAGAGTAAAGTATAATCCATTGACTTCTTATAACTGGACCAAGAACTGGTAACCTTTTCTTGAAATGAACATCACCCTTCCCACCATCACATGATAGGGGGATGATAGTGCACCAAACCAGTTTTTTGCCTTCAAATTGTTATTGAATTTCCCACCTCCCATTCCTACCAAATCCTTTATGAAACAGAAAGTTGCTAAGAAAGGGATCACTGCCAAAAAACGACACCCTTTTGACAAAAAAAAGCTGAATCATGTTTATTTCAAGTTTCTCCTAGTTGAACAATGGAGATATGTCGTCTAATGTATTCCTGGTCTAAGGTGTAATCACACTAGCATAGCTGAAAGAATTATCCCACCACAGTTAGTTTACTAACTTTTTGTTCAAAAAGTGGAGGGTTTGATGCCAAAAGTGTTAGGGGAAATAGCCCTGTGTTCAGTGTCAAGCACAAGGATGTTACATTGCAAATCGTATCAGTAACATTGCAGCTCTGAGCTATCAATCAACTTGCCTAATAAATGAGACACTCGTAAACGCACCATGGTCTTTCTATTCTATACCTTACTCAGATAATTTAGTAGTTGGAGGGGGGGGGGGTGTCTTTCAACACGCAGTTAAAAGGAATCGAGAAATAGGATTTAACCATTTCAAAAAGCGTAAAATTTTTGTTATAAACAGGTTTAATCTTAACCCATTTATTGTTATAGGCAGGTTCAATATGCATTAAATTAACAGGATTTCTGCTGGGGCCAAATAAAATATCGTTATATACAGGTTTCACTGCATTTATAGAAAATTTAAACAATGCACAGTGATAATTTATTAGGATAGCATCAATTCATTTTACCACAGTTTTGAATCTCCTATGTTTTCTTCCCCACAATGATAATCTTGTGAGAATTTTTTTTTTGAAAATTAAATCAAGCAATGCCTATCTGTAATGCCTGCCAAATAAAGAATTTGACTGATTCTTTAAAATTTAATTTGATTTTCAGAAAAATTTCAGCAAAAAATGAGCAATATTTAGGAGTACGGCAAATAGCCTGTTTTATTTTTGATAAGTATTACTATATTATAGGTCGATTTTATCGACATCTGTTCATACATAATCTACAATTTACCAAACATTTCAATTTTCAGAATTTAAGGAATATTTATTTACAATATAACTAATTACATCTATATATAAAAAAAACTCCAAAAACATAGATGACTTTTGAAAACTTTACAATTTTATGCATTTTGTTTCTTAAAATTTTACAAATTTGACACAAAAATAAACAGAATTTCTGAAGAATTTTTTAATACAGAATTTTGCTAAGTGCACAAGAAAATCAAGACTTGGTTATCTAGCATTAAATTATCTAATACATTTCGTTAACTGAAACCCATTACTGATACTAATACAGTAAAATCCTGACTATCTGGCCTAATGTGGCGGAAGGACAGGCTGGATAACAAAAAAGCCAGATAGGCAGAGTTCTAGAAATATTTATTCACTTCCTGCCCTCCTCCCCCCCATTATATTAAAAATGCGTGTTACACATTTTAAGATAAACTTTATATATACAGTACATACAGTTTCAAAATAAGCAAAACATTAACGTGAAACGTAAGCCTAATTCATAAAAAAAAAAAAAAAAAATGAGTAAATCTTATTTTACTGCTTCAATGATTGCAAAATATGAAAAATTATGTATAAGATAAAAGAGTCAAAATTTAGTTTTTAGTTTTTGAAAACGCCCTTGATAGATGACTACTTCTCCCTGTTAGCCCTCTTCTGTGACGCAACGTCCCTCCATTTACGCAAGAAGATAATATTAGCTGGCATGTCTTCCTCCTGCTAACTCATAGTTTCTCCTCCATAGTCACTGCAACCTTTTTTCGTTTATCACCCATTTCGTTAACCTTCAATAAATAAACACGAAGCATACCAAAAGACTATAAGAAAGTAACCAGGATAAGTGGAAAATGAAATCCGTTGCACAACTGATGAAACAGGTTATCAAGACTTAACACACCCCCCCCCCCCTCTCCCTTCCTGTATGTCTCTGCTATTGCATTCTGCAATTCCTTCTTGCTCCTTCCTGTCGTGAGTTAGCACTTTCCTACGGACAGGAAACTGCCTGTCTCTGCCACTTGCAACATTCCTTATTATTATTTCTTTTTTTTACGTAAGCCACATAATACGGAAGGCCGAATAATCGGGAGTTTACTGTACATAAAAGCTGATAAGTCACTGGCTATAATGCAATAAATGAAATTCTGTATTACTAGCTGACACGCCCGGCGTTGCCCGGGCCCGTAATAATATTTTAAAATGAATCTGAAATTTTTATCGCAGGTCCGTACAGAGGTGGGGCGGGTGGAGACGGTGCAAATTACCTGGGCCCGACTCTTGTTCAATTCCAAAGTTGTGTACAGTCAAAGGTTAAGTTTTTTAATTTTTATATGTTTCATACTTTAAACTTTTTTATTCCAAATTAACTGATGAATTTAATTAAAATGTAATTATATTTTCAATAATTTATTTTTTTATTTAAAATCTTTATATGAAAAAGCAATCACAAATACAACATAAAGTGTAATACTGAAAAAAATAAAATAAAATTGTAAGCAAGTATTACTATATAGATATTTTTTAAAAGTACCATCCAGCAAATTTATTTTTTAATAGAGTAAAGTCTGTTTAGACCGGAATTTTGCAATAAACGAAAAAAAAAAGTTCCAGCTCCCCCCCCCCCCCCCCCCCCAAGAAAAAAAAAATGCTATTATGCTTTGTTCAATTTAAATAACCTTCATAAAACGTAATTTATCACTGGTCGTTTTCGTTTCCGTCTAAGCAGGTTTTATTGTATCTTATTTCTGTGTGTGTGGGAGGGGGGGATAATATTCTTAAATGAACCTGAAATTCGTATCGCAGGTCCGTACAGTCAAAACTACCTGTCCGTACAAAATTACTTTTTACGTCATGACATTTTGTAAAATTCTTGCAGCTGTTTAATTCGCATTTCAATACAGCGCTTTGCAGAAATTGCATGTTTCACCCACAGTTATGCATGCCCCGGAACGTTTTCAGTAATTTTGATTTCAGAAGCACCGCGTGCATGCTACAGTTATTAAGCCTATTTTGCCGATTGCTTAACGGCGTTCTCTATTTGGAGGTCGAATCTATTTCGATCTGACTCGAATTCAGCTTCTTTTTCACTTTCAAGCATTCACCGAGATTTTTTATGGGCATTTCAAATGATATTTTGAAGCTACATAATTGCAGCGAAAGATATCGCACCGAAACCGCGAAACGTAAACAAACCCGATCGCCATAAATCCTGCCAAGGATTCTCACACAATAGCCAATCAGATGCGACTCTCGGGCGTTGCCATTAAACAACAAATAATCACGATTTCTGTGCCACGTACGTTAGCGTAATATATATATAGATTTTATTGCCTATTTCTTTTATTTATTCATTTACACATTTTAAAAAATATAGTTGAGCTTTTATTTAATGAACTTCTATTTTATGAAATTCTCTATTTTACAAAATTTTCTTTGCAAGAGTGATTTGGAACAAAAATAACAAAGGCTTTCTAACTAACAAACTTTTGGAAAAAAAATAAAAAAATTACTAGCGCATACGAAGATTTATTTCATGAAAAATTTTTAGGCTAAATTTCAAAGTTCTACTACCTACTAAGAAAGCCTTTCTTGAAAAATTTTATTTTCTAGGTCATTAATCATAGTAACCTGCTAGGGGCTTCTACTTACAAGTATTCATGGATCTACTTCAATTTTTAACTGTATTCAAAGAAATCTCAAATGATTTTCAAATTAAGAGCTATTTACAAGATACTGGAACTACTTACAAGCATGATCTACTTCATTTTTTACCGGTATTCAAAGAATTATCAAATGATTTTCAAATGAGCAGCTATTCGAATATTTTCTTAATATATTTACAATATACTAAGAAATTTACACTATAGAAATAGTAATTTTCATATGTTTTTTTTTTTTTTTTTTTTTTTTTTTTTTTTCCAAAAATATATTTAAAGCAAGCACTTCAGAAATGTGATCAATTTTATGAACAAAACTGATTTTTTATTACATTGAAAGTCATATTGCAGATTACTTTATTACTGACAACATAAATTTCAAAAAGGCTTTTTTTTTTTTTTTTTTTGTTTGATAAAAAAAAACTTACTGAGTATAAATAAAATACATAGGAACTAGTAAAAACTATCACTTTAAGATGTTGTTAAAACAGAGCTAAAGACTGTGTGAAAACTTTCCACTCTGAAAAAAGGTAACTAAATAAAATATCTAGGTTATGAAGTTTTAGGGAATACCATGACATTTGTTAAATAGAAGTTCAATTGTACTATGCCTTAATCCAGAAACACATGAAATTAACGATTTAGAAGTTAATCAGCCAGAATGTAAAGCATAAATCCTGTGAAAGCAGAACATGTGTTATTCCAATGTATTGAGAGGCTTTAAAAACAAGAGCTAGTAAATGAAACAAAAATGCTAATTGTTTACCTCTTGAATGTACCCAATATAGAACATGAAATCTTGCATAATAAAAAAAAAAAAAAAAAAAATAGAGATATACAATAAACATGTTGTAAATTAACATAATCTAAATCAAAACAAGAATGCAGGTAATTAATACTTGACCACATTTCTGTTTAAGTTCTAAAAAATAACTTTAATACAAATATATAAATATTATTGATCCCCCCCCCTCCCCCCCCCCCCCCCACACACACCTTAACATCTGTCTTATTTTTACTTAAGATACTGTACTTATGCTAATAAATATTTATTTTCAATTAGTAATAATTTTACTTATGGTTTAATGTTTGTGCAATTTGTCTTATAATTATAAGAAGACTACTATTAATTAATTAATAGACATACAATACACATGTTGATTTAGTGATTTATGATTCTTCTAATTTGCATGGACACATAATTTATTTGCGCACACAGGTGAATGCAAATATAAAATAAATAATATAATGCATACAAGTATAAAGCAGATTTAATAAAAAATATATACTATTTTAAAATATTATCATAGTTTGTTTTATTATTTTAGAACTAATTCAATATATGGGTCATAAAACACATAACAGCGAATCAGGAATAAAATACAAAATTTTCTTAACTTTATTATAAATAAATAAATGTAAAAAACAAAGCAAAAATAAATAACTATACAGAGAAAAGAAAAAGAGAAAACAGATTTCATACCTCATTAAATAGATCACCAATCCATTTAGCTGCCATAACAGTAACCATAATAGGTAAACCAAAAGTTATGTTACCAATTGCTTCCATTAAAATAACTGTTAGGCTTATGGTCATTCTTGTTACACCACCTAGCATTGCAGCAGCTCCAATAATAGCAAATTTTGACAAACAAAATGAACTCTGAAACAAAAGGTATGTTATTTACTGCATATGATCAGAAGACAAAAATTTTGCAATAAAGGCGCATTAAATATCCATTTTTTAAAATTATCAATTAATGAAAAAGAAAAAAAAAAGAACGAACATTTTGGTAGTAATAAAGAAATATGACATCGAGATAAAAAACTAGTTTTAGAAAATTTTTACATTTGGTAAGCGCTATCCTCAACAATATTTTCTTCCCCTCATTAAACTGTATGTTGTATGAGGTGCTATAATTAAAATATTTTAAACTAGCAGTCCCGCCGGGTGTTGCCTGGGGCCCATAAATAATAACCTTAAACAAAACTTAAGTTTGTATGATTTTATATCATTTGAAATTCTTTTAAATGAACCTAATTTTGGAGGCCCGCATTGCCTTCCGCAGCATCTAGAGTGTTCCCAACAAACTTCTTTCCAAACAAACCTGTAACCTGGGTCCCCGTTACCTAGAGAAACATATACCTGAAGTGCACTGCACGTGCCGCAGACAATCGAAAACCAAGTTGAGTGCCAAACCCCGTAGTAATAAAAAGAATGCATCATTAATGTTAGAAAATGTTGGTAACTGAAGTCTACGGTAAAATTTAATAATACAGAAAGTAGCCGAATTGTAATCTAAGTTCAATGAACCAAATCCCGTTGAAATTGGGTCCTTAGAATGCGAGGAAGGAATGCACCCCCAAGCGGTGGAAAATGCCCCCTCCACTTATAAATTTCACAAATTACTTTTAACATTAACACAATATTTAATAAACGGATGAAATCCCTTATCTAAAGTTACCTTTAAAGTAACGTGATTTTTAATTTACGGCTGTAGTTTGTAAATGTAAATTGATGCTGAAAAAGGAGATACATGTTTGAAAAAAGTGGTAGCTGGGGTATAAAGAAAGACCGGGCCCTGGGGGTCAGGGTCTTAACTGGAATGTAGTTGGGTATAAGAAAATCTTTTTGTAGTTTTAAAATAGCTGGAGGACGCTGAAACTATGTTAAAGAAAATTTTAATAGAATCGGATAGTTTTTAAAGAAGCTTCAACAAAGGCCCCAAGAAGCAGATTAATATTCAAAATTGGCTGAAGTCTGGGAAACTTTTCACGTAGTGGCAGGAGGACTTAAGAAATTGTTTTAAAAAATAATCTAGTGAATTGGACTGTTTTTAAGGGATCTATAAGAAAGGGCCCAAATAGGGCCAACTGATAGTAAAGAGCAGGGCCCTAACATGAAAACTTGTTAAAAGATCTTAGTTCTTAGCACTTTAGATCTTCAATTAGTCAAAATTAAGCATAGGGTATGAATTAATTATTAGAATAAAATTTTTTAAAAATGCACAAAAAATGGGGGGAAATGCTTAAAACATTTGGCCCCTAGGGTCCAGTAAAAATAAGAGGATGTTGGTACGAGGAGAAGAGTGCAAGACTCAACTTTAAATTTTTGCATTGCGAATGCAAGAAAATTAGATAGTGAAAAATGCATGCCGCACAAAACGTGCAAGGGGCCCTGGACCGGGCCCTATGGAACCATAACATGCCCAGGACTTAAACTGGAATAAAGTAATGGGAGAATAACTAAATGGAAAAAGGGTTCCAGAAATGAAGATCGGATGAAGAGGAGGCAATTTATTAACAATTTTATAGTGCAAAAAATTTAAGGGGCCCAATGAGCCAGGGACTTAAGTAGCATGCAGTTGCGTATAAAGATATATTTTAGTGGATTTCAAAGTAGTCAAAGGATGCTAGAAATATATTAAAGAAAATTGCAAGCAATTCCAATCATTTTTTAAAGAAGCTGCACCAAGGGCCCCCCTTGAAGGTGATTAATATTAAAAATTGTTGGTAGCTGAAGTTGAGAAATTTTTTTGTTGTTCATGTAGTAGCTGGAAGGCCTAAGAAGTTGTTAGAAAAAAAAAGCTAGTGAATTGGACCCTTTTTAAGTGAGCTATAATAGGGGGCCCAACAGGGCCCCATTGAAACAGAGCCCTAACATAAAAACACCTTAAAATGGGCTTAGTACTTAGAGCATTAGATCTTCAATTAGTCAAAATTAAGTATAGGGTATTAATTATTCCTTATAATAATATTTTAAAGAAATGCAAAAAAGAAATACAAAATTAAAAAAGTGTCCTAGGGCCTCAATAAAAATATGAGGGTGTTGATCCAAGAAGGAGAGTCCAAGACTCAATTTTAAAATAATGTACTGATAAGGTGAGAAAATCAGGGGGTGAAAAATTCTTCGTGCACAAAAAGTTCAAGGGACCCCGTACTGGGCCGTACGGCTCCCTAAGGGCCACAGGATCTAAATTGGAATGTAAAAACGCGAGACTAACTAAATGGAAAAAGGCTCTGTGATGGGTATATTTTGTAATATATTAATCCAATATAATGGGCCGTTAACTTGAAAGGTAAAATTTAATTTGAAGTTCTTTTTATTACAATGCGTTGTGTAATGTTTGCAATAAAACCCTCTGTTCTTTGAGGTCAGCAATTGTAAAAAAATAGAAATAAATGAAACTTCTTACTTGGATCGTGTAGTCTGTAAAATAAATGAAGAGGAGACTTGATAACAATATAAATTAATTCTTTATTTTCATCTTGAGAAGAGAAGATAAGGCTTCCAGTTGGTCACCGTTCATAAATTAATTCAAGTTATTTAGTTAGTTTAAAAGTGCAGCATGAATCAAGAAATTATTAAGAAATAATTTAACAGGAGTTGTTAAAAATCGCAGACATCGTTTACGCAAAAGCTCTTTACCGGATTCCACATTCATCGGCGTCGGCAGACCGGAGCCGGAGCCCGCGATCCTTTTAAAACCAAAACTAAGTCATGACAGCTCTCCAACAAAACAGATTCTGATTTAAAATTAACGGAATTTTTAATTTATAGTAAGAATACGGGGACTTCAAAAGTTACTGAAAGAAAAGATTTAAATCTATTAGAGAATTTAAAATATTAGCTAATGTCTTAATAAACAAATCCAAAAGAAAACATTTAAAAAGCTTTGTTTTAATTTGCTCCCTGCACAGCGAATGGACACACCTCCGAAAGATCAAACACCCATTCAATGCATATGCCGTGAGAGGCTTGCTCCGATGACGTCATCACAATCGTACAAAGTTCAAAGGAGAAGCATCCCATGCCAGGGGCAGCCGAACGTCAGCGAACTTGCCGATGTGCGGTGAAGCGAAACCGACCACGCAAAAATAAATATGGATTTAAGCTTAAAGAACATCGATGTATAAGGCCAAAGAAATAAATAAGTAACATAATTTAAACACTGTGAGATTTCATCTCACAATACCCCCATTTACCGAGTAAAATTTTGGCAGAGCAAGTGATGTAAAAGGTAAAATGAAATAAAAACCTTTTACAGAAACGGGATGACAAAATTTTAAATGCCAAAGACAGAGAAAAAAAATCAAAGTTAAAATATTAAAATAAAGCCAAAAGTTTAAACTGCTGCAAATAAAAAAAATTAGTGGTGACCAAAAGGGAAGAGAGAAGAAAAAGAAATTACATCAAAAGTATACATAGTATATTCAAAAAGTATACATAAAAAATGCCAAATCTTTCCATTTATGGCAATTGCAGTATGATGTCATAAACTTATCTTCACAAATACTTAAGTACAAATGCTAAAGAAAATGAATTAGCATATATAAAATCCTATGTATTACTTAAGTAAAAATGCTAAACAAAAATCAGAATTAGCATATATATAATGAGAATTGGCATATATAAAATGAGAATTAGCATATGTAAAATGTTATGCATTACTCAGAATTAGCATATATATAATGAGCTCATTATCAAACATTTAATTAAATTGGTATACTATATAAGAAAAGTTGCATTTTACAAGCAACAAAGATCAAAATAACTTCAGTATTTGATCACAGCCTAGGACTTATAACTCATAAAATAGAGCATTTATTTGCAGTTACTCTAAATATAAACTGGCCATGCATAAAAAATATCTTTAGTAACATTTTCACAATATGATATTCATCATTTTTTTTTTTAATTCAATTTAGTACTAAATATGTGACTTCAAACAACCAGCTGTATTCCACATAAACAAGTAGCCAAATCGTGCACTAAATGACCACTCACATGTAAAACACAGATAGTTAAAGTAGTTGCAACAATATATATATATATGAGAGAGACATGTCTAAAAGGAATTAAGTGTTATATTGCTGAAACATATACTCTTACTACTTTTCATTTGATTATAAAAGCAATATATCATCAAACACCAACACTTTTTGTATTATTTACTCATTAAAAAATTTCAAAGTATATACTATTCTTTAAAATATGAGACATCACTTAATACAATTTTTAAATATGCATAAAGATAAACTCATAAATTTATAGACAAACCGAGAAACCATGGTTTTAAGAATAAGTAGGTACTTGGTTGAGTGGGTGGGGATGTATTTGGTTGAGGTACAATAAGGAAGTATTTGGGGATCCCCGGAAAAAAGTAAATGCTTTCATATACAATGAAAGATAAAAAAAATTGACACTATCATGGGAAATTTAAATTTTTAAGTGTACCATAATATAAATATTATAAATCATTTACATAAAATATTTCATGCAGAAAAATCAAGAGAATTATGTAAAAAAATATACCATTATCTACAATCATAGAACAATATACACTGTGACTACTCATGTTTTACTCAAGATTTCAGGTGGCTTGGATCTCCATAAACAAGGCTCCTGACACCTTGTGCAAAAAGAAAAAAATAACTATATACACTAAATAGCACAATATACCATCCCATAACTGCAAAAACAACAGCAATGTCCTGCTTTACAGATCCTTGATTCCTTAGTGTTATAAACACAATTTAAAGTTTGCATGAAAAATAAATAAATGTTATCAGAATGTTAAAAAAAAAACACGCTGAAAGTTTTGGTAGACAAAAAAGACATCAGTTATGTGTATTGTTGCAAAGGTGTAAACATAGTGTTTACCATGTAGAAACAGGCGCATATCTCTAGATGACATACACAAAAAGGCAACATCAACTTAACAGTTGAATAGACATTTTGCAGGAACATTGGAAGAGAACTTTTTTTTGGCGACAACACAACATCTGTGTGCTTCACTTCTTTTGTAGCTAATCATTAACTTTCAGTAATCACTATTTTCGGACACACTAAAAAGATGAATTATAGAGCACTGAAGTAGACAAAATGATGTATTTGGTGAAAAATTGAAGATTCACACACACATCTTGGGTAAAAAATGAGACATAAGTAGGTAGGTGATGATATCAATAAGCACTTTTTCTTTAAACTTCTTAGTAATTTTGAAGATTCACTAAGGAACACTTCTATATCAAAAGGCGCTGTTAAATAGTTACTAAGAACTGTGCTTTTCTTTTCGTGTAATCTTGTTTAGAAATTGATTTGATGCTTAAAAAATTTTTTATTTCTTCATTAATAATAAATCTTCAGACTTCATTCAATTAATTACTTGTGTAAAAATATGAGGCATATGACAACATAAAAATTTAGAGACTTTGGGTATATTCACAAATGAAAACAAAGGCACAATAAAATTTTTGAAATATGGGGAATTTAGACAGAAAATAAATTGATCTTGAGAATTCCTGAATCAAAATACAACTCTTGTAACTGCAGCAGGTATATGTAAGAATCAATATTGAAAGTAACTAATTTTTATAATATTTCATAAATCTTCTTGATTTAGCAAAAAAAAATTTTTTTGCAAAAATAGCAACACTGATTTTTAGGAGCAGATAAGTCAACCAATCCACTTAGTAAGGATAATTTACATCTCACAAGAGAAAAGGCAAACCAACAAAACTTCCATAATCAGGTCTTGTGACAGCTACTACTTGAGAAAACATTTGAGATAACTCGTAAATCTTAGCTTTAAAGACAAACATCGAAGATATTGAATTGAATCAGACATTGTAAGGATAGAACTCAAACATGACATGACCCCTATTCAATAGTTACTTCAGCGTTGAAAATGAAGCAAAAAATTTTAAAGTTATTGTTATAAAACAGTGAGTTAAGCAGGTAAGTATTAATACATTTATCTTCTATCATCAAACAAGGAAAATACTAGAGAAGAGGTCAGCACAAATGGATACAACACATCAGTGAATGGCCAACTTCATCAGGTAAGAAACTTGAAATGAAGCAAAGTTTTTTTGCAGGTGAGTATATATTTTTTTTAACAGGTTGGAAGAGAACTCTTAGAGCAGCATATGTAGAGAGACAGTCTTTAAATATTGGAAACAGCAGTAACACAGTTAAAATTATTGCAGAAAACACTGACAATATGAGAACTTATTTTAAAAGCTGTATAAAACCATAAGATTTTTTGAAATAGATTATGTAAAATAATTTCAAGAATCTAACTGTAACAGGAATGAAGTAGCCCCATGCCTACTTCTTCTCAAGAGTAAAAAAAATAATGCTGCTTTCATTCTTTTTCTGAGAGCAACATGAGAATCCTATCTGTTGAAAACTGTCATAGTCTGCACATACGATGAAGTGGAAAGGTCTTGATGTCAAAATTACAACTTGCCATAAGAATATATTTTAAAAAAGAAGCAACAAGAATTTTTCAAATATAAAATTTTGTCAACTGAGAATGCTTTTAGAAACAACATGAGAACAGTTGTATAATAAATGTGAAAATATTCTTAAATGCATACATTCTTAATTTGTAAATTGCAGATTATCTTTGCACTAAGCCAAACTGTATGATTATAATAGAACATCACAGTCCAGATGGCATAAGAATAAATCTATAAACAAACTCTTGTATTCAAATTATTGTTAAACAAAATATCTTGATTTGAAATTTGTAGAACAGAAGCATAGAAATCTCCAAGAATGTTATATAGGATATTGGCAACTACTAACTTCTGTGAAGAATTTCAGCTTCAGAATAATAAGTATGACATTAGAATAAAATTTCTCAGCACCAGTAATCATAATTTCAAAAATAATGCTTCTTATAAATATATATAAAATTTGCAAATTTGTTGCAATTTAATAGTGCCATAAAAAATTTTAATTTAAAAACCCAAAGTCATAGCCTCTTAAAATATGAAATATGTTCTTGAGAACAATTTTATTATTTCAAACTCATCAGAATTTTTCTAAGAACAATATATAATTCATTTCAAAAAAATATATATACCAAATAATCATTCTTTAAAAAAAATTATGTTCTCTAATAATTCATTACAAATAAAAGAATGTGTAGATGAAATTCTTTCAAATAAAACTATTTAAATGGAATAATAATTATGCTTTATCAAAAATATGACCATTCTTCAATAGGAAATTGATCTTAATTTAAATAATTGTTTTAAAAAATATGGGAAACTTAGTAAAATATATTATATTCTTCAAGATGGAGCAGAACAAAATTATTCTAGAATTATAAAATTTAATTCTTCAAAGCAGAAAAAATCTATGCAAGAAATTTTTTGAGAACAGAAACTTCCAATACTAAAAAAATATTGTCATATGTAGTTATGCAAAAATTCTAGCATAAAATATTCCATATTTCTTAAAATTCACTAAAAGAATAAATCTTGAATTTTATTGAACACATCAAAAAATTTTCAAAAGTTATTCTGAGAACAAAAGTTCTAAAATATTACGAATTTTCTTCAAATCAATCAAAATTTTTCCTCAGAACCACCGTTTTTGCGGCACCAAATGTGATATTGCTAATAATGTGCCGTGAACTTGGAAGGTATAATTAAATTGAAGTTCTTTTTATTACAATGCGTTGTGTAATGTTTGCAATAAAACCCTCTGTTCTTTGAGGTCAGCAATTGTAAAAAAATAGAAATAAATGAAACTTCTTACTTGGATCGTGTAGTCTGTAAAATAAATGAAGAGGAGACTTGATAACAATATAAATTAATTCTTTATTTTCATCTTGAGAAGAGAAGATAAGGCTTCCAGTTGGTCACCGTTCATAAATTAATTCAAGTTATTTAGTTAGTTTAAAAGTGCAGCATGAATCAAGAAATTATTAAGAAATAATTTAACAGGAGTTGTTAAAAATCGCAGACATCGTTTACGCAAAAGCTCTTTACCGGATTCCACATTCATCGGCGTCGGCAGACCGGAGCCGGAGCCCGCGATCCTTTTAAAACCAAAACTAAGTCATGACAGCTCTCCAACAAAACAGATTCTGATTTAAAATTAACGGAATTTTTAATTTATAGTAAGAATACGGGGACTTCAAAAGTTACTGAAAGAAAAGACTTAAATCTATTAGAGAATTTAAAATATTAGCTAATGTCTTAATAAACAAATCCAAAAGAAAACATTTAAAAAGCTTTGTTTTAATTTGCTCCCTGCACAGCGAATGGACACACCTCCGAAAGATCAAACACCCATTCAATGCATATGCCGTGAGAGGCTTGCTCCGATGACGTCATCACAATCGTACAAAGTTCAAAGGAGAAGCATCCCATGCCAGGGGCAGCCGAATGTCAGCGAACTTGCCGATGTGCGGTGAAGCGAAACCGACCACGCAAAAATAAATATGGATTTAAGCTTAAAGAACATCGATGTATAAGGCCAAAGAAATAAATAAGTAACATAATTTAAACACTGTGAGATTTCATCTCACAGGCTCTCAAAAATGAAAATCGGATTAAAAGGAAGCATCGAAGTCATCTCCGTTTCTAAGAAATTTTACACTGTTTTGCAGTGCTGCCATCAATATCTACATTGGTAAAATACTACTGGGTATATTGGTACTTTTCCATATTTTTAGAACTTTATGATTTATTTATTTATTTTCTTATGGATACATATGAATGTAATCCTTAAAATTTCAGATAAAACAAAAGAAATTTCTTTTATTTATAAACAGAAAATTCAATAAAATAATATATATTTCTTTCACTAATTTGATAAATATTTTTTCCGGGATGTTTTGATTGTTTTAAAAGAATTTAAGATCTATATTTTCTGACTCTCTGAAGTTGAAGATTGCAGGGCTTCTGCAGGCTACTATTTTTATATTCTGTTCGCACCACTATTTAATAAAAAAAATACATTTTGTAGTGTATTATTTCTTTCACTAATTTGATAAAAATAAATGACACAATTCATCCACATATATTTAGAATTAAAAATTTCTTTTATTTTCTCATATATAAAAATGAGCTTGCATATAAATGACACTCATAAAATTTCAGGAAAATAAAATGAAATTTCTTTTATTTATAAACAGAAAATTTCTTCATTGGCCCTCCCGAGTATCAACCCAGGGACCTTTAGTTTGGCAAGCAGATGCGCTAAACAAACAGCAAAGGCGACTTGTGAAAACGTTCGAAATTTATATTCATTTTCATAGGGATGCATACTGGGCATGCACGTTTATGACTGGAGATGAAATAGCTACTTTTTTATGGGAGTGATGTCCGAATATTAATTAATTACTCAACTAATAATTAGAATTTTAAAATTCTGAGGATCAGGTACATTAGGAAAGGCCTTGGACTCTCTTCACAAAAATTTTTAACCTTGTACGTGACGTAGATTTCGCTAGCCATCGCCGACAGACACACACACACACAGAGCGATCTGTTCTTTTATTAGTATAGATTGCAATCACTTTAAGCAAATTAATCTGAATTGATGAATTTGTGTTTTTTATATAACAGCTAGACGTTTTAAATAGTTCCAGATGTTATATGAAATAATTTGACAAAGTTCAAGAGCAGTCATTCTAATATTACAATTGCAATTTTATTAATGAAATTGTTGTGATGGATATATTTTGTAATATACTATAATCCATAATATGGGCCGTTAATTAAAAGTAAAATTTAAATTTGGAATTCTTTTTAGTTACAATGCGTTGTGTAGTATTGCAATAAGACCCTTCGTTCTTTGAGGTCAGCAAAAATAGAAATAAATGAAACTTCTTACTTGGATCGTGTAGTCTGTAAAATAAATGAAGAGGAGACTTGATAACAGTATAAATTAAATGTTTATTCCATCTTTTTAGGAGAGAAGAAAAAGCTTCCCGTTGGTCACCGTTCATAAATTAATTCTTGCCAATAAAAGCATCTACTCCACTTGAAGATAGATATATTTCTTTCAAAAATTAAAGTGCAGCATAAATAAAGAAATTATCAAGAAATAATTTAACCGGAGTTGTTAAAATCATAGACATCGTTTACGCAAAAGCTTTTCATCGGATTCCACATTCATCGGCGTCGGCAGACCGGAGCCGGAGCCCGCGATCTTTTTAAAACCAAAACTAAGTCATGACAGCTCTCCAACAAAACAGATTCTGATTTAAAATTAACGGAATTTTTAATTTATAGTAAGAATACGGGGACTTCAAAAGTTACTGAAAGAAAAGATTTAAATCTATTAGAGAATTTAAAATATTAGGTAATGTCTTAATAAACAAATCCGAAAGAAAACATTTAAAAAAGCTTTATTTTAATTTGCTCCCCTCACAGTGAATGGACACACCTCCGAAAGATCAATCATCCATTCAATGCATATGCCGTGAGAGGCTTGCTCCGATGACGTCATCACAATCGTACAAAGTTCAAAGGAGAAGCATCCCATATCAGGGGCAGCCGAACGTCAGCAAACTTGCCGATCTGCGGTCGAAACGAATCGCCCGCGCAAAAATAAATATGAATTTAAGTTTAAAGAACATCAATGTATAAGGTCAAAAGAAATAAAACAGTAACATAATTTAAACACTGTGAGATTTCATCTCACAATAGTGTAATTTGATATTTGTAATTTGGTACCTCAGACGCATTTGTAAATCTTCATCTATGGTTATATATATATATATATAGTAGACACCCTCAAATCCGCACAGCTTGGGACCAGAAGCTGTGCGGATTTTAGAATTTTACGGATTTCTGGTTATTGCTTTGTTTACATATTTTAAACAGTAATTTGAAGGTAATAATACAATCAAAATTATAATGAATACTAGCAATGTAGTAAAATATTAAAATAATCAAGTAAAGTAATAAACTAAAATGATAAAAAGTAAGGTAATTTTAAAAATGATTAAAATATTAGAAGGTCAAGTAAATAATTAACAATGTATGATTAAATATGCATAATACAGATGAAATACATTTTCCTAGAATTATTCAATGAAACTTTCCTCATAAAGGTACCCTATTAATTCACATTAAATCATAAAGTAAGGAAGTTTTTTTTCCTGTTTAGACAGCCTTAATAACCAAAAAAGATTGATTAATACATAAATATATTTGGTAAAAAGATTGTGATTAGCAATGATATCAGAAGTGAATTTTTTCACAAATAAATTTATACTTCCTTCATGAAAAACCACATGTTTAGTCATATTATCGATAATTACATATTAAAATACATACAGAATGATATAAAACTAAAAAATTCTGTAATTTTGCAATTACATCTGAATAACAGACTTTATTCTTCTTATTGTAAGTAACTGTTCTTTCTTTAACCAATTTTCTAGCCTCATTCACAGGAGGATAATAACTTATTTAGCATGAGAGAATCATATGGTAATTTTCCTAACAATAAATAACTAGGGGTGAATAGTGTAACAGAATGTGGAGTTGCATTATACTGATGCAAGACTTCATCTAAAAGTTGCATCTATTTTTGTTGATGAAGAATTTATTTTATATTTTAACCTAGTAACAATAGTCTGATATAGTCTTCTATTTTTCCATTGGTTTCTAGATGATGACTGCTCGTTAATATGTGTTTAACATTGTAATTACAATAAATTTCAGCATCCTAATACCTATAAATTAAGTCCACCATATTCGTGTCCACATATCATTTTAAATCAACTATCTGAGGTAACTTTTGAAATTGATAAACCCAGCCCACATTTTACAAGAAATTAAGAAATTGTCTATTCATCCAAGTTAAGATACTGATCCAATTAAATCAAAGGTCTCACCTATTTTGACTTTTCTGCCTTCTGCAGGGGGAAAAAAATGAAAAAAGAAGTTGTATAAAACAACATCCAAGTGATCTCGACAGATTTTTGGTAGAATTTAAGATAATCAGCCTTCCCTAGAAGCCAATTAGGGATTTCAATAAGTATATGATTCTCGGGACTCACGACTGCAATTGTATTATCAAACTGTGCAATAAAAAAAAGTTTGTTCAAACTTGAGGCCCCCCGAGTCAGTTATTTCACCAACCAAGTAATTCATACAATTCATCCAACCAGTATTTCTTCAAACATTTTCATGAAGCAATTCATGAAGATGACACCATACTTTACATATATATATATCATACAGAAAGTTTATATATATATATATATATAATATAAATATTTTAATAAAGAGGGATTGACTCTAAGCTCACTTATTGTAAGATCATTGTAGCCAGACTTCTGGATGGTTACCCTGCAGAACGTTAGAAAAGTTTGTTTTTGGGAATGTGAGTAACTGAATAATTAATCAATTATTTAAACATATTTTTGATCGCTATTTGATCTCAGATAAAGTTATATACTATATTTAAAAAATTTGCCAATCAGAAAGGAAAAGCATAATTTACCCCCTCCCCCTACAAACTAAAGAAGATTAAATCTATAACTGTTGAACAAAGAGAGTTAAACAATTATGTTAAATTAAAATTCAAACCTAAAAAAAAAAAAAAACTGTAATGAAAATTTTCAAGAACTTACAATATCACCATGAAAATATGACACAAGCGAAATAATTCCAGTGCCAAAGAGCCTTCCCCATGCAGCTCCAATTATAAGAGTAGGAACAAACAGTCCATTAGAGATACATAAACCATAGGTCCAACATCCAAAAAATGAATAAATAAAGAAGAATGGTAGCAACATCCACAAATTCCAAACAACTAGAGCAATAAGATTTTTTTACTTTCAAAAGAAAAACAAATACGGATAGAATAGTTAAATAAAAAACACACACACATTTGAAACATGCAATATTTTATAAAAGTTAATACAAGAACTAAATTTATTCTTAAATGAATTTTTATAAATATAAGAATGCAATTAACAAAACTTTTATCAAATGAGTATTTTTTAATTCAAACTTTAAGAAGAAATGTAAAGTGTCCAAAATATTCAATATTTGAATTAAGAAAAAAAATTATATTTCTAAAAAAATTAAGGAAGCATAACACTATGAGCAATATAGATTAATATGAATGATATTTATCCAAATTACTTTTACGTTTTATATAATAATAATAAAAAAAATCATGAGACAAAATTATATGTGCAAATTCAGCTTCAGAAGCCCATGAAGCCAGTTTTAGTTTCTCTCTTTTTTTTTTTTTTTTTTAATGTGGCTTAGAAAAATACTCAGTTCAATTCATTATTAACCTTATAAGCAATACTGGAACTGCCTTTTTTGGTCATGTACACTATTGTCCAAAATTAAAGTCAGAAACACAAGACTTCTGATAACTAGAGAAATATTATTGGTTCATTGCAATGCAAGCTTTATGATCAGCTACATAGTTTGTGATCTGAGAAATTTCAAACAGTGCTCGACTGATTTAACTCTTTCTTATGGTTTATTCCTGGGGTGGTATGTGGTAGACACATCGTGTGTGTGTGTGGGGGGGGGGAGCACAAAAATAATACTGGTAATGACAAAAAACACACACACACACAAAACAAAAATTAAAATCAGAGCACAAAATTGTAATATTTTGGTTTACAAAAAAAAGCAGCTATGTGAAAGACTAACAGGCTGGATCATAAAATGTAGGAAAATGTCTAAGCATAGCATTTATTTATAAAACGTTGACATTAACCATGCCTTCCCAACAATATCATTAAATTAAGCATATATCCTCCAATCATTCCCAAAAAGTGTCATTATCTATTGCACACTTTTCTTTTTCTCTGTTTACTTTTTAATATATTATTTTTTTCATTTGTAGTAATTCTAGAAATGTGCAAAAATATCATAATAGTTTTCAGAATTTCTATTAGGACTCTTTCATTTAAAACACATTTAAAAATGTGTTATTTTAAGTGTTTAACATACTGGTGTGAAGTCGGTAATAGGTATTAATAGGTGTAGCTTTATTCTTTTTTTTTTTTATGAATATTTAATGTGAAGTGCTTAGACATTATTTATTGTTTTGAGTGACTTTCTGATGATAGTGTTTGGCGATTCAAATTGGATAAGTGTAGAAAACTGGAATTCTTAAAAAATCTGCAACTACCATAACACCGTCATTAACGAAAACAAATATTTTTGCATGGAAGTATGGGTGAGGGCAGCTATTTGACAGGAGGGATACTCATAAATGAATAACTTAAGCAAGAGATACAAGTGAGAAAAAAGTACGGAATCACTGCTCTAGAAGGTAGCAATATTTCTAAAATGTGACATGCAGACACCTCATAATTGCAAAATGCACTTTTTATACCTGAGATGTTGTTATATACAGAATTGTATATTATAGATCCTCTATTGTAACACTTTTTTAGTTGATAATGCCCGATAATGAGAATATACAATTTATTTTTTATTTAATTTTTTTTAAAATATGGTATGTCAAGTGGAAAGAAAAAATAAATCAAACGAATATATTAAAATGCATTATGCCTATAAATAATTAAAACAGCAGTTGGATTAATGAATTTTTTCTTTCTTTAGTATGCATCAGCACTTACAGTGCGAAAAGTTTAGGGATAGTTAATTAATTATAATTTAATATGATTTCAATATTTTTAAATAATAAATTATTCAGAATAAACATAATACCAGCATTCAAATAAAATTTTAATGCTTTGCAGATAATGTTTATATGCAAAATAAATAAAATTTCAATTAAAATCATCATTTTATGCATAAAAATTGTAGGACAGGAAACATTAGTATGCACATACTGTTAAGAAAAATGTTTATATATAAAAAAGTATTTTTTTAATGACCAAAATAGATTTAAAAAATATATATATATTCAAATACAGTTGACTTTAATATTTTTAAATAATAAATTAATTCAAATAAACATAATACTAACATTCCAATATTAAAAATTTTTAACCTTTGCAGATAAGGTTTATATGCAAAATAAATAAAATTTCACTTAAAATCATCATTTTATGCATACAAATTGTAATATGGGAGAAGAAACATTAGTATGTACACACTGTTAGAATTGTTTTTTATACCAAACAAGTATTTTTTTATGATACAGATACTAAATAAAAAAAATTCAAATACAGTTCAATTATACAAACTATTTTCTTCCCCTCATAAAAAGAATGAAATTACTTTTCATAAAATACTTGCAAATTTGACTTTTGGCATCAAAATTGCAAAAAACTACAATAATAAATTAATAGAAAGCTGGAATCAAAAGTATGTTCCATTCACAGGCAAATAAATTTTAAAAAGCCAAACCATTTAAACAGAATTTTAATTAGGAATGCCAGAAACTTCATGCATAGATAAAATTATCCAAATATTGGGAACAACATACAATAAACATATGCATTTTCATTACAAATTTTACTACAGCACATAAGTTTAAAGAAAATTCATTACATTCAGGATCATGCAGCAAACTCCTAAGTAATCCTTCAGGAGTCTGTAGCCACACAGACCAAAATGTCCTATATTCACCAACTTCACAATTCATCTGAAGGAAAAATCAAGTGTAATATGAGTATACTGTATTAAAACAAGCATTAATAATAAGCAAATATATTATTAACAACATTTACTTCACCGTAATATATACAATTTGATTAATAAAGCAATATTTATATTACATCTTACATTTTTATGCTACCCAAATTAGAAAATTCAAATATAAACATATCTACATGCATAGGTGCCAGCAAGGGAGGGTAAGACTCCTCCCTGGGTTTAATATAAATAAATAAATAATAATAAATTATTATTCTCAAATGACTTAAAATAATTAAACACAAAAGGAAAAATGAAACTAAAAGGATTTTTTATTTATTTATTTTATTTTGCTTTTTTTTTTTGGTCAGAGGGAAGGTTGACTTTGTTACCCCCCTGTCGAAGATAATTTTTAGTTCTCTATTTAATTTTATGCTTATCTGTTTAAAAATTAATTTAAGCAGGGATTTCAGGCAGCAAAACATTCCCTAATAAAAAAGGAGAGAAATATTTCAATATTTCTTTTTCTTTTCTTTTTTTTTTTTTTTTAAACCAGTAGAAGCTTACTTTTAATTTTTAATATTGCTTATTACATTTCTGAAATGATTTTTTTTTTTAAGTTGATATCTTTAAAAATTGTATTACACAGTGGGGGGGGGGGGGGGGGGCGGTGTGAAAGAGAAAATCCTTATTTCATTTTCACATTCTTGATAAGAGATGGGGGAGGGGGAACGGCATAGGCAGCAGATTACAGGCATATTTGTTCCAAAAAATTGCTCCTCCTGGCTTTCGTTTTGTCTGTTTAAAAGAAAAAAGAAAGCATACGAAAACTGAGGATGTTTACTCACCTCCACTGGATATTCTACACCAGAACTATCATATGGAGTGCAGTGATTTATAAATGTCGTCATGAAAGAAAAAGTTACAAAAACTATGCTGACCATAACGGCTTCAAATACCTTGGCTAAGTTATGCTTAACATATCTGGGGGAAAAAAAGCCTTTTAATTTATGCACAACAATAGTACAAATCTTAGACATTAAATTAAAAAAAAAAACAAAACAGCTACAACATTTGTTGCATAATAAAATAGTAATCAGAACTAACAAATTGGCAACCCAATGTTATTGACTGCACTTATATTGCATGATAAGTTTTCAATTTTTAGGAAAAGCAAAAATTAATTTTATTTAATTGATTAAATTTACATTAATTAATTAAGTTAATTTTTTTAATTAATTTTATTTTATTAATTTTATTTTAAGAATTAATTTTATTCTACATTTTAAAAATATTTACGGAATTATTTTATTATTTTTTTATATAATAGGAAATCAAATCTACAATGTAGATTAAATAAAAATTGCAAAAATCACATTTTGATTTTGAAAGTTATTTGGTTTTGATGCAATTACAATAAAACATGGCACTTTTTCAGTGAAAATTAATGTTTTTAATTATATCATTTTCACAAGTGAAAGCATTTAATTTTTTTGAAGATTTAGCCAAAAAGTTGGAGCTGGTGGAATAAAAAGTTGCTTTCATTGAAACATGTCATTTTCATCCATGAAAAATTCAATTTTTAGGGAACTTGAAAAAACAAGAAAGAAGAAATTCACAGAAATTAAAAATAAATTATTATCTTGAAAGTACTTTTAAATTTTGAAATTTCAAGAGCTAGTATAAACAACTGATTTCTACTTCAGTTTGCAATTCACCATATTTTCAGAGGAGAGGGGTATATGTGAAATACATGCAGTCAGATTTTAGCAGTACAGATAAAGAGAGACTTTTTTATGTTTCAGGGTACACTAAATAATGATGTATAAATAAAGCATACATTGGAAAACATGATACAACACTCTAAACATGTTATTTTGTATATTTCTATTATTAGTTTACTACCATAAACCGGGACAACTTTGCCACTTTTCTGTTTTCCTACACATCTTTTGCTAATGTTCACTAATGTTTCAAAATTGTCTTAAACCATTAGTCTTGAACTCTAGTTTAAGAATATGTGATAACTGGGTAACCGAGTCAGCATTTCTAATTTTTTTGCACATAAATCGATGTTGGCAAAGTTAAATGGGAAACGAGGTAACTTTGCCAACTGTCTAAAAACCAGTGAAAAACACAGGGAAATTCAGTTTTATAATTCAAATAATGCATTTAAATCATGACATATACATTTCAATAAAAATAAAATAAATAAAAGAGCAGTTACAAAAAAATTCGAACATTCTTGTCCGAAAACGAAAATTTTCCTCTATTTTTCATGTAAGGAGATTCAATAACGTACATAATCATCAGTTACGTTGATACAGAGCAATAGGACTCCACCCATTGTTTTTCGTTCCAAGGTATGGCACCTCAAACTCTCCCTGTCTATTATAAGTGATTTTTGTAGTACAATGTTTTACACTTTTTTTCCCACAAAGAACTTAACAATCACAAGCATCCCAAGCTTCAATTGTATGAAGTTCTTAAGATCTTGGGAAACTTGATGTCTTCAGTCATTGATGATTGATTATCATCTTGAGGAGAAAGGTCCTGCACTAACTCTGCACTGGGTTGTTAAGATTGCTCATGTTCTGCATATGTTTCTTCTTCAGGATACTACACCTTGCTCAGATTCTGATGTGTCATGAGAAAAAAAAACGCAACCCCCCCTCCCCAATAATGATTTTGAAGAAAAAGTAGGAAAAAATCTAGGGAATTGACAAAATTCTAGGTTGGCAAAGTTGTCCCACTCTTCTCAAGATTCCTGGTGCAACTTTGCCAACTTACTTAAATTACTTAAAAAAAATAGTATAAGTAATACTTAATATTACTTAAAAAAAATAACATTAGATCAAGTTCCAAAAGCAAGTCCGAAAACTTATTATATACTCTATCAGACAAAATTGGCAGATTTTGCTTACATTCGGATTAAAAAGGTGAAACAGAACACTTTTTTGGACGTCCAAAATCGCCTGTTTTGCAGTTACAAAATATTTTCACTGACAGAGGCCATAAAACAACTGATAAGACAAAAACTGCACTTAAATAATGACATACAATGTCTTCTTAGTGAAATAAAAATACTGGGGCCTTTTTTAATTGGATCTGGAACTTCCCAAAGAGCCATATTTTTCAAAATGTGGCAAAGTTGTCCAGGTTGACGGTACTGAGTTGACGGCTGTTAAAGAAATTTAATTCAAGTCAAAGATAAAATCAAAAGACAATATAATAATAAAACAAAAAAACATTTTGAAAATTTTATACATAAAGTTTATAATATATATTGAACACAAAAGAAATTGATTGGTTTGTTTGAGCTTATAAAGATAAAATTAAATTATTTATAATGCATATATTTGAAAGGATAAAGACCTTTTTAAACTTAAAATTAGAGTTCAAAATTTCAAGCTTAAAAATTTCCAGCTATTGTTTCTTAACTTTTATTCTAAAGCTTAAAGCTGTTTTGACCCTGATAACTTTCTTTAGCCAATTTTCTAACTTCATCCACAGGAGGATAGTAAGTATTATTTGGCAAGAGACGGTCATATGATAATTTTCCTAACAATAAATAACTACGGATGAACTGGGTTACAGAACGTGGAGTATTATTATATTCATATAAGACTTCATCTAAAAGTAGTCCATGATATTTTTCTTGATTAGGAATTTACTTTACATTTTAACCTAGTTACAATACAATAGTCTGATTTAGTCATTCAATTTTCTCGTTCATTTCCGGATGGTGGCTGCTCATTAACCGGTGTTTTACATTGTAATTACGAAGAAATTTTTTAAACCTTGAAGATATGAAAGCTTCAATTCTATGAGTTAACAATTTTTTTTTTGTACATGTGTTTGAAATAGCTATTTCAGAAAGTTAGCATAAGTTACACTTTTTGAAGAAAAATTCTACACACAGCAAGTTGCATGGTCAATGACTAAGTGCAAATATTTTTTTGTAGAGTTGTAATAGTTAAATCTACCATTGGACCTGATTTCATAAAATAAGATGTAGTAATGAGGACTAAATAAATCAGATCCCAAAAGACTTAATCTCGTCTTCATTGCATCCCAAGGTGACATCAAACATTTCTCATTAAAGAAACATACTGCCCAAAATGAGCAGCTTTCGGGCCTTACGAGTCCAGTAGAAAAGTACAACTGCCATGGAGATTCGTGCCTGGCCATGAAAAAATGCAAACTCTTTCATCAAAACGTTTATGAGTTTCATTTTTATTTGTTTTGTTCAGTGGTGTAACTAAAAAAAAAAAAAAAACTAAACCTGCGGCTGAACGATCCATGAAGAATCAGGGCCTACAGTGCCCAACTCTGTTTACTTGACCCTGGGCACCGAGGTGCTATGCAGCATGTGCCCTGGCCTGGTGGTCAGCCCAATGTGAGACCCTCGATGTTTAGTTCCCAAGCAAGCTTGGTACTCATTTTATTAACCCCAAAGGGATGAAAGGTTGAGTGAACCTTTCCCATTCGTGAGTCGAACTCATGACCTGTAGTGTGGCAGACAAGCGCACTGACCACTACACTACTGGGCTTCTGTTCAGTGGTGTAGTCATAAAAAAAGTAGAGGGCATACGCTCTAGGCAGGCGGTATATGTTCAAGGCAGAGGGTATACCTTACAGTGTATATACTATAGTTTTTTTGAGAAACAGAGGGTATACGGTGTTCCTTTAAAAAAATCCAGAAGGTATACGGGGTATACCCTTCGGAAGGAATACCCTTCACTATATACCTGGTTTTATTGTAAAGAGAAAAATAAAATCTATGGTTCAAAAACTTTTTAAATTCTTTTTTTTTTTTTTTGCATGTGTTTTGTTATAAAAACTATTTTCAGTTATAAATTTTTATTATTTTTTGGTTGTTGAAAAGAATGTTTTAAGTTTTATTTAGTTATATTTGAAATGTTTGTAAATATCTTTAAAATATTTAGGATTTTCGTTAAATTATATTTTATTTATGTATTGTTGATATTTTTATCTTATAAAACTATATAAAATGAGCACCATAAAAGACCAACATAAAGAAACATAAACACCAACATAAAGAAAAGGGATCAGAAGATGACCCAAAACCAATGTATGTTGATCCTAGAAGTTTTTTCTTACCTTCTGTTTTGCAAAAATTAAAGTATTCAAGGTGGAGAAATAGTACTGTTTCTCCTATAGTGTAATTCTTTAATACTTAACCGAAAACGTATTATATCAAACTATTTCTGTAAATATATAATATTTTATGTGTTGAGTAAATAATCAAGTGATGATGACGACAATACGTAATCCAAGTTAGTATGAACCTCTGGAAACTCTGTTGGCGGATTTAATTATTACAAAGCTACAAAAAAATTTTTACAGTTAGTTATTGTCTATGTGTGGGGGTTTCCTTCAAAAAGTGTAACTACCAAAATTTATACAAACTTTTTGAAACAGCTATTTCAAACACAAGTACCAGAAAAATTGTTGTTAACAGATAGAAATGCAGCTTTGACATATTCAAGGTTTAAATGTTTAAAAGATTTCTTCGTAATTACATAATGAGCAGCCACCACCCGGAAATGAAAGGGAAGATCGAACGAATAAATCAGACTATTAAACTAGGTTACTATTACTAGGTTAAAATGTAAAGTAAATTCCTCATCAAGAAAAATATCATGGACTAAGCTTTTAGATGAAGTTGCTATATTTAGTGTGGCCGTGGATCGCCGTAGTGGTTGTCTGAAAAATAAAATGAATTGGCAAGCAATGAAAATATTAAGAATTAAAGTTAAGCATTAAAAATAATTTACAAAATGTTGCCTTAAAAATATTCAATAACGGAAGCTGAAAAGTAAGAAAGTGTAAAATAACTCACCCGGAGATTGAAGGTACAGTTGACACATATTTTATTGCAATATTATTTTATATGTACTGAAATAATATATAAAACTAATAATGACGAAGTAAAATATTTTCCTGGACAGGAAATAACAGAGTGATGAGGATATACTTTTAGATTATGTTAAAAATGGGTGTTTATTTCCATTGACTAACTGGCGGTAATGTGGAAGGATGTTATGATTGTTCATATAAACAAAGTTGAGTTATATTGTCCGAATTTTAATTAATGTCCACAGTTCAGTTTAAAAGTTCAGTATTCCGAAAAGTTTTTGGTTGAGAAGGATTCTGGATAAGTTGTAGTACTCAGATGCTTCCAGAAATCGCACAGAGATGAAGAGAATTTAATAAAGGTATGGTTTCCTTCCTGCAGTTGAGGAACACTGTAGATGATTCATGAGGTTGAGAAGAAGTACTTAAGAAATTATGAAGAAGTCACAGGGGACAGTTGTCATCATTCTGCCGCATCATAAGAAGTGAAAGCAGCGGTTAGTTGACATCATCTTGTGAATAATAGAGAGAGCAGCAGATAGCTCCTCAAACAGGCTTAAATAAAAAAAAACAGCAGACAGGTCCTTACATCCTTAACTCAACATAACACGCCACTCATGTTGCTGGAATTCTCTTGTAAAAATATTGAAAGAAAATAATAAATGGATCGATGTTTTTAGATGTGAAGCTGACGAAAGTTTTTACCTAAAAATTTTGCTCGTTACGCACGGAACTCTGACAGAACGACTGAGGCCAGAAAACCCCAGCCGCCCGACAACAACCTCATGCTACATCATCCCGAGAGAGAGTGAGAAAAAACAGATGGCCCGAAAAGAACGTTAAAACTGACGCTCAACTTAAATTCGCCAATCAGCGACCGGCACGTGCACATCTGAGTCATCACGATAGCGATTTTCATCGCAATTGAAATATCGATAACGATTTGTATCGTAATCGAAGTTGCATTCCCCCTGCATTCCTGAGTACCGGCGATGTCACACCGTGATACCAAAACAAGATGGAGGATAGAGTGACGTCACAACGTCCTTTTCCGCGAGGAAGAAAGATAAAAATGTCTAACTGCGTCGGGGAAAAAAAAAATGGATCGCGCATCTTTTAAAACTGACAGAAGTGATTAAATCTTGTAATGCGGATATCTCGCTAAATTACAGTTTAAAATTAATGAAATTTTGGCAAACGTTTAGAAATAAATAGTAGCATCCAATAAAAATAGTTTTGGAATAAAATAATTAATATTAAATAACTTTTTTAATTTATATTTTCGGAAGTTAGCGATTGTAACAAAAGCATTGTAAGTTACTTTAACAAACGATTTTCCGTAATGTTTATATTTTAAAAGATCCATACATTATTAGAATTACATTTAATTGCATATTATAATATTTATTACTTAGAATAATTATTAATTATAGGATTATTAACGGAATATAAATTATTTAGAATGCTTTTTATTTATTTACTTAATACGTTTTTAAAGTTGTTTATGAACTTAAATATTTAAATTTAAATAGAGAAATAATGCAGACGATAAATTAATAATCTGAAATATTGAAAATGTAACATTTACCTGCAGCCTATAGAAAAAAAAATTATGAAAAAAAAAAAAGTTCGAGATACTGGGATCTCAATAATGCATAACTGAATGCACAAACAAACTAAACGTTCAAGTGACGCACTCAAACGATTGGAAAATCTTCAGAGATGCACTTCTCTGTAAGTAATCCAATAAAAAAATCAAACAATTACAGTACACTAAACAAATGCAAAACAAAATAAATATAGAAATAATACTGAATACTAAACACTAAATATGTTGAAACAGATACACAACAATACATAGAATATACAAACGCTTCTCTGGGTGAGTGAAAAATAATAAAATCCTACTACTTAATCGAAACGTAAACATCCATGTGAACACCATTACAATTCTTATTGCAATATAAACAAACGAATGATAGAGATATACTATATACATAACTGAGTTGAAATTGCACATTGTAAAAAAAATATGAGTTATTGAACATGATTAAAATTGCTATACTTTATGTAAAATGGAACTGAGCAAGAGTCAATGACATATAGCAGGACACTACTGAAGTGATGATGTGATTGTGAGACAAACATACATTTTAAAAATATAACAATATAAGTGTGTAAATATAATGCAATTGAAATTTAAGAGAAGACATCACTTAAAAATTGCACAAGTGTCGAAAAGAAAAGGAATAATTCCAACCAGTTGACAACCATACATGGAAGCCATCGACACAATTTCACACAAATTTTCAAAATTCTCCAAATTATACCAGAGACCATACCGTGAGGGAATGTCAGAAGGGTAGAATTTGTGCTAAATTTTACACCCCAAACTAAGCCGAGTTGACCCTCTGTGTGTAATGGTCCAGAATTTAAAGAAAATTGAAAATTTTTTGAGAAAAGCTTAGAGCAGAAACTCCATCTTTTACATAGAATTTAAATCTCTTCTTGAACCATAAGGCATGCGCATTGTAGAGATTATCAAAATAATAACATTTATGAAATCAATTTAATTTAATTTCTTTCTTTCTTTTTCTGTCTTTTTTTTTTTTTTTTTTTTTTTTTTTTTTTTGTCTCAATATTTAATTAAACTTAATAGATTGATATTCTTTAAAGAAAATTAATAATTAGGATCCTAAATTAAAATTATAAAATAATGTCTCATCAAGTTACAAATAGCAGTAAAGTGTATAGGTTAAAAGCCAAAATAAAGTTCAATCCTTTATAAAAGAATACTGAAAGGTCAAATATGACTTGTGACAACTAAGTAAGACTTATATTGAAATAGGTAGTTATGGAATAAAGTTAAATTAAAAATTATACTATAAATGAATTAAGTCGTAAAGAATATTAAAAGATACTTCTCAAAACATAACGAGTTAGCTAGACAAATATGCATTGAGTAATTCAAAAGAAGCTACCTCATGAACCGTTTAGTATCAAATGGGTGAAACCGGATAAGTTGTCACACTATTGAGTTTAAAATTAAATTTAAAAATGAATAAATGAAAATTGAAATGAAGTTAGGATCATATACTATGATTTGGAATAATAATAAAAGTTAAAATTGAACATAAAGGATGAAACAATATTAGAAATGGCAGAAAAACCTTACTTTGTTTGTCCAGTCGGAATCAATTTGCTAACATGTAATTTAGCACAATTTAGCGGTTCATTAACATGCTCAATTAGGTAATTATGACCCCTAAAGACTCCTGTAATTTTAAAAGGTCCTGTATTTTTTGGCATGAAAGTAGGAGTATGAATTAAATTCTTTAAATACACAACATCTCCAAGCTTTAATACTGGAGGCGGACGACCTTTTAAATATTTTTCATTCTGAGCGAAATATTTTTCCTCATTCTGTTTAACCAATTCTCTAGTTTTTGAAATATGATCTTGTAATTTTTTGAAATATATACTTGGTTCTTCAACCTCTTTAGCCGGTTGAAAAGTATCGATTGGCGAATTTAAATCCCTACCTAAGAATAAATTGGCTGGCGTAAAATTTGTTACAGCATGTTTAGAGTTATTATAATGGAGAACGAAAAATTTAAGTCTGTCTGACCATTCAATTACTTGATCAGACAGTGAGGCAACTGACTCTTTAAGTGAACGATTAATTCGTTCAACAAGACAGTTAAATTTTGGGTAATAGATTGATGAATTTCTATGATTAATTTTTAATGATTTTAAGAATTGTTTAATTTCGTTAGAGGTGAAATATTTAGCATTATCAGATAACAAAACTTTTGGTATCCCATACCTTGAAAAATAATCATTAAGAGATTTAATAACAGAATGAGATGTCACATTAGCAAGTGGAATAGCCTCTAAAATTCGTGAATAATGATCAACTATAGTTAAAATAAAAAATTTTCCATCATGTGATCTAGGAAGTTTTCCCACAACATCAATAGCAATCATTTCTCCCGGCGCTAAATCAGATTTGGAAATAAAACTAGGTTTTGTATTTGTTTGTTTACTTTTGTGAGGTAAGCACTGTTCACAAGTATTTACAAAATTCTGTATATTTTTAACCATACCATCCCAAAAATAAAGTTTTGAAATTGTATCTACTGTTTTATTTATCCCAAAATGCACTTGATGTCCCAGAGCAATACAGCTGTTAATTAAAGTTTTAGGAATATATATTTTCTTAGATTTATTAACTCTATTACGCTTTTTCCTGGCAATCATAATTAAATTGTTATCTGGATTTATAGAATAAGAAGAATTAGGCATTTTATTAGCAATTAATTTATCTCTTATATCTTTAAGTTTAGCATCTTTAAGTTGTTCTTTTAGGATATTCTCGGTCGGTAGGGAGTCATTAGTGGGAATAAAAATATTTAATGCATTTACAATTAAGTTAGGGTTGTCAGGGGGGTCAACAACACGAGAAAGGAAATCTGCGGGGTTCACAAGACCTGGGATATGATCAATTTTGTAATTAAAGCCCTGTAGATACATTATCCATCTAATTATTATTTCAGATTGTTTTTCTAATTTCATATGATAGGTGAGTGCTTTGGCATCAGTTAAAATTTTAAATTGCCTACCATATAAGTATTCTTGAAAATGTTTAATGGAGGAATAAATTGCATAAAATTCTCTTTTAATGGATGGATAATTAGATTCACCCTTGTTAAGTTTTTTAGAATAAAATTCTATGGGATAAAATTGATTGTCATGACGCTGTAACAAAATTCCACAGATAGCATTTTTTGACGCATCTGTTACCAAACATACCTCTTTATTTTCATCAAAGTTCTTAACTGTAGGATTATTGAGGAGAATATTTTGAATTTTCAGGAAGGAATCTTGACATTCTTTAATCCAAAAAAATTTAGCATTCTTTTTTGTCAAATTAACTATTGGTTGGACAATATCAGCAAAATTGAAAATTAAATATCTAAAATAGTTTATCATTCCTAGAAAACTTTGTACTTCTTTTACATTAGTGGATCTTGGAAATTTATTTATTTTATTTACATTATCTGGCGATGGGGAATGACCGTTTTGATGCAAATTAAAACCAAGGTAAGTTATCTCTTGTTGACAAATTTGTAATTTTGCTGGGTCTAAAGTTAAATTAAATTCCTTAAGTCTGTCAAATACTTTTTGGAGCCATGACAACATTTCCTCTAGAGAATCAGCAGCCACAATAATATCGTCAAGAAAATATTGAACATTTTTGCCCCTTAATGGGTCCAAACAATCGTTAATTAATGAGTGAAAATAAGAAGTACTATTAACGAGGCCAAAGGCTAATCTGGTAGGTTCAAAATTTCCATACTTAGTTGCAAACGCTAATTTTGCCCTGTCCTTTTCCTGCAGAAGAATTTGAAAAAATGCTGATTTTAAGTCTAATACCGTATACAGTTTTTTACCTGAAATGTTTTGAACTACCTCATTAATTCTAGGAAGACAAATTTTATATGGTTCAGTAATTGCATTTAAAAGACGGTAATCAATAACCATATGGAACTTTAATTTACTTGGATCATCAGTAGGAAGAGATTTTTTATGTACAAAAAGAACTGGAAAGCAATAGTTAGAGGAAGAGTTTTGAATTATTCCTGCCTTTAAGAGATCAGAAATTTCTTTACGAGCAAAATCTTTGGCTATTTTAGGAATGGGATAGGGTTTTGTTTGCAGTGCAAAGTCATGAAGCAATTTAAATTCAGGAACTACTTTATCAGTGCAGCCAAGAGTGTCATAAGACGAAGAAAATACAGCGGAGTTATCCATTAATAGACTAAGAACACGTTTTTTCTCAGCATCAGGTAAGTGGGCAATATTAAATTTATCAGACGTAAGTTCTTTTTCTCTAAGTTCTAGCATTTCTTGAGTAATTAAAGAATTAACTTGATATGTTTGAGTATTGTCATGAGTTGAAATTTGGTCTTCTGAAATGGGCTTTATAAATCCTAATTTAGTTTTCTTTCTAATTATGATGTTTTTATCAGTATTGTTGTGGACATATAAAAGAATGGCACTGTTTGCATCAGGTTGATGTAGACTGAAATTTAATTTTAAAGATAATTTATTTGATGTTGGACAAAATAAATAGTTTAAGGAATTACTAATTTTATGAAGAGGTTTAAGTTTGATAATTTTGCCTTGATTGGGTCTTAGAGTTACTTGATTGGCTGGTTTAACAAAATTTTTTGACATTTCAGAATTATTTTGAGAAGAAATTAAATCATTAGAAAATACTGGATTATTTAGAGAAGAATTTAAGTCATTTGAAAGTACTGGGTTATTATGAACATTAGCATTAAACTCTGAAGGGGAAGGATTATTAACAGAATTAGAATTATCAAAATTATCAGCAGGTGAAATATTACTATTGTCATTATTATTTACAGATTGCAAAGAATCAGGGTTTTTATTGGCAAAAGGAAAAATAAGGTGACCCATAATAAGTTGCTGATTCGCTGAGTCCAAAAGAACTTTATTTCTATTGAGGAAATCGTAGCCCAAAATAATTTGATAATTGGAGTGCCAATTGTCATGTGTAATGAAAAATGTATTTGTGAACCAAGTGTTTTGAATTCGAAATTTAAGTTGTACTGTAGAAAAAAAAGGAATTGATGAGTTGTTGATGGTTTTTATATTTACAGAGCGTGATAAGAAATTTAATTTATTTTGTTTTTAAGATGATCAATTGCATGTGGTTGTATTAGTGACAAATTCGCTCCACTGTCTAAAAGCCCATCAAAAGCGAGTTTACCAAATTTAAGTTTAATTATTGGTAATTCTGAGTTATCTATATTGCAGCTCATCAAAATTTTATCATTATTTACATTAGGACTTAATTTAATACCCTCATCATTATAAAAAAAAGAATCTAGGGCCCTGCAATCATGAGGGGGGGAATTATTTACATCAATTTCAGAACCCTTTACCCGTTTAAATGTCTTCGTGAACGGTTGTATGGTCTGTAATTGTTACGACCTCTTCCACGGTTATATCTTACGCCATTATCCTGAAAACCCCTTTGATTGTTATTATACCAATTGCTATTTTCATTAACAAAATAATTCGCCTCACTGTTATTCATGCCCCCTCTTGAAAAATTTGTACCGTTTCTACCATTCGAGTTTTGAAACTCTAGGTAGTACCAGCAATCTTTGGCAGTGTGTGCCTTGCGGCAAATCTGACGTAACAGCTTTTCCTCTTTCATCTTCTTCACCGTTTCTGTCAGCTGAGCAATTTGTTTATTCTGATCTTCCTGGCATTTCAAAAGTTTTTCTAGCAAAATGTCTGGATTACTGGTGGATGGTGCAACTTGTAAAGTGTTAAGATCAAAAGTATTATGCTCCAGCGCTTTTTCAATATCTACGGCCTTAGCTACAATTTCATCAAAAATTTTTTTTCCGAATTTAAGAACTTCAACTTTAATGTCAGTTTGTAAAGCCTCTAAAAATTTGGAAGACATTAAATTAGCCTTAAATGAGTCTAACACTGCATTATCCTCAGAACCTGGAGCCATATTGTTAACCGTAGCCCTGACTTCCTCCGCTAAATCAATCACAGACTGTTTCGGCTGTTGAGTTATGCGCCCATACTGATACGACGCTTCCTGGAAATTTTGTTTGTATTCAAATTTTAATTTCATCAAATTTGCTACATTTCCAAAACTTTTTTCTTCGCTTACACGTTTGTCAGATGACAAAAATTCTGAAGCCTTTTCCCTACACAGGAGTCTCAAAAGAGTAATGCGGTTTTCGTCTTTGATATTTTGAATGTTGCATACATCTTCTAAATTTTGTAAAAATATGTTAACATTTTCATTAGGGTGGCCATGAAAAGGCGGAATTGCCGAAATCATTGACCGAAAAAGTGCACGATTGTTTGCCATGATTTAGCAAAATAAAATAAAAATTTTAATAAGCAAAATATGAAAATACAACTAAAAAGTAATATTTCTTTTTTCAAAAGACTGAGAAAATTATATCTGTATAAATTAAATTAAAAATTTATGAATAAACAAATATAGGTAAATAATAATAAAATGTTTTCCAAAATCTATTGTATAAAATATAAGAAATGAAACAAATAAAATATAAGAATATATATAAAATATAAGAATATATATAAAATACACTTTATATCAAAATATTATTTTTTTTGGTGCACACATGGACGGAAAAAAAAATCTTATCTTAGCAATTTCTTTTTATAATTAATCATTTGAATCAAGTTAAAATTTATCAGCAATAACAGAAAATATTAATGAAGTTAAAATAAAATAACCGTTAAAAAAAATCGTTAAACGATCTTTGAAATATAATATTGCACATTATAATTGATTTAGAATTTCTAAAAATTAAACATTTAAAGTTAAGATTTTCAGACATTGACCAGGTTCAAACACCTAAAAATTGGTCAAAGGCGCCAAATGCTATATTTGGTGTGGCCGTGGATCGCCGTAGTGGTTGTCTGAAAAATAAAATGAATTGGCAAGCAATGAAAATATTAAGAATTAAAGTTAAGCATTAAAAATAATTTAGAAAATGTTGCCTTAAAAATATTCAATAACGGAAGCTGAAAAGTAAGAAAGTGTAAAATAACTCACTCGGAGATTGAAGGTACAGTTGACACATATTTTATTGCAATATTATTTTATATGTACTGAAATAATATATAAAACTAATAATGACGAAGTAAAATATTTTCCTGGCCAGGAAATAACAGAGTGATGAGGATATACTTTTAGATTATGTTAAAAATGGGTGTTTATTTCCATTGACTAACTGGCGGTAATGTGGAAGGATGTTATGATTGTTCATATAAACAAAGTTGAGTTATATTGTCCGAATTTTAATTAATGTCCACAGTTCAGTTTAAAAGTTCAGTATTCTGAAAAGTTTTTGGTTGAGAAGGATTCTGGATAAGTTGTAGTACTCAGATGCTTCCAGAAATCGCACAGAGATGAAGAGAATTTAATAAAGGGATGGTTTCCTTCCTGCAGTTGAGGAACACCATAGATGATTCATGAGGTTGAGAAGAAGTACTTAAGAAATTATGAAGAAGTCATAGGGGACAGTTGTCATCATTCTGCCGCATCATAAGAAGTGAAAGCAGCGGTTAGTTGACATCATCTTGTGAATAATAGAGAGAGCAGCAGATAGCTCCTCAAGCAGGCTTAAATGAAAAAAAAACAGCAGACAGGTCCTTACATCCTTAACTCAACATAACACGCCACTCATGTTGCTGGAATTCTCTTGTAAAAATATTGAAAGAAAATAATAAATGGATCGATGTTCTTAGATGTGAAGCTGACGAAAGTTTTTACCTAAAAATTTTGCTCGTTACGCACGGAACTCTGACAGAACGACTGAGGCCAGAAAACCCCAGCCGCCCGACAACAACCTCATGCTACATCGTCCCGAGAGAGAGTGAGAAAAAACAGACAGCTCGAAAAGAATGTTAAAACTGACGCTCAACTTAAATTCGCCAATCAGCGACCGGCACGTGCACATCCGAGTCATCACGATAGCGATTTTCATCTCAATCGAAATATCGATAACGATTTGTATCGTAATCGAAGTTGCATTCCCCCTGCATTCCTGAGTACCGGCGATGTCACGCCGTGATACCAAAACAAGATGGAGGATAGAGTGACGTCACGACGTCCTTTTCCGCGAGGAAGAAAGATAAAAATGTCTAACTGCGTTGGGGAAAAAAAATGGATCACGCATCTTTTAAAACTGACAGAAGTGATTAAATCTTGTAATGCGGATATCTCGCTAAATTACAGTTTAAAATTAATGAAATTTTGGCAAACGTTTAGAAATAAGTAGTAGCATCCAATAAAAATAGTTTTGGAATAAAATAATTAATATTAAATAACTTTTTTAATTTATATTTTCGGAAGTTAGCGATTGTAACAAAAGCATTGTAAGTTACTTTAACAAACGATTTTCCGTAATGTTTATATTTTAAAAGATCCATACATTATTAGAATTACATTTAATTGCATATTATAATATTTATTACTTAGAATAATTATTAATTATAGGATTATTAACGGAATATAAATTATTTAGAATGCTTTTTATTTATTTACTTAATACGTTTTTAAAGTTGTTTATGAACTTAAATATTTAAATTTAAATAGAGAAATAATGCAGACGATAAATTAATAATCTGAAATATTGAAAATGTAACAGAAGTCTTATATGAATATAATAATACACCACTTTCTGCAACCCAATTCATTCCTAGCACTGTAGCAGAAATTTCTCAAAGTGTCTGCAACAGATACTTCAGGGGCAAAAAATAATCTGCAGGTAAAATATTTTTACAAGTGAAGCGTTAATTAATCAAACAATCACTTACCTGTAGCATTTTTAGGCATTTTATAAATTTTTATTAATAATAATCTTAAGTTTTTTGTATTAAGTAATAAAGAGCTACACATAATATGAAGCAAAATAAAGGTTCGATGAAAAAGAATCTACAAGAAAAAAGAAAATCTGTGATGCTTGTGTCCTGTCTTGAACTTTCTGCTACCGGGATCCCTAGTTATTTATTATTAGGAAAATTACCATATGACCCTCTCTTGTCAAATAATAATGATTATCCTCCGGTGGATGAAGTTAGAAAATTGGCTAAAGAAAGTTATCAGGGCAAAACAGCTTTAAGCTTTAGAATTAAAGTTAAGAAACAATAGCTGGAAATTCTTAAGTTTTGAATTTTAAATTTTAAGTTTAAAAAGGGCTTTTATCCTTTCACACACACATATATATATACATAGTTTCAAAAAGGGTAAACAATTACATTAGGAGTTAGTAGTGAATTTTTTATACTTAGATAAAAGTTTTAAAGAATAAGACTTTTATTTCACAACATAAAAGGACTAAATACATTAAAATTACAATACCTTAAACGGAAAACTGTTAAACAATAATTCATATGGTTATAAAAAGCACCAAATAAACCACCTAAAAAGAAAACAAGGCATTAAATAAACTGTGTGAAATTTCAAAATTATAAATAACATATTAAAACACATAAAATATATAATGAATTTTTTTTTTGTAATGTCAAGGAAAATAAAGAAGAAAAAGGAAAATAATAATTAGAATATGTTTTCATTATAGTGTTGCCCCTTCCCCCAGTCACAAATATGGCAATGTTGCAGTTACAATTTCGCCAAGGTCATCACCGAGCATATATACTCCAAATGCTCATATATGTGCCATATACCCAGTATATATGTGATAAAATGGCCACTTCCATACTTTTCTCATCATATTGAGGGCAGGGCTTAATTTCTAGCAAAAAGGTACCAGAGCCCTAATATTCTGCAGCACTGACGGAAGTACTAACAACCGGACCAGACCCCCCCCCCCCCCCAAAAAAAAAACAAAACAAAACAGAGAAGTATCGGAGCCTAGTGGTCTCTGGCGTAAATTAAGCACTGATTGAGGATGTAATCGAGTTACACAATATTTTCTGAGGCACGTTCTTTTGGGACTTGATTTATTATTCCTTGTTACTATGCAATCTCTTAATTAAAATCAAGCCCAGTAGTGATGAGAGCCCCACAATGTTAAGATGCTATTACAAGCAAAGAACTCTCGCCCAAGCAAGGGCAACTTAAGGCAACTAATTAATTGCTGCCTGGCTATTTAACTGAGTAATTTAAGATTATTCCCAGTAGAGGGCATAATTATCAAAAAAGGATGGGACTTATATTTAATTGGCTAGAAATTATCCAGATCTACTGCACCCTTCTTCTCCAGTTGCAACTAATAACCAAAGAAAAAGGAGAAACACGCTTGTATCAGCATTTTACTCTTAAAGATAGTTCAATTTTGAAGTATATGACAGTAATAAATGTTAGGTTGGAAAGCAAAGTTATCAGGGGCAAATTCGTTTAAGATTTAAAAATTAGAGAAAAGAGCTGGGAATTGTTATCAAACATAAATTAAAGCGATGAATTTTCAATAATCAGGGCCCATGCCAGATTAACTTAATGTAATGGAAATTTTTTGGAACTACATGAATTGCAGTTATGAAATTAAGCATGATTTTCAAGATAATCATCAAGCGATCACTCAACGCTGGGATTTAGGAGAGTGAGAAAGTTTGCTTCTCAGTTGGCGGGGCTGAGCCTCTGCTCCAGCAGTTGGAATGGTTACAATGCAGTGTAGACATGCTCACAGTTTCTGAATGATGAATCAACGATTTTTCTAAAGAAATGGATGGCTTAGAAATAAATTTAAGATTATACTAACGGTGGTTTGTACTCTTCAATTTAAATAGTAAATTTCCAGCAATATCAACAGTTGTTATTATTTTCAATTTAAATAGTTAAATTTCCAGCTATATCAATAGTGGTTCCTATACTTCAATTTAAATAGTTAAATTTCCAGCTATGTCAAAGGTGGTCCCTGGACTAAAATTGAAATATTTAAATTATCGGCACTATCAGTGATGGTTCCTGTTTTTCAATTAAAATAGCTGAATTTCCAGCAAAGCCAATGGTGGTCCCTTGTCTCAAGTTTAAATAGTCACTGAAAATGGTGGTTTCTATTTTCTAATTTAAATGGTTAAATCTCCAGTGAAGTCAAGTCAACAGTGGTTCCTGGTTTTCAATTTAGATAATAAAATTCCAGGGGGAGGGAGATTTGGGTGAGAGGGAAAAAAAGGTTCATAATATGAAAGAGTGGTCTGAAGGCCTTCCAATGATATATTGCATGAGGGTTTCTGAAAAAGTTTCAAAATTGCTCCCCCGTGAGTCCACTATCGCACCCCTGGTAATTACCTATCCCCATCTTGGAAATTTTTATATTTAATAAATAATATTTATCAGAGGTCTTCATCAGAAAACAATATATAAAGGATACTTATTGTAGAAAACACTACGGTTTTAAGAAAAATTATCCCCCCCCCCCTTGAAATTCAACTCTCCTACCTTCTATAAAATTTTAAAGTGCTATCAAATTTCACAAATATTAAAATCAATCCAAAAAATCAGATGTAAAATAATAATTAGTGGACAAGCACTTTTGTACAAAACTGTACGGTTTTAAAAATTTCTTCCCTTTGCCCCCCCCCCTCCCCCTTGAAATTCAATTATGCCTCTTTCATTAAAATTTTTAAGTGTTATCAAATACCCAAAATTTTAAAATCGATCCAAAAAATTGCAAGTAAAATAAAGATAATTAGTGGAGGAAGCTTAGATTTAAATAAAGTGCCATTGCCAAGTTTTTCTTTTTCTTTTTAAAAATCAATTTTCCGGTAAAATAAAAAGTTACTTATCAATTTTTCAGACAATTACGCATTCATAATCAGCATGAAAAATTAGACACAGATGCGCAAGTTAAAAATCTCAAAATGCTGTATTTTTAATAATTTTACACCCTTCAAAAGAATTTTAGTCTAAAAATTATCTGTTGTTTTTACTCCGTATCACGTGCCTGATTTTTAAAATGAGGTTGTCAAAGGAATTATCCAATTAATGAAATAATAATTAGCCCCAAAGCTTAAAAGTAACGTATCATAACAAAATTTACATATTCGTAATCTGTGAAAAAAATTACACATGGATGCATAAAAATTAAATCTATAAATTCAATATTTAAAAAATTTTACATGACGTCTATAAACGCCACTACTCACCAGCGTCGTCTGCGTTTGAAACACCTTGTCTCGCTATGAAAGATTTCTTAAAAATCTGTGTTTCTTTGAACAGAAATAAAGAGATTTTATATATCGACTTTTAATGGATTTTTAAACTTTTTACAGGTGTGCAAGAATAATTTTCAGAATTTCTGAAAGGGGATTTTTTTTTGGCATATGGCTGTGCAATTTTCGAGTTTTAGGCACAGTAGAATTTAGTGTACAACACTCTTTAGAAAAGCCCAGTACATTTATCACCCTTAGCAACCATTCATTCCAGCAAATCCCGCTCTCTCTTCCAGTTGTTCCAAGAAATTTTAAGCCGTTTGATAAAAACCTATGCTTTAATTGAATTATGAATACTTTTTCATTCTTTTAATTGGTGTTTTTAATTAATAACTAAGCTAATTGTTAGAAATTTAAAATTCTGAGTGTCAGGTGCACCATGGAGACACTTTGGGCTAGCCTCAAAAAAATTTTCAGCCTTGTACGTGCCATTGATTTTGCTAGCCATAGCACACAGACACAGATACAGACAGAGCAAAACTTTTGCTACCCATCACACACAGATAGAGCAAAACTTTCTTTAAATAGAATAGATATGCAAAAAAAGCACAAGCTCTATATATAACTTTCAAATTGAAATGCACTTAAAAAATTTCATAGAAGATTTCTAAAAATATATAAATAAAGTATGGACATTACTTCAAAAGACATATCTTTAATAATAAATGTGAATTGTGCAATGCTACTGCAAGAAAAGATTCCTGGAAGAAAACAAATCTCAAAGAACATTACTCAGGCACTTTCAAGCTTTATATGAATAAGCTTACCTATGGCACCCATCATAGCATAAAGAGGCAATTCTAAAATGTCGTAATTAAGATTCTGCAATAAAAAAATAATAGAGTAAATATAAAATGCAATTCTGATATAAATATCTATGGAAAAAAATGTTAAATATGATTGCAGATATAAGAAAGATATTAAATATAGAAGAGTATAAAATGACACATCCATACAAGTAAAACATTTGATCATTAAGACCATCATTGAGAATGAAAAAAAAAAAAAAAGGCCATCAAAAGGTAGTGAAATTTCAGGGCACTTCAGCATAATATTATGATTGAAGCCGACATTTTAAAATGTGTATCATTACATCAAAGTAATGCATACATGTAACTCTCTATTCTAAATTCTACAAAAAAAGTTACTAGCACTGTCGCTGCTATCATTGAATCTATAGTGACCCTTTCATTTTCTTGGCTTATACTGAAAAAACTACTGCATATAAAAATGTGAAAACTGGCAGTTTTGTACAGAAATATACCATAAACATGCTGAAGTAGACAGTTTTAAAAGCAAAAATTATTTTTATTTGCTATTCAATGCTAAAAATGGTGAAGATAATTCTGCTACGTAAGTTTTATAGGATTAAAAACTATACATAGCAATTTAACCATCTTTCACAGCACTAGATTGTGGTGTGCAATGCCAAATCATCTTTTGAATTAAGACTATTTTTGGGATTTGTTTTCATTTTTTTTTTTATTCAGAACTTTATTATCCTAATAGAGGATTAATTTATATTTTTCAAATATTTTTTATTTAGTAGTATACAGTGAAACACGTTTAACACAAAAACGCTTAACATGAAAAATCGGTTAACATGAAATGATATAACGGCTCGGACAGTATATTATGCAATTTAATACTTTTTTCTTTTAACATGAAACAAAAATCATTTAACACGAAAAACATTCGCTTTCAATCTAGTTAGTTTGAGTTGAAATTGGTCAATTTTGTATTAAAACAACTGAATTTTTGGTGAAAATCGGAGAATTTCGTGGTTTTTGTAAATAAGTTTATGTTTTATAAGCCCAATGGCTGAGAAATCGGTGCAAAAACAAACTATTTCTCTTCAAATGAAGATGAAGCTGCTTAATGCAGTTGGTGAAAAAGAAGGACGAAAACAGAAATCTGCAAAGAGTTTGGCATTGCCAATTCTACTTTATCAATGATAATAAAAAACAAGGATCCCAATTACGTTAATGTTTGAGTACAGTATGTTTAAACCAGAGAGAAAAGTATGAGAACTGCTAAGCGTGAAGATTTAGAGACAGCTCTGCTTATTTGGTTCAAACAAGCTAGATCTCAGAATGCTGGGAAAGACAAAAAAAAAAAAAAAAAAAAAAAAAGATATCAGATTTCCCCCCTAAAAAACAATTTTTTTTTTTACTTGGTTTTTATTATAATGAATGCAACCTACTAGTAGTTTAACAAGAAATCGAAATAAAATTTGATAATGTCGAAAATATTTGTGAGGTTTTTTTTTTTTTTTTTACGAATCTTTTAACGCAAAATTCTTTTAACACGAAAAAAATTTTCGGCCACCTCAGTTTCGTGTTAAACGTATTTCACTGTATTTTTAATCACGTAGAGTGTATGAGTAATGACTGATTGCCAAAAAAGCTTCTGAATTACAGACGCAGGGGTTACCGTGACCGAGGTAGACCTACGTTCTGATGGATTGCCTAACCCATGCTGAAGAAGATGATGATTTTTTATTTAGAGTTGCCACAATTTAAAAGGCTTGAATGCTATTCCAAAACAATGTATTTTTAATTGAAATATATATTTAACCATGAATATTGAAAATGAAAGAAAACTTTAAAATAACTGAATTATTACATGCAATAAGAATTTACTTGTGAAAATTAACCATATTTAAAATGAATTGTGTATTTTCATGCATTCAGTACTTTTTTTTTTAAATGATACATGGTGCAAGATTTCATAATGATACATAGAAAAAGCATAGTACATAAAGGAAAGTGTTTGTCATCATGGTTAACAAGAAACTATTTTAAAATTTAATTTTGATTTTATGATTATATGAAACATATATTTTACTTTTAGCATAACCGACTGTTTTTTTTTTCTTCTCTTTTATTAAAGAGAAACTGGTCAAAATTAAAAATATTTTTATATCAATACATTGGATTTGAACATTAATAAACAGTTTTTATATGTGAAAGCCGTATTCAGAAGATTATGTGCATTTATAAATCATAAACTTTAAAGATTCTGCTGGTGAAAATGTTGCCATATTCAAAATGAAATGTATATTGTATGTTTGTTAACATTAGATTACAAAGTTTCACAATGCAATTCCATTCATAGTTCTTTTTTCCCTGATTTTTTTTAAGGGGAGGGGGAGGGGGGGGTGACAGCAAACAATGCTATTTTATTAAATAAAATGCCCCTTTAATACTTGAGTTCATTTCTTAAAATAATATTTATCTTGAAATGACTATTGAGTTTCTGCATTTACAGCCATTTTTGTTTTGACTTTTTAAAGCAAAGCAAGTTAGCAATTTTTTTAGAGAGAGCATAATATGAATGGGGGTTCACGAGAGCATAGCTCATAGGCGTCAGAGTCTCCTAGTATAATTAATAATTGTATGTATTTAAAAATCAATGCAATTTAAATTTTATAAATAAAACTTTAAAGACTTAAACAAGTTGTACAGGGATATCTTTATCATTAAACGTGGACTGTATAGTACAGAGCCTAGATATGAAAGCCTACAGAAAATAACTATTAGGGAAGCCCTGCACAGTAAAGAGCTTATTCAATAGGAAAATAACTGCAAGTCAAGCGGCCAATGAAAAAAAAGAGTGCATATTAAATTCATCTTTTTAAACTACATTTTGGTTCTTAACACTTTAAATTATGAATTTCACTTTTTAAAAACCTGTAATATTATGACACTGCTTTGTTTACAATATTATACTACAGTAATCCCTTAACATTCACAAGGGTTAGGTTCACGGAAACTTCCGTGAATGTCAAAGTTGCGAATGTCGAGACTATCTTTCTGTGCATAAAAAGGGGTTAGGTTTTAAGCTTTTGTTTTAATGGCAAAAAAGCAATTGAAAAGTAAAAATATATTTATTAAGCGTTAAAATGTACATGCAGTAAATAAATTTGAATAATTATAAATATATTGTACAAAGTTTAGTTGTTAGGTGATGGCTGAAAATATTTATTGATATACGATATTTTGGAAGAACAGTTCTTTTGTTTATGAATTTCCCTAAATTTACGACACCTCACCAGTTAAGGACTCATAGTATTGCTTTCTGAACAAGTTGTTGTTGAAGTTTTAAAAAATATTGCGTTGCATTAAAAACTTTGAATTTTAAGGATTTTTTTAATTTTTAGTATTAAGTCATATTTCGGGTTTCTCGGAATTACTTATCTATATTTTCTCTCAATAGAAGGGCTGAAGTTCTCGTAACTTAGGCTATACCGTACAATGCAGTTGTCCAGTTTCAAATTGTTTATTGAATGCTTTAAAAAAAAAAAAAAAAAAAAAAAAAAAAGCGAGTTTACTTTGTAAAATATATATTTTTTATAAAACAAAATTCGTGAATAACTAAGTTTAGTATTCACGAACGTTGAAATGTTCTACAGTTTTCATTTCGCGAATAATCAAAACTCGCAAATGTTAAGGGATTACTTTACTTTTAATTTTCAAAAAAATATTTCTTTTATTAAATTCTTAAAATAAAATCCATAAATATACTTTATATTTAACTGAAAATTTTATGGCTATAGAATAAATCAGCGGGATCTGCAATACTTGATTTGAAACAGAAGGCATTGGACTGATGATGTAAAATAGCATTTAAGAATGAGTTAATGCCACAGAATTAGCTGCCATGACAGATCATACAAAAAACATTAAAAAACAGAATGTACATAATATTTCTTTACAGCAGAAAACAACAGAAAATTTTGCAGAGCAATTTTAATGTATGTTTAACACATTGACCACAGTAATGTTAATTGTAGTGTGAATCACATTTGATTCATACATAAATCAATGTGTTAGCAGCTGTTCAAGAAATTTCTCAAATGTCTAATTATATTATTAAATACATTCATTATAACATAAGCAAGTGATAAAAAACTGGAGATAATTAAATGAATGATTTTAGCTACTTGTAACAAAAAACTTTAAGAAGAATAAAAATGATATATAAATTGATTTTAAACTTTTGCGGGATGAAATTCTTACCTCAAATTTTCCAAAATTAATTAGTCCAGGATAAGACAATACTCCTGGTTGTCCATGATACCAAGAGAGTGCAAAATTGATTGTAAAATATGATACTAATGAACAGAAAAACTAAAAGAAAAACATTCTGTTAGTGTTTTAAAATATATATAATTTTAAATATTCATATATAAACTTTAATAAAAAAATTATGTCAAAATACAAAATAAATGATGATTTGTAATCTAAAAAGAGTCCTTTAAATTTATATATATATATATATATCAAATCCTTTCCAAATGATTCACTTTTCTGTAGTAAATTATTTATTGCAATTTACAAAGTGGATAGGTTATTGTCTCCTTTATGAGAAATATTAAAATACCGAGGTTGCACAACATGAAGATGACTTGCTTTTTTTCACAAGTCTGTTTTCAAGGCTTATTGTACAGAGCAACAATTATTTTGAAAATAAAGAAAATTTTTTGCTTCAACCTCACAAATTTGTTTTTATATACTTGTGTGGATAAACCGATAAACACAAATGTTTTTTGAAAGAATTAAAAAGAGGTATGAAAGGGAAAATTGTTAAAAAAAAAAAACACTTTTTATAAGTATTCAGATTCAATATTCATCTTTAAAATCCCATCAAATTCATGCACTACATGTTTTCTCCTAAAAATTGTCATTACAGTACATTAATTTGGTATGGGTAACAAATTCATTTAAGAAAAATTCACTGCTTTTTTTACACTTGGAAGAAAGTGCAAGCAAGTGAATTTATTAGAAAATATACAATCTTTGTTCTGTTTCTTTTTTAAGATTTTAAGGGCAATGGGAAAGAAAAAATGAAACATTATTTAAATTATTTTTTTAGGATTTATAAATTGATTTCTCAACATATAATCGAAATTAATATTAAACTATTATTTGATAAAAACATTTTTTTTTAATATTACACTCTTCATTTTTTATTTATAATTTAATTTCTGCATTTTAACCTTTAAAATGTTTCAGTGTTTCAGTTTTGTTGTAAAATGCTCCTTTTATTTTACTTATGTAATCTAACGATTCGTATATCTCTTTTCTTTTCTGCCGCTAGAAGGCTCATCGTGTTTCCATGGAAATAGGCTTTGATAGTATATAGACATTCTAAGATGTTCTATGATGTTCTTTGTAGTTGAGTGTTGAGTGTGCTTTGTAACAGTGATGTCTGCCGTTTTGTCTTTATAAATGTATACATAATATGTGAAAGGTGTTGCTGCATTATTTATTTGGTGGTCATTCGTCTTTATTTTTCTACAAGCAGACCTGCGCTACTGAGAAAAGTAAGCATGAACTTTATTTGCTTAAACAAGTATAATATATAATCTATATTCTGTCACTGTTTATTTTAAATGAAAGTTCGCCAAAATGCTTACAGATCATGAGACTGAAGCTCTAATATATTATTAATACTGATTTGAATTGTTTAAAATAAAATAAAACATTAAATAACATTAATTAGCTGTAGTAAAACAAAAACGCATGACAAATTATTAAACATAAGCAAAATGGCTTCCTTGGAAGAGAATAATATTACGAAATTAAGTAATGACAATTTTCCCATTTGGAAATTTAAAATGCAAATGATTCTTATAAAAGAGGATTTATTTGATGTAATTGAGGATGAATCTCCAAAAAATCCCGATGATACATTTTTAAAATGCGACAGACAAGCAAGAGTGTTAATTAATTTATGCATCGAAGATTCTCAAATTATTCATGTCAAATATGAAACCACGGCAAAAGCCACTTGGAATAAGCTTAAAGCTATTCATGAACGATCTAACTTATCTAGTAAACTTTTCTTATTACGAAAATTATACGCTACAAAAATGCCAGAAGATGGTAACATGAATGAGCATATCGCTCAAATGTTCGAATTAGTGGATAGGTTAAAAGCCGTTGGTGAGGAAATAAAAGATGATCATATAGTGGCATTGCTTTTAGTCTCACTTCCTAAATCTTACGATAACTTAATTGTTGCCATGGAGGCGCGACCTGAAATCGAAATAAATTCCCAATTAATAAGAAATAAACTGACAGACGAGTACAATCGTAGAATGGAAATGAATAATGATCGTGGAGTTTCACAAGTCTTTAAAACGAATGTTTTAAAACAAAATATGCCTAAAAATGACAAATTCTGTTCGCATTGCAAGAAAACAAATCATTGTCGAAACGAATGTTATCATTTGAACAACAAACCTTTTCAAAATCGCAATTGGAATAAATCTTATTATCCATTACAAAGTAAAAATAATAAGAAACAAAACGTTGATCTCAGAAGATCCAATTTTATCTCCATGACAACGAACGATAAAAATATGAATCAGAATAAAGTATGTATGCAAAGCATCGCACAAAATTCCAATTCTAAGCAAGATTGCAGACGATCTAATGAGAGAAAAATAAAAGAAATAAAAACTCTGGATACAACTCACGATAAAAATCCATTAAATAAAAATAATCAAATGAATCGAGAAGCTAATTCTGTCTTGAATAATGAAAATAAAAATACTGAAGAATACACTTTAAAACTAAATGGTAATTTAACGCAAAATTTTAAAGGAAATTTCTATATAGATAGCGGTGCAACGCAACACTTAGCTAATGACATAAATATGTTTACAGATTTTAATTCGAACGCGGAACCTGTGAAAATTATTATTGCAGATGGGAAAAGTTTATTTTCGCAAGGTATCGGTAACGTTCACATTTCAACAAAATTGTCTGACGGAACTAGTCATGATGTCATTCTAAGGAATGTATATTTCTTGCCTCAATTAGAATGTAATTTAATATCGGTAAAAAGAGTTATTGAAAAGGATTTACAGTTACATTTAACGAAAGCAAATGCTTCGTTACAAAGAATGAAATTACGTACTTAGAAGCAGTTGCAAGTAATAATAGTCTTTATAAGGTAACACAAAATGAATATACAGGGAACAGCAAAAACCAAACGTTCGCTTTGAAATGCAGAAATGTAAACTGCATTAATTTATGGCACAAACGCCTTGGGCACCGAAATTCAGATGCTATTAAGCAACTTGTGAGAGAAAATCTCGCTGATGGCATCGAAGTTGATAACTGCGAAAAAGTTAATAATTGCGAAAATTGTATTAAAAATAAAATTTCAGAATTTCCCTATCCGAACGAATCAAAGTTCAAAGCAAAGAGTCCGCTTGAGCTTGTGCATAGTGACCTATGCGGCACCATGAAAACAACCAGCGTCAGCGGGAAGCATTACTTCCTTACTTTCGTTGACGATTTTTCACGTTTCACTATGATTTACCTAATAGCAAACAAAAATGAAGTTTACTCTAAACCAGTGGTTCCCAACGTGGGGCGTACACCCCACGGGGGGGCATTATGACTTTTCAGGGGGGCAATTTCAGATTTCTTATTAACAAATTTTCTGTCATTTTTTTCTAATGAAAGTAGTGTCTTAGTCAAAAATAGAAATAATAGATGAAAAAAATCTAAAAATAACTGAATAAAAATTAATTTTCGAAACAATCCAATTTAAAAGTTAAAAAAATACATTGACGCCAGAATAATTATGTGAATTTTTTTGGATAATTTGACACCTTTTATATATTAAAATGCAATTTTAATTTCCCTGGTTTTAATATTACTTTTAGGAATTTACATTTTTTTTACTATTTATTAAAAAAAAAAAAAAAAAAAAAAAAAAAAAAAAAAAAAAAAAAAAAAAAAACCTTGTACACCTATTCATAGTGTAATATGCCCCATGAGGGAAATTTTGCATATGAAATTTTGTAAGGTTTTGACTATTGACTAAAGTTGACTATTTGGACATGTTTAATCTAAAAAATGTTTTGAATGATCTAAATGTGGTGCTACATTTATGAAATTAATAAAACCCCATGCGCATCACGGAAGGAAAGTGTTGAAAGTAAACTTCTTATGGCTCTTCTGCAGACCACACACAGAATATGACATTCTTGACATATGCATTTTAAAATTTTAAATTGGAGAAAACATGGTGGCCAAATTATAATAGTGCGGGGGAAAAGCCTGCTATCAAAGAAGGATCTTATGAGATGAAAGAAAATAGTAACTTAAAATGGATAAAAGTGCGAATCCGGAAATGTTACTTGCGAATTATGTTATCCATACAATCTTGGCGATAAACAAATATCACTTATTCTGAACGAAGTACTAAAATCCATAATAAAATGTATCAATTCTACCAGATGTAATACAAAATATGAGAGAGATTTCAAGAAATTTTACGAGAATAAAAATGTAGACTATTTATCACTTTTAAATTTGAGGTAAGTTGCCAAAACACAATAAAACTCTTGTAGATGTAAATCCGAAGATCCGTGGCATTATTGCATTCATGGTTAAAAGCATACTTGTAATTAAAAAAAATATGATTTTGATACATTAAAGAATGTGAAATCACTTATCAGAGTTAATGGTATTTTCGGATCCATCCGGAAAAATAGAAGTTTATTTTTTACGTGACAATATTTATATGATATAGAAGGGGAGGGGGGACATCATGATTTTAGAGATGCTTAGGTGGGGCGCGGCCAAAAAAAGGTTGGAAAACACTGCTCTTAACTAAAAGAATACGTCGCTGTGACTACGAATAAATTCAATAAGAAGCTAAAAATGCTTAGAAGCGACAATGGAGGAGAATATATAAGCAATGAAATGGAAGAATTCATGAGAAATCATGGAATTGAACACCAGTTTACAGTGCCACATTCACCACAACAGAATGGAATTGCGGAAAGGAAGAATAGAAGCTTAATGGAGATGACAAGATGCCTCCTGTCTGAAGCCAACCTGCCACACAAATATTGGGGAGAAGCCATAATGACAGCAAACTATTTGCAGAATAGATTGCCCACTAAAGCCAAAATTAAAACACCGTATGAGTTATGGAATGGTCGGAAACCAGATTTATCAAACATCAGAGTTTTTGGATCTAAAGCACTCGCGCACATTCACAAAAGTAAAAGAGGAAAACTAGACGAGAAGGCTGTAGAAGGAATTATGATTGGCTATGATTACAGAAGTAAAGGATACCGGATTTTAATATCTGACCATAATGTAATTATAAGTAGAACAGTCAGATTCATTGAAGACGCAACCTCCGACAAGGAAATTACAGTAGTTCCACCAAAACAAACAGAAAATGAAGAAGAAGAAGTGAACGAAGAAACATCTCAAGAAGATTCGAATATTATGAAGAAACAATCTCCGACACCAATGGAACCAAGAAGATCCAATAGAATTAATAAAGGAAAACCGCCAGAAAGGTTAACTTATTTTACAGGAGAAGCAGTAAAAGAACCTGCTAGTTTCAAAGAACTGAATTCTCTTAATCCTGATGAAAAGAAGAAATGGTTCGAAGCAATCGAAGAAGAGATGCAATCTCTGAAAAAGAATCGTACGTGGGATCTTGTAAAGCTACCCAAAGACAAAAAGGCAATAGGCTGTAAATGGACATTTAAAGCCAAGTTGAACGAAAATGGCACAGCTGAGAGATATAAAGCAAGGCTCGTAGCAAAAGGTTTCAACCAAAAGTTCGGAACAGATTACGATCAAACTTTTGCCCCACTAGTCAAGCACAAGGAAGATAGACCTCAAGGAAGATATCTATATGGTACAGCCAGAGGGATATGTTGAACCTGAAGTTAATCATGAGAAGAAAGTTTGCAAATTAAGAAAATCTATATATGGGCTTAAATAAGCTGCATATGTGTGGAATCAAAAGCTAGCAGAAGTTTTGCTGAAAAACAATTTCAAGCAAAGTATGGGAGATGCATGTTTATTTAGAAAAACAGATGAAAATGAAAATATACTAATTATTCTGTACGTAGACGATCTTCTCATTTCTTTTAAAGATGAAACAAAAATCAACAAAGTGATTAATATTCTGAAAGAAAACTTCGAAGTTAAAAATTTAGGTAAAGTGAAACATTATCTCGGAATAAACATCCAAAGAAATATTGATGGAAGCTTTGAATTGAATCAGAAAAATAAAATTGAAGAATTACTTAAGAAGTTTAACATAGAAGAGAAGAAGCCCACATACATACCAATGGAAACTTCATACCCAAAAAATGAAGATGACAGTAATTTTCTTGACGATAATAATGAATATAGACAAGCCATTGGAGCTCTTCTTTACATAGCAACAGTGTCACGACCGGACATTGCCCTAGCAGTTAATATACTTAGCCGAAAAATTGAAAAACCATCAGAAAAAGACTGGAAATCAGTTCAACAGATTATCATGTATCTAAACACAACAAAGAACCAGAATCTTGTTATAAGCAGCCAAGTTGACCCAATTCTCACTTGCTACTCTGATGCAGACTGGGCTGGAGATAAAGCAACCACAAAGTCTACAAGCGGTAACATCTTTCTTTTAGGAGACAATCCAATATCATGGTTCTCAAAACGCCAGAATTGTATTGCCCTGTCCACTGCAGAATCAGAATATATAGCTGCTGCAAATGCTGCATAAGAAATACAGTGGTTGCTGACTCTACTAGAAGACTTAGGTCTCAAACAATTTTTACCAATTATGCTATATGAAGATAACAAATCTTGTATAGTACTGACACAAACTGGGAAACATAGTGCTAGAACCAAGCACATTGATGTCAAATATCATTATATTAGACATTTACAAGAACAAAATATAGTGCTTGTTGATTACTGTAGTTCAAAGGAAATGATTGCAGATATATTAACAAAGCCTCTTCCCAGACCCCAATTTTTAAAATTAAGGGAAAAACTAAATTTAATTTCTTTTTTGAATCGCTAGATTAAGGGGGGATGTTGTAAAATGCTCCTTTTATTTTACTTATGTAATCTAATGATTCGTATATCTCTTTTCTTTTCTGCCGCTAGAAGGCTCATTGTGTTTCCATGGAAATAGGCTTTGACAGTATATAGACATTCTAAGATGTTCTATGATGTTCTTTGTAGTTGAGTGTTGAGTGTGCTTTGTAACAGTGATGTCTGACGTTTTGTCTTTATAAATGTATATATAATATGTGAAAGATGTTGCTGCATTATTTATTTGGTGGTCATTCGTCTTTATTTTTCTACAAGCAGACCTGCGATACTGAGAAAAGTAAGCATGAACTTTATTTGTTTAAACAAGTATAATATATAATATATATTCTGTCACTGTTTATTTTAAATAAAAGTTCGCCAAAATGCTTACAAGTTTCACTATCACAACTATTTGACATATTTTGGTGAGTGTTTATTAGCACATCATTAAATCCATTGTTGTTTCAACTCGTATACAATTGTATGGATTACAGATAATATTTGGCAATTGATCACATGTGGCAGGCTAAAGAAAAAATGCCTTAAAATTAATGTATTAATTTATAATTAAATTCCAAAAATATTAAAATATTGTATTGTTATCAAAAACACACCTATGAACTTAATTTTTATAATTCTAGCATATCAGGAAGTGGGTAAAAAATTTATTACGAAATTCCATCTTTACATACAAAAACCAGGTTGAGTTAAAAGAGTGTAAGTAAGTGATGATCCCATTCAGGTTACAAGTTTCACAAAACTGCAAAACGTAATTAATAGCGAATGTAAGTAAAGTACAATATTATAAGTGCTTTTCTTTTGAAAATGAACATATACTATATATTATTTGTCAGCTAGAAGAATAGCAACAATTGAAATATAACAATTCTTATTAAACAGAATCCAGGGAATTATTATTTTGCATGAATGTTATGCTGAGTTGTCTTTTGAGCTGCTACATTGATAAAATTTAGGAAAATAGGAAATAAAAGATAATTTAAGAAGTGTCAGGATTTTTCTGTTACACCACTACGTTAAACAAAATTTAAATTTTTCCAAGTAAATGCTTTACAAATTTAGCTTTCAATTTTAGGTCTGCCAGCATTAAGGTTTTAATTGTTACTCATAAACATTACATATTATGAAATTATAACTGCATTGCTAGTTGAAAGGAGGTATTAACTTTTGTTTTATATGTTAAGTATGTTTGTTCACTGCCAAAAAATACAAATTAGAAAGGTGCAGGGAAGTCTACAATTTATGCAGGCTTGTCAATCTCTTTTTTTTAACAGTTACAGGAGCACTGACAAAAAATATCAGGAATTTCCAAGTTTTCCCACAATATGTTAGTTAAAAAAAAAAAAAAAAATCACAGGACATTTTTTAATTAAAAAGAAAACTTTATAACAGGGTTCGTACACATTTCTTTAAATAAAAATCAAGTACTTTTAAGGACTTTCAAAGACCAAAACCAAAAAATTTAAGGACCTTCAAATTAAATAAACTAATAAATTATAACATGCATTTTTTAATAAAGGGTTTCTTTCATTTTTGTAAAAGTTTTAAATATTCAAATGGATATGAAGGGGGGGGGGGGAATTTCACCATGTGGCAATAGAAATTTAGAAAATTTTAAAATAACATACAGCAGAAGAAAAAACTAGTCAGATGTGCCAATCCCAAAACTTTCTTCTATCTCATACATGTTAATACTACAAAATTCATTATCAGAGTGCCAAAATTAAATGGTCTATGCCCCTCATGAGGATTCTAAAGATATGAAATTCCGTGCATTAGTTCTTGAGATATGACTATCGCTGAAATCGTCTAAATCCAGCAAAATGCTTCCTAGCAGCGCCACCTATTGGGTAATAAATTAACTAATGGAGCAGAAAATTTTTTTAAATAAAGCAATGATTTTTAAGATTTTAAATTTTATAAGTTGAGGGGGCAAAAGGACAAGCACATTTTTTAAAATTTTTTAGGGAGGGAGGGAGTTTATTAGATTACTTATTTATTTACCTTACTAAAAATTTACAAGAAAAAAAAAAACTAAGAGGACTTTTAAAGACTTTAAATTCCATGTGTTCCTTAAGTGTGTGGGGGGGAAGGGGGAAGGGGTGCAAAAGGAAAATTCCAATTACGGGTGGGAAGAGAAATCTTGATTGATTATTTATTGTGGCAATAAAATGACAAAGCAAAAAAAAATTTAATTAAACAGTTTCAAAGAGTTTTTAAACTTTGAGTACTGTGGGGGAGCAAAGAAAAACAGAAGAAGAAAAATTTTGAGGGTGAAATTCAGATGAAATTTTAATGAAATGAGATGGAATGAATTGTTACTAAAATTTAGGACAGATAATTTATTCAGTATAAAGTAAGAAATAGAGTACAGGGATGAAAGTGCACTAAAGCCATTTTGTAGCAGCAAAAATCGAATTTTGGAGCAGTAAAATCTATTTTTGTAGCAGTAAAATCCATTTTTGTAGCAGCAAAAATTAATTTTGTAGCAATAAAAACTGTTTTTGGAGCAAATTGAAATTCTAATGCTAATAAAAAAGAAATGTGCGTATTTTCGCGATCTTTTGTTGAAATTTGCGTACTTCTTGCGATTTTTTGGCGAAATTTCCGTATTTCTCGCGATCTTTTGACAAAATTTCGCGCATTTTTCGCGATCTCTTGACAAAATTCGCGTATTTTTCGCGATCTTCTGACAAAATTCGCGTGTTGTTTTTTTGTTGTTGTTGTTTAATCTTTTGACAAAATTTGCTGTTTTTTGTGACCTTTTGATGAAATTTGTGGGTTTTTTCGAGATCTTTTAACGAAATTTGCATTTATTCACAATCTTTTGACCACATTTTGTTCGTTTTTAGAAGTAATTGGTAATCCTTTTACAAAATTAACGGAGTGTTTTTTCGCGATCTTTTGACGAAATTCGCGTATTTTTGGCAATCTTCTGACGAAATTTGCGTATTTTTGGCAATCTTCTGACGAAATTTGCGTATTTTTGGCAATCTTTTGACAAAATTCGCGTATTTTTTGCGATCTTTTAACGAAATTCGCGTTTTTTCACAATCTTTTGAGACCGTTTTGTTCGTTTTTTGACGAAGTCAGCTATCCTTTGATAAAATGCACGTTTTTTTTCGCGATAATTTGATGAAATTCGTGTGTTTTTTGCGACTTTTTGATGAAATTTGCGGGGTTTTTTCGCCATCTTTTAATAAAATTAGCGTTTTTACGATCTTTTGATCGTGTTTTGTTCGTTTTTTGACGAAATTAGCGATCCTTTGGCAAAATTCGCTATCTTTCGACAAAACTTGCCCGTTTTTCGCGAGCTTTTGACGAAATCGTGCGTTTTCCGCGATCTTTCGACAAAATTTGCGTGTTTTTCGCGATCTTTTGACGAAATCGCATTTCTCGCGAACTTTTGACGAAATTTATGTTTTTTTGCGACCTTTTGATGAAATTTGCGGGGTTTTTTCGCCATCTTTTAACAAAATTATCGTTTTTACGATCTTTTGACCGCGTTTTGTTCATTTTTGACAAAATTAGCGATACTTTGACAAAATTCACATTTTTTCGGGATCATTTGACAAACATCGCGTGTTTTTCGAAATCTTTTGACCGCGGTTTTTTGCTTTTTTTTGACGCAATTAGCGGCCTAGAAAAAGGTTAAAAATGGATTTTTTTTTGTTTCTCGGATCGACGAAATCATACTAAATTTCATCTTGGTACTAAGTACATTTTGGCGCAGGTTTGGCGCAAAAAGGGAAAAAATAGCTGTTTTGTAGAAGCTTGGCGCAGTAAAGCGATTTTTGCTTCGTCTGGCGCAGTTGGCGCAGGTCTTACATCCCTGAGAGTAGAAAAAGATTTTTAAAAAATGAAGTTTTTAACTTTGATATTACGAAGGGGGAAGTGAAATTTCAGAAGAAGGGGAGGCAAGGCGGGATTAAGATTTTTTTAAAATCAGAAATTAAAAGAAATGCAGAAGAGTTTCACCTTTGATTAAGAATTAATATGAGAGTAAAATTAAGCACTTTTAAGGACTTTTTTCAGATTTTGCATGAAAATAAGTACTTTTAAGCACCAAAAATTTCCATTGAAAAATGTAAGCACTTTTAAGGACTTTCAAGGACCGTACGAACCCTGTATAAGGATTCTCGTAAGAGATCTCAAAATACAAAAATATTTTAATTTTCACAAAATGAAATATTTTAACATTATTAGTGATCCCACTGTTAAGACTAAAATAAATACTATTTTCTTTAGGTTATACTTTGATTTTTTAAGGTTATTGACTTGGATGCAATGATACAGAATACATAACATTTGAAGTATAAGAAATATGGATAGAAAAGAAAACCTTTCTTTGTAGGAATATATTAGGATAGAGAGAAGGAATAATGCTACGTTTGAAAAATCTATGGAAAAAATTTCCTACAAATCAAAATTTTTTTCATTTTATAGTGATAAATGTATTTTTGAAGCATTCAGTTTCCAATGCAATTAACATAATGCTCAGGATCACAAATTTTCTATATATTTGAGAAAAAACTATGGACATTTAGTATATTTAGTATCAGTTAACAACCCATCTAATACAAAGCTATCACATAATCAATAAAAAAAACATATAAATGTTATTATTTCCATTACCCTGATTGTGGCTTAAAATCTGTATGTTTCTGATGTAACAATATAAAGACTTTTCATTACTGTAAGCAGACTATCATTTAAACTAAAAAAAATTTAATGAAATATTCCCCCCCCCCCCCCCCTGATTTTTTAAACTATCCTTAATAGAAAATAATCAATAAAGCCAAATTTTCCTTTTACATTCACCAGAGTTTTAAACATGCAACAAAGGATTAATAACTCTGATGATTTTAACTGGAAATCCATAATCCAGTTATATGAAAAAGTTATATAAACCCAGTTATTGTTATTACATAAATTAGAATACTTATCATTCTAGTTATTACCTTCCATAAAATCTAACAGCATATTATTTTATAATTTAAGCTAATTAAAAGATATTACAGTATGTCTCAAAAGATTAGGCAAACATTAAAATATGATAATAACATTAGAAAGAGAAATATATGGAATAACCTCACAATAAATATAGAAAATGTATTTGAAATCAAACACAGTAGAGATATTATAATGGTTTCATCAGCATTATTAGCTTAAAAAGTAAGACTTTTAAATTTTTGTTATAAAACCACTGTCTCAAAAAGTTAGGTATCTTATGCAAATTTAAACAAAGACTGGATGGGTTTTAACCAACTAACTATACTGTTACATTTTAACCTTTTAAATTTAATAATTCATCTTCTGCATTAATTTCTATTTAAATTTAATAATAAACTTAAAAACAATTTTTAAAAACGTATTAATTGATTAGAGAAAAATGCATTTTAAATAATTTATATTCCGTTAATAATTTCTTAATTAATAATTAGTTTCAGCAATAAACATTAAAATATATAAGTAAATATCATTTCAATAACGTTTAATTATCATTCTAATAATATAAAGATTCTTTAAAAAGTAATCGTTACGGAATATCGTACGTTAAAGTAACTTTCAATACGCTTCCATTATAACTAACTTCCGAAAATATAAATTTTAAAAGTTATTTAATATTAATTATTTTACTTCAAAACTATTTTTATCGGATGCAACTATTGAATTCAATACGATTCCCAAGATTTCATTAATTTTAAGCCGTAATCTAGCGAGATATTCGCTTTACAATATTTATTTACGTTCATCACTTTTGAATGGCCCGCGGTGCATTTCCTAACTCCCCTGCAAGTAGCCATTTTTTAGCTTCTTCTTCGGGAGAAAACTACATCGTAACGCCACTTCATCCTCCATCTTGATTTTTGTACCGGCGCGCGATGCCGCGCAAACTGTGGAATGCGTGGGGGATGAGGTACGATTGCGATGAATTTTACTATCGATGCGGTCTAGTTTCACTTCGATCGTTCGGTTTACGGCGTGCAGCGCGCGATCTTTGTGAATGAACAGTTGCATCCGCCTACGCGTCGATCTCTCATTGGCCAATTTGATTTTGGCGGCCTTTCAACCGTCTTTGGGGCCATCTGCTTTTCGTCAACTGATTTGTCTACGATGTAGGAGCGAAAGCGGACGTAGGTTTGGGGCCTCGGCCTCAGACCGGGATCTGAAATGACAACGGCATGATCGGCGAAGAGTTTTTCTAAAAAGCAGGCCTCTAATCTGCATAATTAGGAATGAAGCATTTTAAATTTTAAAAACCATACAATATAATTACGTCCGATAATGATAATTAGCAATTATTACTTCTAATGAGCTGTCTCCCTGATGCACATGGAGGATCGTGCCCCCTCGGCCACATTTCAACAAGTTGGAGAGCTAACACTCGTTTCATCTATGCCTAAGCAATCGCTATTCCTGAGATGTTGAGCTTGGATGCTTGAACAACAACCCTGATTGACTTGGATTCTTGAAGGCCCTGCTTATTTTTTCATCAACATATATTTGCGGCACGAGATCCTCATCGATGACGGCATTCTTTGTGGTTTGAGACATCGTGGAATTTCCTCCCATGAGCGTCAGTAAGAAGGATAAGTTTACTGTCTCCAGAACAATCATTCTCTAACCATCACAACTGAATATTTTGTTCTTAGTGACTATCTACAATATAGTGCTGTTCTCTGCTAAATAATTGAACTTTCTGTGATTTGAACAATAGAACGCTTGGATTCTCAATTTAGGAAGGATTTTCAATACAATTTGCTAATTTAAGATTTGAAATAATGAGTAAATCTACCTTTTTGTACATCTTTACTTGGCCAAGTAATATTAGCCTTTGATTCCATTAAAATCATATTTCTTATACTGAATATGTGTTTACTTCACAAAGGGGTGAGTTTGTTCTTATTTTTATTTTTCAGCTTAGTAACGTTTACTTCGATGGCAACATTTTCTTAGTTAGTGATTTTCAATTATATTTAAATTGACCTTAATTTTCTCAGTTGCCAAATTCACCTTTTTAGCACTGCCACTATACATCACGATAATGTGTGGTGTCAGAATGGCAATTTAATTGTCAGAGATTCTCATTGTGTTTAATAATAATTTTAAATTTTCTTTTCTGACTTTTATCCTGTGATCCCGACCCCACATGTATCATATACCAAAAAAAAAAGTTTTCCCTGAGCAATATAACAACAATTATTCAACCTCTGTTGGTTATTTAAGAAGACAAAAGGTACAGGATTCACAAAAAAGGAAATTTTAATGATATTTAAGTTGAAATTGAAAAATAAGCCGGTTATTGACATTCCTAGAATATTAAATCATTCAAAGCGAGGGATATACAAAGAGATTGCTAGAAATAACAAATCTGACCAAAAACTAATATGAGGGTGGCCACATATAACAAGTGTTCAGACTGATCACAAAATTGACAGATTAATGTCAAAACGAAATATGTTCATAAGGCAAATTAAAAATTATCTTGGTGTTAATCTCTCAAAGGATAAAATACACAGATGTATAAGAGACTGCAAGAACATTGTTTTAAAGAAAATATGTTGCAAACTATGCCTAAAATTACATCACAGGCTTGAATGGGTTGGGTTCGAATGTACATGCCATATGGGGACATGTGGCTCACCATATTATTCAGCTATGAAAAGAAGTGGTATCTTGATGGCCCGGGTGGCTGGAATTGTTATTGGCATGACCTCAGGAAACAGCAACATACTTTCTTCAATAGATGAACGAGGCGGTAAGTCTCTGATGGTTTGGGAGGGAGGGATGGAGAGCGATTGGCGTTAATAGCCAAATCTGCAAGGCATTACTCCATGGGGAAATAAACAATAACAAAGTATCAAGAGACACTAGCGCAACATCTACTTCCATTTGGTGACATCTTAGAGGATCCTAAATGGAGATTTCAGCATGAAAATGCTTCAATCCATAACTGATAGTATGAAACAGTAGCTTTTTGCCTGAAATGTTAACATTTTAGATTGACCAGCTTTAAACTCAGACTTAAACCCAATTGAGAACATTTTGGGTAATAAATAGCATGATGTAAACATGCTAAAAGATAAATTTATTTTTTCCTTCTGCCTATACATTTGCAACACTGTAGAGTTACAGATTTTTTTAATCTTTTTTTATTAAAGCTATGATAATGTACCTATTTATTCATTTTGATAAAATTTATTTGAATAATTTTACAGAATCTAATAAGTAAATACTATGTTTTGGTTTAATTTTCTATTATCATTTAATAAATAATATTTTCTTGATGTGCCTAAACTTTTGAGACAGACTGTATCACTTTTTCACCTTCACTACCACAGAATGGTTAACTGCAATTCAAAATTTTAGTAGAAACAGACAGATTTTTTAAAATAATCAGACTAACTGAAATTCATTTTAAAAGTTAAAATAATTATATAACATTCATAAATATGAAATGCTAATACATATATATAGTCAACTCTGTGAAATCCGCACACTTAGGGAATGAGGGTTTTGTGGATTATACATTTCAGCGGATTATAGATCATCCCTTTGTTTACATTTTATTTTTTAAAGTCTGACTATAAATTAGGAGCAACTGTATAAAAATTACAATTACAATGGACAAGAAAAACAATGTAACATTGGTTTAATAAATTTAATAATTAAGATTAAAGAAAAGTTAAATTATATACAATTTTTACTGATTATTCATTATTTTAAACATTGACACAACACAATGGTAGTTTTGGTTTGTTGTTAATAATTTTTTTCTGTAGTCTATGAGCATTCATTACTTTTTGATCCAAGATAAAATTTTATTACTCAAGGCAATAACATTTATATCCAATTTATATTTAAATATTTATTCGTTGGAAAATTGATAACAACAACAACAAAAAAAAAGTACCAAATTTAGCTTTTGAGTTGAACTTTTAATGACAATTTTCATTGTTTACATTCCAACATGTACTGCAGATAACAGACATTTGTGGATTATACATCGGTGGATTTCACAGAGTTGACTGTATATGTAATATTTTTACTTACTATTCTAACAGTTAAGGACTGATTCCAAAAACTGGCACCTTCTTCTAAACTAAACAGAACACCACCTAAAAAAAATCCGAATTAGAAGTACTTCAAATATAATTTAATTTTAAACTAATATCTTTATATTGTTGAAACAACACAAGTGGGATAGGAGAGGTGAATAAATGTCACTTGATTCAATCAAATAACAGCTTGGAAATAATAAGTTACAAAATCACTGAGCAATTATGAAATTATGAAAAAGTTTTTTTTTTTTTTTTTTTTTTTTTTTTTTTAAGGAAAGTTATTTCCACTCCTAATATGTAAAAAAGAAAATAAATAGATACAAAATGCAATTACGAGTGCCTGGAAAAAAAAAAAAAAAAAAGTTGCATTATAATTTTACCCTTTCAATTATGAATATTTCAGAAAATTCCATTGAAAATTTTACATTAAACCCATTTATAAAGTTAGTTTAACAATTTAAATTACTTAGTAAAATAGAACAAACAATTTCTATATAAACATTACAATTTTGTGACAGAAAGAAAAAAAAACCTAATTAAGCACAAGCAGTTTTGCCTATATAAGTTTAGAATAGAAGAGATTCATTACAAAAATTTCTAAGGGACAGAAACTTGTATTAATAGTGTTATTAAGGAAAACCTTTTATCCAATTCTGTTTTCATGCAAACATTAAAAAAAAAAAAAAAAAAAAAAAAAAAAAAAAAAAAAAAACTTTTCTTTTTACATGAGTTATTTCAATTTAACATGATTAAAAAATAATAATTTATTTATACATGAATTATTTTGATTTAACACAAATGTTCTTGAGACTTCTGGCCTAAATGCCGATTTTATTTAAATAAAAGACGTCTTAAATTGGATAATCATTTTTTTAAACACGATTTTAATGAGGAACAAACTGGAAAGTTTCAATACGATATGAAGCCATTCACGGTTTTTTACAGAGAACTATTTGCTCAGTGATTTTGTAACTTATTCCCTGTCTGTCATTTGTTTGAATCATATAGCATTTGTATAAAAGCCTAACTATAAAATATATATATATATATTAATTGAATTTATTACATTAAAATCTGACCATTTGTTAATATTTTATAACTTCTTTTCTCAAAAATCAAAAGATCTCAGGCAATGCAAATAACATAATGGGTTGCTATGCCAGCTAGTTCATTATTAAAAACACTGACACATCAAGTGTCATTTCAGACTAGTGCTAGTTTTGTTCAAGAGATCCCATAGAGAATTTTAGCGGATGAAGAACAAGATGATGGACAAAATATTTCTAGTAATTGCACTGCTATTCCAGTTTTGGAAAAGTGCATGTGTTTACAATCAGACAGTGACAATAAATAAAATCTTGCTAAGAGTAATCCAGACTACTTTCTAAAATTTTTGTGTTCATGAATTAGTGACATTTTATTTTGACTGAAAATATTCTGTAAATGTTTAATGCATCTAAACTAAACTCTGTGGCTTTATAATCCCTAGAGATCATGACCTACAGAGACAAACTCTGTTTTCTTGACTATGGGCCCCAATGTGCAAGAAAATAAATGTCCCGATCAGGTGGTCAACCTAACAAGAGACTGCTAGTGTTAAATTCAAAACAAGCTTGGTACTCACTTTAAAGACCTCAGAGGAATGAAAGATTGAGTGAACTTTGTCCAGCCAGGAGTCGAACTATGGACCTGTAGTGTGGTAGTGCGACACACTAACCACTAAGCTACTGGGTTTCGTTTAACATATCAGCAAACATTATAAGTTAAAATTCAGTATGCAAGAAAGGTAATGTTATAACAAAAATTTTCATATGGTTTATTGTATTATTTGTGTGATTTTTAAGGTCGGAAACAAATTTTCTATTTTTCCCACAGATGCAATTTATATGAATGTTTTTACATGCACTTTTCTAGAAAATATCCATCATATAAAAGCAGATTTAAGGATATTTTGAAACCAAGTACAAGTTACTGAAAGGGAAAGAAAAAGATTTACACGGGTTGAAAAGAAAATAATAAAGAAAATGAGGAATGTTTCTTTCATTGGCATAATATAAAATGTAATATCCAATAAAAAGAAATGAAGAAAGAAACATATAAAAAGTCAATTATTATCAATACAACATAAAATGATAAACATAGATTAGTGTTTATTTTGTAGATTAATAAAAAATATTTTCAAAGAAACTAGTTTAAAAAAAAAGAAAGAGAGAAAGAAGAAGGAGAATTACTGACCAACAGGTGCTCCAAATGCAGCAGCCACTCCTGCTGCAGCTCCGGCTGATACAAAATCCCTTTTTTCGTGATCTTCTCTGAACTCTTCAAAAATCTACATAAAAGAAAATCATTCATGAAAAACTTTTTAATTTTATTACTACATGAGAGAATACAATTATAGGGATTTCAGAAAACTTTAACAGTTGTAGAAGTTGAATTTAGAAAATTTTAAACATGCAAACGTAAAAAAATTATAACAGATATATTGAACAAACCAATTTTGATGGGAGGGGGGCAGATTAATAAAATATTGTATGTAGATATATGCATATGAACACAAAATTGAACATATTATGTTAGCTAAATATAGTTGAAAGTTCAGAATTAAGTAGGCAAAACTGACTTCTCTTACTTTTTCTTTTAACTGGAAAGCAAAGTTAACCGATTTAAAGAAGTATTTAACAACAAAGAAAGTAATGCAGCACACTAGAAAGATGGAATAATTATGATTTCCAATTACTAAAGGTTTATTAAAAATCCTTTTAATGAAAAATAGTAAAAAAAAGTGTAATATATTCTTTGAGTACTAAACAGGTAACCAGATGGACAATTATTAAGTCCTTATTATAATTTATAAAATTCCTTTCTTCTACTTTAGTTTAAGCAAATAACAATTTTTTTATTGAATTTATTTATTTTTATAGGCAAAGTTAAAAAAGCAATTATTAATTAATGCAAATTTTTAAGGCTACTTTAAATTGCACTAGCAGACTTTACCCGAAATGCTGGTCGCTTTCTTCAAACGAACCTTGAATCAAAAGAAATACATCAGAGAATTTGACTTTTTGTTTTAAAGCAATATGGACCTTTACCTGGAATGTCCTTCCGCATTACTAAACATGATATGAACGCCATTCTGCTATTGTATTTTCAAATGTATCAGACAAAATTTGGGATGTTAAGACTAACTCTTTTAGCTGATTATTTATAATATGAATTGTTAACGCATGATATGCAATATACTAAAACCATATCTGAAAAATTATCCAACTGACAATGCAAGTTCCACCAAAATTCGTCCAGTAGAATTTTTTTAAAAGGCTAATCTTTAATAATCAGGTTCACCTGATTGTTATGCCATAAAAAATATTATAACATAACATTCCCATTATAAAACAATTTAAATATTTAATTTAATAATAATTACCCCCTTAAATTTCAATATTTCAAAATATGAAGACGGCTCTGATATTATTTATCTTCCCAACGATTTTTATTTACTTTTAAAATTCAAAATTTCATTTTCATGTTGCCATACTTTAAAAAGATATTTCAAATATATTTTTTACCCTTTGTATTTTTCAGAAAATTTTCAGCTAAAAAAAAAAATAATAAATAATATCAAAATTATTTTACATTGAAAATTAACAATATTCTTCTAAAATTTGCAAAGATTTATTTTCTGTCTCACATTCAATCTCCAGATCGTTGGAAAATAAAAAAAATACAATTATCCGAATTAAATAATCGTCAAAATTCATTTATAAAATAAATATATACAGGCATCCCCCGACTTACATATTATGCGACTTGCATAAATTCGCAGTTATGTAATAAATCTCGAAAATTACATTTGTGAACATATTAGCGCGTTTGATACGCAGTTGATTACTTTTTATATTTATTTTTATAAATAAAATATATAGATACAACCATAATATAGTTTATATATTAGATAGAGTTATATATTTATTGGTATATACAATCAAATCTATAACAAAACAACTTAATATTTATTGTTAGTTATTCATAGTAGTCATCTAATTTATAATAAATACAGTTTATGCTTATCAAGGTTCATTTTATTTTGTGAGTGTTATTCATGTGTCTTGCCATCAGAAATTCATGGTTAAATTAGTCTTCTTGAACTATTTCTTATTTTTATAGTCATTTGATGTAGATTCAAAATTGTTATCAATGTTAGATTTATAACATATTCCACAAGATATTTGATAAGCAATCTTTAAGTTATATTTTTTCATACGTTTATTGTTTATATACGAGTAAATACTGTCACATGATGCTTTATTTATAAAATAATACGGTGTAAATAACATACATAATAAATGTTGCAGTTTCTTGCAAAATCTTACCTAAGCAACTTACAAATTTGACTTACGTAAAACTTTATGGAACGCATTACTTATGTAAGTCGGGGGATGGCTGTATTTTACTTTTCCCCATTTATAATAAATTCTATCACTTTCATTTTAATTCAAACACATTTTATAATGATTCACTTTTCAAATAACATTCCTTTTGGCTTCGTTTGAGAACAGCTTCAGAATAGCCAATCAGAACTCTTGCTGCCAAAATTCGTTGACTCATAACCCATGCGTTCTCTCTCTCTTATGTTTTGCTAGGTATGTAATCCATTAAATATTTTATCTCTTGAGTATAAGAGTACGAGGGTTGCCTTTTAAGTTTTTACAAATGACCAACAGAAGGCGCTACTGAAATTTGTCTTCAGGATATTCGTAAAATTTACATTTTTTTTATCTTCGAATCAGTGGTATCTTAGAAATCATCTGCGTATTTTGTTTACAGTGAGTGTTCTAAAGAAACAGGTGAGTGAAAAAAATGGAAATAACTTGTGACGGTTTTCGTTGGATGATTTTTTATGATTTTAAGAAAGGCCTCCCTCGACAAGAATGCTTAGTATCACTTCGTGAAACTTTTGGTAATAAAGCACCATCAGAAAAGACTGTTTACAATTGGTTTGCAGTATTTTTTTCATTTTCGTGCGTCTATCAGTGATGAATCTCTTGAAGGACGACCAAAATCGGTAGTGATTCCAAACAAGATCGATGCTGTGTGCAAGATGATTGAAGAAGATTGGCATGTCACATATCGCGAGATAAAAGCATCCCTTGGCATATCACAAACTGCAATACATTCGGTTTTGCACGAACATTTAGCTGTTAAAAAGATTTGTTCCAGATGGATTCCGCACAGTTTGACAGAAGCTCAAAAAGAGGCTTGTGCAAATTAATGTAAGGAAATGCTAAAAAAATTCAAATTTGGAACTGCAAAATTCGTATACAACATCGTTACAGGTGACAAAACTTGGATATATTCGTATGAGCCAGAAACGAAACAACAATCCACTGTTTGGGTGTTTCTAGATGAACCAAATCCTACGAAAGTTGTTTGTTCACAAAGCACTTCCTAGAAAATGATTGTTTCTTCAGCCTTACAGAATCACAACCATTCCTTTAGGGGATCGAAAAACTGTTAATGCTAAATGGTATACAAAAATTTGTTTGCCAAAAGTCATCAACAAAATCAGGAAAAACAACAAAAAACATCACGTCATTCTTCATCATGACAACGCCAGCTCCCATACAGCACGTGAAACAATTATTTGAAGGGTAAAAATATCAAATTAATGTCTCATTGCCCATATTTTCCTGATTTGTCATCGAACGACCTTTTCTTGTTCCCTTATGTCAAACAAAAAATATGTGGCCAGTGATTCTCATCACCACAAGAAGCTGTTGATGCCTTTCCAAACTATGTTTCTGAGATGTCGACTTCAGAGTCGAAAAACTGTTTCAAGAATTGGTTTAGATGGAAAAGTATATAAATCTTAAAGGAGAATATTTTGACAAGCAATAAAACAGTTTGTTCCCAAAAAATTCTTTTTCTTCCTACTTTTTGTAAAAACTTAAAAGGCAACCCTCGTATCAATTGGTAACAATACTGTTTGGCGTAATATAAAAAAATCAGCACTCTTAATAAGATGACAAGTTCAAGGAAATCTGACGATGATGCCGACTTTTCCATAACATGACTGTTAGATAACAGACGTCATGGGAGCAGATAGCCTCGTGGGACATTCCAACATGTAAAGAAAATAATGCCGGATTTTAATTAAAGAGTCCACTATATGGAGGTATTTTGACTGTCCGACATTAAATGAATATCACCAATCCATGGAGGTGAGATTTTGTTATCCTTTGATTTCATCTCTGGATGAACTTTACTTATCCCATGATTCGCATTTTGGAAAAAAAAAGAGCTAGGAGTTTTCATATACCTGTAATTCTACGTTACCTCACAATGAACTGAAATGAATCAGAACTTTAGGTCTAACTTTTCAAAATTAAATATTCTTTTTATTTAGCCCATCAGTTCCTAGTTACAGATTATTGTTGGGCATGGAACATTATGTTTTGAGTGCTGTGTATCTTATTTTTAAATACACTTTTTAATATCATCATTGATTAAATATAACCAGAAATCGAATGTAAGCTTTATATTCTCAGTTGTAGATTAATGAAAATACCTATATACATAAATTGTGTATTTTGTAAGGTCGTGATTTGTTGTTAATAAGCACTTATTGAGCATTATTTTAATGATGTAAAACTTTATTTCTTATTTGTGCAGATACAATATTTATATATTTAATCATATAAGTAGTAAATAAATATTCATTAAAAGTTATTTCTTGATGTGCTTATTGTGTTTTTGTATATTTGTTTTAAGAATATAATTTTAGATATGTCTTGAGGACTAAATTGAAGGATAAGATTGAATACGTTATTGTTCTTAATTCTAGTTCAATTTTTTAAGTAAAGGATATGATAAATAGAACACAATTATTTACTAAAATAGAATTGGGATTTAAGAGGAATTTCTTGTGATTTTAATAGCAATTGAATGGTTTAATGGATGAGAGATAGATATTATTTTAATAGTGTCAGTTATTATTTTCATAGCGCAATGTGCGGCTACTGTTGATCTGGTCATGATGTGTTGTTGGATATGTGGATTTTGAGATTTCAATTATAAATTTAAAATAATTATTGGTTAATTAATCAACTTGAATTACAACTACCATACACTCAGAATCTGCATGCCCAAATTTTCATATCACTGATTACAGAGTTTTCTCCCATAATTCTATAAATACTTAATTATAGAACAATATGCAATACACTAAAATCATCCCTGAAAAATTATTTACTAATAGTGCTAATAGTACATCCCGTAGAACGTAGGCAAATCTGTCATAATCGGATACACCTGATTATATAACATTTCCTCATAATTCTATAACTAAGTAACATAGAACGATACTAACTATATATACGATATTCCTATATACTAAAACCTTTTCTGAAAAATTATCTAACTAACAATGCAAGTCTTATTAATATCCATTCAGCAAAACACACGTTATAAGCAGCCAGAATGAAATTTCTATTTGCATTTTACATATATAGTAGATGATCAGAAAATAATGTATCAGTCAATAAATAAAAATTCTAAATAAATAAAATGCGTTTTACGATTTGCTTGTAAAAATATTTTCTATTTTATAAACAATGCCTGAATGAAGTTGCTAAATATCAAAGAAAAGTTTAATATTTCTCATAGGGAATTGCCAGAGCCTGGTGAAATTTATTTGTAAATAGAAAAAGTTGTATAAGAAGTTTCTGCACTTGAATTTGAATGGGTTTAATAATTTTTTTCTTTTAAATAACAGAGTATACTTTTTAAAAATGATACCTATATTGAACTGTTTAAAATATATTTATTTGAGTGATTTTAATTGTTGCTAAAAAATATATGATTGTGATTAAAGTAAAATCTCATTAATTAAATGATTTATCTTGACAGAGTGGCTAGTCTTAAAAGTGAGCTCAATTGTACATAACAATATGGTAAAGAATTCATATCAAAAACCTGAAATAAATGCCCTAAATTTTTCAAGCCCTTGTTCACATGTACATAATTTAGTTAAAATACAAGCAAAAAAAAAAAAAAAAAAAAATGTCAAAAAAAAAAAAATACAATTTTAAGAACATTTTATAGCATGTAAAAAAAGAAAGCAAAAACTAGCTTTTCACAAAATAAAAAGCTTTACATAGTCACTGTTGTTATTACAATTAATTTTAAAAAGTTAATGAAGAGGTTACAATGTATAAAAGTATTCCAAGAAATACCTTGTCCTAATAATAATAATAGCAATTACTTTGCAATTTCTTTTCAGTGTAGTACTTTTCCCTTGTGAAATGCCAGCAGCTATCACAGCACCACAATGAATCATTGGCCCTTCCTGTTATGGCATATAAAAAAGATGCTTTAATTACTTATTCCTAAATAGTATACAATCAAATCTTATTGAATTTCAGGCAAGGAGAAAATTTTGAGACAAAGAATTTCCAAAGCATTGAAGTTTAACTTGAAATAAATGTTAAAGTAACAATCCCCCCCCCCCCCCCCCCACACACACACACAGAGAGAGAGAGAGAGAGAGAGAGAGAAAGAAAAAAAGAAAAGAAAATGTGAAATACATTATAATAAAAATAATCGATGCCAACGATAAGTGTTCTTATCTTACTTAAGTCAGTAGCCATTTAAAGAACACTCCAGACTTATGTGTTAGATTCTGTTAGCTAACCTTTTTCATATGGAACGGTTAGTGCTGAGTCATAGTGTTGGAACTGTTATAAAGTGAAAGTGTTTTGTTTCTACTCATACATACAGTTTATCTAAAGTTAGCAACGTTCTCATGAGAAAATGACTTCAACAATGGGTAATTGCTTTTTTTAAAATCATTTCCAGTGCCAGAATAGTTTCATTTGTCTTAGGACAATGAGCTCATATTTCAAGTGTTATGTTCTAGATCGGCACTTCCAAATCTTTTTTCTTTCACATACCCCTTTCATAAGCTTTTCATTTCAGAGTAATGAAATACTCCAAAATACTCTCATAAACATGCCACCCTTATCCCTCCACTCAACATGCTTATTTTTTCATTAGTAATCATATCACAACCATATAATAAATCGATACAAATTATATTGACAATTCTTGCATTTTAAAGGTAATACCGCTTTTTATAACATTAGCCAAACATTAAGAAAAATCAAAAAGAAATTTTTACAATCATATGATGATTATTGATCAATACGTTTTAAGAAAAAACATTAAAATCTGAATGTCTGATGAAATTTAGAATCTGGCGTAATTTAGCCATTCGGCAATTATTATTAAACACGGAAGAACAAAAAAAATGGTGAGAAAAGAATATTCCATAATGATTGAAGTTTTTGGAAAGATGGGTGAAAATATATAAATACTCAAGCATGCTTATCAGTGGGCGGAACTACTCATATGGCATTATCAATAAATTATTAGGTATAGTGGGCCTTTTCCCTCATTTTGAGTATAACATATTGGATTTAGACATGAGACTAACTTTGTCATCTAAAACTATCAATATTCTTTACGTCTTTTAGGTTAAACCATTTTTGTGACTTTCACTATTACTGATTATTATTTTCAGGTACCCCTAGCAATCCCACCACATACCCCAGGTTGGAAACTGCTGCTCTAGATTATCAGGCACATACTCATTGCTCAGTTATTTCATTAGCCATAAAGTCAGTTTTATTTCTTACTTTTAATGTGAACATAATTTAATAGTCTAATGTAATGTAACAAATAGTAAAATCAATGAATGTTTAAAATTGTTTTTCACGTATGTTAAATTCTATTTATTGTCTTTTCTTTTGCATTACTTTTATTTAAATAAACATTAGTTTGTTTTTATATTTACATGTATTTATTTCAAGCTGGAGACTTGGCAAGTCTGTTTACCCTCATCAGAAACTTTGTTTGAAAATATTTACCAACACCAGACATCGTTATTGCATATTAACTCAAAACAAACTAATGGCTAAAAACCAGGGTTACGGAGTCGGAGTCAAACCCACTTTTGAACAAAAGAGTCGGAGTTACTAAAAAAAAAAAAAAAAGTCTCCGACTCCTGCTGTTTTTCATTAGGCAGTTTGAAGTGAAATTAAACCAATTGTATGTAATTTTAAATACATAATATGAATTATCATTGTTATTTTTAAACTATACGACTACCTAAATTAAAGATGCCGATATACAGAGCAGATGAAAATCATTTTTTAATTGAAAAACCAAAACAAAGCCCCTTTTAGTTATTATACGGCTTCAAAATTTATGTTTTAACCAATTGTTTTCATTTATTCTAAACTACATTATTTTTTTCAATGATTCTACATTTGAATGTAATAGTCTAAGAGTCTAAGTAATCATTAATTTTGCTCTTCTGTATTCTGTGGCTTGTAAACTTGTCAAAATCTTAAATATACAGAAAAATTTTTCCCAGAAATATGAATACAGTATTCTTTAAAACAATCTTAATTGCATATTATAAAAATCAAATTTTTTTTGTAGAATTAGAGTCTGACCATGCCGTGCCAAATTTTATTGATTTTTACATGACTCGGGATAGTCTTCACTGATTTTTGCATGGGCCGGGGCGTGAACTGCTAAAATATAAACGGCCAGGACCAAACTTTTAAGGTCCAGGCCTGGAAATTTTGGCCCATACAGATCTCTAACCGGAAGTAAAGTGAAAATTGTAAATTTCTGCGATTTTGGAGGCCAAGGAACCCGAAATAGCATTGTAATATAAACCTTTTTTCCTTTTTTTCCCCTCAGATTCTTAGCAAAGCCAAAATTGTAAATCTCCCCACCTTTATTTCCATGTGCACAGGACTCTAAATAATGTGGAATTGTCATTCTTTTTTTCTGAATTGGCAGTACCCAAAATAACGATTAAATAGTGAAATTGCATTATCTTTCTCCTTTTTATTTTCAGATTTTTCAGCTATGCCGAACCTGAAATAAAGCCGAAATTGTAACATTAATAAGGGAAACGTAAAAGTCTAATTTTTTCTTTCGAATCCACAGAACCCGAATTACTTCTGAAATAGTAAAATTTGCTTCTTTACTTTTCTTTCTTTCCACCGAAATTTTTCGTGTCTGCTGGACACGAAATAACAACAAGATTGTAACAATTTGGACTTTTCTTTTTTAGAGTTTGTAGATCTGAAATAGCAAAACTTCCGTTTTGTGTTCTTATTTAGATTTCGACAGCTAGAATTTTTAGGTTTGTATGATGCAAAATTATAAAATTAATAAAGCAAAAAATATTTTTTCCCTTTTATCTTTTAAAACCCTACGAACAGAATTAATGCCAAAATAGTGAAATTTTCGCTTTATTTTTCTTTCATTTCTTTATAATTTTAATCAATAGACACCACTAGTATGTTAGCCAGCCCAAAGTCTGAGTCGTTAAAATTTCCAGAACTGCAGTTGGCCATTTTTCCTGCCGACTCTGTAACCCTGCTAAAATGTGCAATCATCTCACTTATTTTACTCACTATTTTTTTTAATTCATAGGCTTATATCAGAATAACTACATGCTGTGTTCAATGACTGGGTGAAACTATGTATGGTTTCATACAGCTGTCAGAAACATTCCCTCTAACATTCCCTCCCCACCCTTTAAACTTTAAATTTTGGAAAATAAGTGTGCATTATACACAAGTAAAAGCGGTATTATTCCGTAAAACTAAATGTTCATGAATTACTTTACAAAAATATTATTTTTATGAATACTTAATAATAAAAATCTAAGACAAATTTTTGGACCTATTGAAGAAGACAATACATGGCGTATAAGGACAAATATGGAGATAGAACAGTTATATAATGAAAAAGATGTTCTTGCACAAAACCAAATTATAAATTATAAAGTAAAGGCCAGAGATCGAAAGGTCTGGAGAGGTATATTGAGGAAGGTCAAAATCCTACATGGATTGTAGTACCCTTGTGAATGTATGTAATAATTAAAATAAAAGGTTCAAAATTCATTTGTAAAAATAAATAGGGAAAGAAAATTCCATTATTTAATTCTCCAAAATTTTCATTAACATATTCTGTGACTCCAATTGTGGGAGAATACATTGATTTAATCCTGACCATACAAAAAATACTTAAGATACTGAGATTTGATCGTATTTAAAAGATAGTTGCAATAAAAATCTTAATTTAAAAAATGAAAACTAGATACTAATAATAAATGCATATATACAAAAGAAAAACTATTTTACCTTCCCACAAGCCAGTCCACCAACTACAGAGCTTATAACTCCTACGGCTTTTACTACTAAAGTCTTTAATCTAACAACTTCAGGGACTTTCACACCATTTAAATAGCATTTAATGACAGGAATACCACTTCCTGCAGCAACAGGCTAATAGGAAAGAAATGAAACAAAATATCATGATAAACTAGCAAAATATGTTACTGTTACCTTATACTGATATGCATATATATATACAGTTAACTCCATGAAATCCACACACTTAGTGACTGAGGGTTTTGTGGATTATAGATCATCCCTTCATTTACATTTTATTTTTTAAAGTCTGACTACAAATTAGGAACAACTACACAAAAATTACAATTTCAATGGAAAAGAAAAACATAATGCAACATTGGCTTAATATATTTAATAACTAAGTTAATTTAAAGAAAAATTAAATTATATACAATACTTATTTTACAGATTAATCATTATTTTAAACATTGACACAACGCAATGGTGTTTCATTTTTGGTTTATTGTCAATAACTTTATTCTGTAGTCTATGAACACTCATTACTTCTTGCTCCAAGATGAAATTAAATATTCAAGGAAATTTAAATATTTATATGGAAATATTTATCATTGGAAAATTGATAACTGAAAAAAATATATACCAAATTTAACTGTTAATGATAATTTGCATTGTTTACATTCCGACTTGTAGTGTGGATAATACATCGGCAGATTTCACAGAGTTGATTGTATATAAATATATATACCAGATATTTTGGCATATAACGCATACTTTTTAAAAAAAGAAAATTTATTAAAATTTACAGGTGTGCATTATACGCTGAGATTAAAATAAATTATTAGCAGGTAAGAAAAGAAAAGCATAAGAATTTAGAATTTGACATCAATGAACAAGAAGACATCATGACCAACTGAATGAACCAGTGCACAATCCCAGTGGATTCATGTAGGACTTTTTAATATCTTGTATTCTCGGTTTGAATTTCTTCATATTTTCTTTATGTTTATAGCAGTCATTGACAGGTAAAAGTTTCATGCCAATTCTTATCACTTTACGGCTACATCTCCATTTTTATATCTTTTACTACCTTTCAGATACTTTCATTTAATATATTTATCTTTTATTAAATATGTCTATATAGTTTTTATAACCTTTGCTATCTTTTATTTACCTTTATTAAATATCTATTTTTCCATTCAACAGGTTTATTTACTTTCTATTAAACCTTTCCTTATTTATCTTTATTTAAAATATACTTTATTAAAGTCATTCATAAGCAATATTTATTTTACTTACCCTATTTTATTTTATCATTCTATTTTTAAAACTTCCTGTTTTGTTTACTTGGCCTCATTATTACATGTTTTTATTTCCATGTCCTAACTAACAGCAGTCTTCATGCAATCAGGAGCACGTCATCCTTTCGAATGACGCTAGTTTATCACAACCACTACTAGATGGCGTTTTTCGTTTGATCTTACTGCACATCTTTCGTATGCTATTTCATCACGATGGCTTCTCATTCAAGAACCATTGGCAGCTGCTCCTTGCATTGCATAATAAGTCATTACTGAATGACCGGCTCATATAACTATTCTTCAGTTCACGCATTCTGTACCTTTTGTTTCTTTACTAATCTTGTTCATGCTGTTTGAGTCCCTCGAATGTGATGGCGTTTGACGTTACCTGAAAACTTATTCATCGTATTATTTTGCTTTACAATTGGTGTTGACAATAAATTTCTTTACTAAAGTCATCAGCCTTAGTTTTGGAACAAGGTTGGATAAACAAGGTTTTGGACTTAGTGCTGGACTCTGTTAAACTATTGTCTGCTATAAAAAGCGTTTAGTGCATGTTGTCGGCAACTGTTGTGGAATAAAGATTGATATGTTTTGTTTCTATGCGCAGTTTATTTTAAGCTAACAATATCTCGGGGAAAAATAGCTTCAATGATGGTGCTTTTCTTAGAATCATCTCCGGTGTTTCAATAGTTTTTATCTTGTCATAAGGACAATGAGGTTACGTTTCAAGAGTAATGCTTCGGATTATCAAGTCACATAATGATTACTCATATATTTCATCAGCCATGAAGTCAGTTTTATTTATTTCTTAATTTTAATGTGAACGTAATTTAATAGTTTAATATATTGTGAAATAGTAAAGTGAATGTTTACGTATTGTTTTTCCTGTATGTTACATTTTATTTATTGTTTTATCTTTTTCATTCTTTTTAAATAAACGTTAGATTGTTTTTACATTTACTTGTATTTATTTCATCACCATAAATTTATTTCTTTATTTAGTTATTTGAAATTAATATTTTATTTACAGGATTTCAACTTTGTAGTTTTTCAATTAATAGTTTAGAGACTAACAGCAATGCTTTCATTGCCATACCTTAACTTAACCTCTGCTAAATTAAACTTACATTTAAAATTCCATTGCCATATCTTAACTTAACCTCTGCTAAATTAAACTTGCATTTAAAATTTAATGTATCAGTTTACTTTTCAATGATCTTTATTACATTTTCATACTAAATGACTCAGAAGTTTCTCTTAAAAGGAAGGGAAACATAATACGGCAAATATAGCTAAAAATAGAAAAATGCATTATGAAATTAAGGATGCACATTATGTGCTGGAATGTGTTATATACTGGAGCATATTATGTGGACGAATATATAGTAAACAGAATGAATGTTTCTCTCCACTCCCCTTCTTCCGTAAACAACAACAACAAAAAAGTACAGCTGACTATTAAAATCTATATTGTATCTTAAAAGAATTTGTTTCATTTAAAATTATAATTACCTAATTAAAAGATCTTGGACATTTACATTCTGTTGCAAAAATAATATTTTATTCTGAAAAAATTACTAGTACTTATGAGTTATGTAATTGTATGCATGAAATTATGTATACCAAAATAAAACTTTTAATTTAATTTATAAGTTTAACTTTTCCATAAAAATAGCAGAAATAAAAGAGAAGGGGGGGGGGGGGCATTCAATTTACACTTAAATTTAACAGTACACCAGAAACACAATAATAAAACTAAATTTTATCTTAATTTCAAAAAAATTAGTTATCAATGTCATACAATTTATTTCTTACAGATAATCTTGTATAAATTAGTACCAGTTTATTATGTTTTAAGTGCATAAGAAATAAAACTCTAAATGGCTATTTTCAATGGTCCTATTTTAAATGGCTATTGTCAATGGCTTTTCCAAGGAAATTTTTCATGCAAATTTTCTGCCAACCTATTCACTGTTTCATATACACAAGCAATTTTTTCAATATTTATTCAATTTATTTAATATAAAGCCATTTATATATTTTTATATACAAACAAATGTAAATAGTATAATTTAAAAAATCAATAATAATACGTATATAAATAAAATGTTCAGATCTATAATAAATACATACAAAAATAAGCATAAAAGCTTATCAGGTTTGTTTTCGTAACTGTTTATATTATTTGGCAACAAATCTCATTTTCTGAAGGCAAATTACACAAAGCTTTTCTTTTAAATGCCAAGTCCCCTATACAGGAGAAGTACTTTTTCAATTTTCCTCATAGTTTAGTAGGATGACAAACAATGCTGCGGTAACAACAATATTTGAATTCTTAAACTGTGTTATAATTCCACATAAAACATCTTAAATAGCAGTGACATTTAGAGGCAAATCGGGTTTGCAATAGAAAAAAAAAAATGATATGATTTTCAGATGCTAACCAAAATTTTAAATGAGATGCTCAAAAAGTAGATTTATTTTAATTGGGATTCTTAAAAATATTCCGCAAACCAAAGGCAAATCTACAGTAACGAAATTCCAAGATATAAATTGTTACAGAAACTTTTCTAGAAGCTAAAGCAAGTATCACAGTGTCATCTTCTCTTTTCATTTCTTTTTTTTTTTTTTTTTTTTTTTAATACATTACTGTTCTACCAACAATAATGGTGATTTATAGCATTATCATAGAAAATTAATGAAATGATTTACTGTTAATTGAGAGAATAATTCTGAACAAGGATAAAATATAAGTAAATAAAGAAAAATGTTTTCCTAACAGTATTTTTTTTTTTTTTTTTACATTTTTAAATAAGTAAAAAAAAAAAAAAAGAAATAATAATAATAATAATACAGTTTATTCCAGATTCTCAAGTTTGTTTATATGTATATCAACTAACCACATTAAATTGATTACTCAAGAAAATTTTACAGAACATTGTTCATAATTAGTATGAATTACTTATGAATAACTCAGAAAAAAATCACATCAAAATTCACCAATCAAAGGATAGACTCTATTCAATAATACAGTAGACTTCTGATTATCATACATCAGATTAAGAGACACATTCAGTTAACTGACCTCTCGTGATGCATCTTTCCTGGTAAGGTTAGTTGGGGCCACTGGGCCATGATTTTACAATGTGACTCTGGATTTTCTGACAATTCAACTTCAAAAAGCTAATGTTCATTTGAATTAAAGTCTGAACTTCTGTAAATGTGTTCAGTTAGGTTCGACAGAGATGCTCAAAATTACATTTTAATATTTAAAATTATAAAAATATGCATATTTCATCTTTCTTTTCTCATGGGTCCAGTTGCCCCATAAAAATGGGGTAAGTGGACCAGGAGGGTCTATGTTCCACACGCGTTTATTTTTTTTTCATATGGGATATCAGGTCTTGTTTGAAAAAGTGTAAACAACTTAAAAAAATTTAAACCAGGCAGATCATGTAAATTATATGTCAATAAAAAGCGTTGTAGGGGAAACCTTTGCTGTCAATGTGTCTATAAAAAGCACTAAAAGTAAAAATATTACATTTATTTATACCATAAACCATAAAAATTAAGTAAGTACTTATGTAACTTCAGTATAGGTAATAAGTATAAAAATCCGATGAGTATTTTAAGGGAAAAAATAGCAAGGTAAATCTAACAAACGGCTACATAAGTATTTAAGTACTTTATCTGTATCATCGTACACTTTCAAGGTTTGGCTATCTCGCTTTCAGTGGCAAGGTACTCGCATTTGTAAAATGTTGAAATAATTTAATGACACCAGTATTTAGAAGAGAATCTATTTGAAAACAAGTAAAAGTATATTTTCGCATACTTAATAAAGGTGAAATTTTCATTATAAAATTCAGGTGCCAATGCGGCAATTAGGAATTAAAATTATGTGATGTCATAACGGCATCGCTGCCTCTCAAGGGGTCAAGAAATTTGGTTTGATACCACACAATATGCTTTTTTTAAAATTTTATTACGTAATTTTAATAAGGTATTCTATAATTTTCTTTATTGTGAGCAAAAAACAATGGAGAAATTTACTTCCCGTTGTAAGACAAACTAAAAAAATTATTTATAACTATTGGCCCCGGATACATGTCCCAGTTACCCCATTCTTGAAAAATTTATGGGGTAACTGAACACCGGGCTTACATTTCAAACATGAAATAAATATGTATAGATACCTAATAATATTAACGTAGTTATATGCCTAATCTTTTAAAAAAAAGATTGTTTAATAAAAGCACTTACAGTATTTTAACAAAACGCCGAGAAAGTTCAACCAAATTGACATTGTTTTTAAAAAAAGAAATGTCAATTTTCGGCAACCTATCACAGCAAAGAGAGAGTTATGATTCAGTTGACACACATTGTTTTAGGAAGTAGAGGTTAAGGGGAATTGTTCACAAAAGCTAAAACTTAAAATACATCAATGGTTTTTTATAAAATAGCCTATGGCCCAGTTACCCCAACTAACCTTACTGTAAGTCTCAGATAATTGGAAGTCTACTATAGTTTATCTGATATACATGATAAATATCAATTATTCCACAATTTCAATTTTCTGACACTGGTCCAATGATTGTTGAATAATCAGTAATCTGCTGTAGTTACAAAATGAAGATTAAAGTATAATTACTTACAGCTACAAATGCAACTAACGCTGAGCCAATTAGAACTGAAATGCCACAGAAAAGCATCCAATAAAGATACGCAGTAATTAAACAGCCATAAGTGGAACAAACATTAATTTCTAGATACATTAAAGATAAAATAAATCACGACAACTATGACAAATTTAACAAACACTTGGCATAAATAATAAGAAAAAATACAATTTCAAAAACATCAACATATGAATTGGCTATTCTTTTAGGTTGTGCACTTGCTAATTCAATATTGAAGGAAAATATATTATAAAATTTAAGTAGTACTGACTACTGACATAAACAATTAAATGGAGACAGATTAAATATAAATTTGTGAATATTCTCATAAAATGAGGAACTATAGAGTGTAGACAATTATATATTTCCTATTTTCGACACTTTATTCATTTTATACATTTATATTTATGGCAAACAACGACAAGCACTTAATAAAATTCACCGAAGGTAAAAAAAAAATATATATATATATATATGGATTGCATATATACAGGATCCATACACCCTGTTACCAAAATGAAAAATAGACTTTTTAAAGACAAAATTATTTTTTTAGAGTGATGTAAAACAAAACACAGAGTTAACGTGTTAATGTACTGTAGGAAAAATAAACAACAAACAGCAGCAGAGAATCTTTTTCATCAAGATTACAGTAATACCTCGATATACATCACGAATTTGTTCCAAGACTAGCGAAGTAAGTCAAAAACGACATAAGTCAAGATATATTTAGATAAGCAAAAAGGATAAGTAATAAAAATTCTCCAAAATTTAATGAACATATATTCTATTGTATTTAGGGATTATGTTACATACATTTAAAATTAGCAAAAAAATGCATTTGCAAGACAAGAATTTGGAATAAATCAATAAGTTGTTAACTTACAATTTATTATTCTTCTAGCTGACCCATTCGAGTCTTTGAGATTGTGATAAAATCTTGCAATGAAGTTTGAACCGACAATTTTTCTAAGCTTTTTCTAGTGACATTTTTTATTTAATTTTCACTATCAGTTGATTGTCGTGGAAAAGTTTCCCTTCATAGAGCCAAAAGTCTTCAAAGTTCAAAGTGCGTCTTAATCAAGGAATTTTTTTTTTCCAATCCAGAGGACGTAAATGTGGGGTGATGTAAGTCAGGGTACTACTGTATTATAAAAAAACTGCATAACTGTGTCTTTAAGATTAAATGAACTATAATGAAGGAAAGCAGCTGACTTACACCACTTTCGTGTACCATTTAAATAATATTTCATGAGTAAAAATAGGGACATGTACAAACTAATGAAAGTGTTTTTCAGATCATTAGCAAGTTAACAACTGTGAAAAATTGCATCACAAATGCATTTAAATAAAGCATTACACAAGCAGAAATTATTAAAGAGACAAATGTAGTTTTAAATCCTAGAGAAAAAAAAATGCAATTCACAAAGCTTTCTGAAAGTGTTTTCTCTCAGCTGTAATGCATAACTGAGTTCTTCTACAAATACTTCTGCAAACATTTTACCATTAATATTATTTCAAACACCTATTACCATTTGTTTAAGGTCAACTACACATGTATTATCATTTGTGTTTCCACTTTCTTATAATACCTCACAGACTTATATCTCTAACTTGATATATGGTCATCATTCACAATGGTCAAAGCATAATTCATTCTATTTTAAAGATAGGGGTGTGTAGTTTTATTAGGATGTTGTTACAGCGAAAGGAAAAATTTATTAATTGACCAATTTTATGTATGAGGGTGATATAAAAATTTAAATTGAAGGACTATTAACATAGTTTTATTTCCAATCTTATATTGAATACTTTTGTAATTTACATTGCTAATTTGTCTCTAACAGGCAAAATATTAAAGTGCATTTCAACCTTTTTGGGACACCCAATACTATGGCTTCATACTACAGCGGTAGAATTGATAAAAAAAAGTCACTGGTCCCAAGGGCCAATAAGCATGAGAATTTATTGGTCCGCAGTCATCATCACTGGCCCGCAACATAAAATTCTATTAAGTCCCTTTAAACCTTTGAGTGACACCACCACCACCACCTCCTAGCATATAAACTAAACTTCCTTTGCAGTTATCCAAAATTTTCAGGAATTATAGTTTAGTAAAAATTAAATAATAGTACATAAAGAAAAACTATAAAATTATTAATTAGATATTTTATTTCTGATTATTTATTTCAGCTGACTGTTTAATGCAATTTTTATTTATTAATGTGTGATTTGTGTTTGATTGCAGTTTTCTCAGGGACGGGAAAATTTAGGTTTACCTGTGAGAGACGGGAAAAAAGTTACTGGTTCTGTGGACCACTAAATTTTTCTAATTAGTGGTCTGATTGAATTTTTGGTGGTCTCAGGATAGCAGACCACCAAAGTTTGTGAACGCTGTACTATATATATATAGAAAATTACCCTTTTGTAAAATACTAAACATACAATTGGAAATTTGAAATGCATTCAAAAGAACTTTAATGTAAAACAGCACACATAAACATTTGCAAAAAGGATACTTTCATTAATAAAATAAAATTTTTCCTCTGAAATCAAGTCAATTGAGATTGTGATGATAAATGCTATCAGTCCAACGAGAATTCCAATTAAGCATATAACAATCCATCGTAAAATTTTAACTGAAGTAACTGACTAGATAAAAAAATTAGATAAAATTTAATTATGAAATAATATAATAACAGTTAACAATAAAAATTAAACAAATTATATAAAGTGCTTCACAAAAGTATAAGTCCATCCAAGGAAATCATGTCTTGAAATTCTGTACACAAAAAATCAATAATACAATATCACAAAATGAGAGAAAATGCGAAATCCAAATAAAAATTTTATTTGTAATCAATTAATTAACTAAACAGCTAAAAATAATGAAAAAAAAAAAAAACATGTAGCTTAACACATAAATATAGGTCCAGTCCATACCATCGATGAACTAATTGGGGACCCATTTTTAAGAAATGAGATCGGAAATTCTACCTTTCATACTGTCCACAAGGGTTTTCAAAGTGTTTTGTTTCCAAATTGTCCCAAACATTTTGAATAGCTACCTTTAATTCAACAACTGAAGTGAAAGTTGAAGTTTATATCATAAATTCTGCACACAAAAATCCCCCAAACATGTTCCATAGGATTGCAGTCTGATGAGCACGCTGGCCAATCCATTACATCCACTCTGAAATTTCTCTTTGAGAAGTACTTCGGCTCCTTTCTAAAGTCATGCCAGTAAGAAATGTACCCATCTGGGCCGTCCAATGTAATTTTTTTTCTCATCACTGAATATCACCTGTACATATTTAAATGAGAAGATAAATTTGAAAAAGGAGAAATTTCTGTAAGGATAGACATGGAGGAGAAAAGCTTACCTTGCTCCAATCTCTGTCCATGTTTTTCAGAGCGAATTCCAGCTTCTTAACCTTGTGATGAACTGTCAGATGTGGTGAATTCTTTAATTTTGCATGAACTATGTGTGGAGAAGACTTTTACTCATCTAACAATCTCCAAAGAGACTTTAATGTTGAAATTATTTTGTATTTTATTTGCAGAGATCATCAAATTCAATGCTTTTCTCATAATTGCTTGTTTTTCTCTCTGAGAAAGTAGTGAAGGGCATCCAGAACATTTAACTTTACCATACTCACCCTTTTTACGCAAGAAATTATCAGCAAATTGTGAGATCTGCCAATCTCGCGTGCAATTTCTCGTACACCTTTGCCACAGCGATTAAAAACATTTATCATACATTTTTCCTGTTCTGTCAATTGCAAACCTAGAGGCATAGTGAAAAACATCTCAGAAATTAACTTGGGGTTTGCTAACCACGGTTTTATGAGTGGAATCCCAGCTGGCTCTATACTTATGTGGTAGTGGTGTTATTAACGATTTTGCATAAAGCATGTCATTAAACACTTCGGTTTGCATTTCCTTGCTTTTTTAAAAGTAGTCCTATCAGATATGCAAATATATATTTATATTTGGGAATTACAACTTAAATAATATGGAAGACATATGGTGGACCTATACTTTTGTGGAGCACTTTACATAAAGTAAAATTAAAGCTCAATTAATTTATAGTGTCTTACAACTTACACTTATGAAATTACAGCATGACTTCCATTGTTTTTCATTTTTTAATAACTGCAAAAAAAGAGAATACAACAGAAATGATCAATAATATCACAGTTATTTAATAAATTTATTTTCATTCATAAAATATTACGAAAAATATAGTAGGCTGAAAAGTCTTTAAAAGCACTGATATACAATAACAACTAAAAATAATAATAATCTAGTTTTATAACGTCATATAATGAATATGTATGAACATTTGATAAGTAATATTTTTACTAGTGTATTAAGAAGAATTTCTGTAGTTTTCTTTTTACATAAGAGAACATAATGTTCAATAATGGCAATATACCGACTTTTACAGTATTACCTGATCATCAAAATTAGTGATGTTCAGAAAATATTGTCAAATTGAGTGTTAAAAACAATACCAACTTGGTATAACTCATTAATTTGGCTTTAATTTATATTGTAAACTTATAATTAAACATTTAACATGGAGAAAGAATGAATTATAAAGCTAAAAATATAAAATTATCAGAATCTATGCAGAAAGTTTGATCAAATTGCAAAAAATCAGTATGTATACCACATAAGTTGTAAACTAAAAGATATATAAGTATTTAATTTGTTTCAATACAGGGTGTTTCATAAACTTGTAAAAATTAAGCACAGGTACAAATTAATTTATAAAATTATATTCAGTGAGGCTGAATTCATTAAAAATATATATTATGCATAAGATTTTTTTAATGACATAATACAAGATCATTATTTTGCATTTAAGTCAGAATACAAATTAATAAAGGCAACAAAAAACTATGAAAAAGACAAAAGAGCTTTGTCTTGCAGTTTGATGTCTTTAGATGTTTGTTGATAATTTAAACATAATATTACACAAGATATATGAATATAAATAAGTATAGGGGAATTAAAAAAACTATAACAAAACTTGTGAAAAATGACACGCAGGTGAATAAATTAAAATTTAGACAAATTTCGGATTGAGATTATTTTTATATAAATATGCAGTATGTGTATATAATATATGAGTGTTAATTATATAAAATATTTTAACATTAAAAAACCATTTACATGTCAATAAAATGATTTCTTATTCTAGTTTTTTAACATCTTACATAAGATAACTGGAATATATTTTTGATATAAATAAATATATACAGTAGAATTCTATATAATACAATTCTCCATATAACACACAACTTCTCAGGTATAAATAATGAATTTTGCAGTTAAGAAGCACCAGGATTCCCACAATGTAAAAAATTGCTATTTTCAAAGACGACTAAATTTCATACACTAGTTCAACTTTACATCCTTAATTCAGAGCTTTTTAATAAAATAATTGCTATTATTATAATACAAATTTTTGAAAATGAGTAATATAATAAATGGTTTGATCAAGGCATATTTGGACAATGCTTATAGAGTAAATTTAATGTGTCGAGTTATCTATATTATACAAAAATTTATAATCTGCACAGCCCCTGGTAACAAAGAAATGCAATATAAAGATACTCTACTATATTTTGTTGTGTTTCAGACATATTTGGACATGTTTACAAGTTACGTTTAATGATGTGTAAAATGCATTCTGTACAACGCAAAATTCTATATAACACACAATCTCACGTTTTTAGGTTTGCGTTATAAAGATCTACCGTATATATATATATATATATATTTAATCTTTTAACCGAATTCACCGGCTTTCATTCAGTACAATTACTTTTATATAGGGTAAAAATAATTTTAAATATATACACAGAACTACTTTAAAAATTTATTTTAATCCAGTTTCAATAAATTATGATTCAAAAGTCAATATTCTCAAGAATTTGGTAATAACTTTTTAATAAATGAAAGTACGTAAAAATTAATAGGTGAACATAGATCATAGAACTAATCTGTTGTACATCTATTTTGTATGTTCATCTGTAATTACAGGTGTGTATGTTTAGTTATTAAAAGGTTATTGGTAAAATCAGGATGTTGGTATATTGACTTTTGGATCATTCTGGATTATCATGAATACATATACTCACCTTAGATCGTTTTGCTTGTTCTTCAACAAATAATGTACTTTCACAGATGTCATAATCGAGACTCTAAAATCAAAATAAAATTTAATTGAACTTAAATGTGTAAAAATGAAGAATTATCTATTTATATAATGCTCACAAATATCTACAATAATAAAACTGACAAACACACACAAAATAAATAAACAAAAATGAAAGAAGAGGAATTGGTATTTAAATTTTCCATTGGTGCAATAATACACAGTGTGACTTCGAAAATCCGGCAATTTCAAAAATCTGGCATCAAAGTCATCTTTTCCCTCCTTTTTTCTTTGAACTTCTCACTTACGGGAGAAAGAAAAATAGCAGGATGAACATGTATATTTTTCTTCTTTGATGTTTTGGAAGGTTTTAGTTATTTATTCATTAGAGCTACTACAAAGTCTTTTTCAAAATCAGGGAATGTTGCTTCTAAAATAAAGCATTTAAATTTGTCTATCACAAAAAAAGTGTGGACTTGATAAGAAAGATAGAAAAGCTTTGTGAAAACGTTATGAGCTGAACATAAAATCGAATTGTCGACAGTTTATGACATTAAAAAACACAAGCTAAAAATTTTATACATATCATCCCGAAGGGTTAAAGAGAAAAAACACTCATGAGAGAAAATTTTCTGTTTATTATATTTTTTTTCCGGTAACATTGAAAATTTCAATTAAAATAAGTTTTCTTTTAAATATTTAGATTTTTTTATCACATGAGTATCACTGCCTACGAAGTAGATTATGAATAAAGCACCATTAAGAATATCAGAAGTACTTATGATGATATTAAAAAAATAATCATTGTTTAACGTCTGATATATGATTTTAAAATAAAAAATAGATTACAATTCATCAGACATACACATACAAGTAAAAATTACATAAATACATTTAATACAATTAAAAAACAAACATTTTGAGCTAAATTTTAGCCCCTCATCAGTGCAATATATAACATTCAAATGACCAGAAAACTACATACATGTATGTAGTTTTGTATTGTTGTAGTATGTATTGCTTTTTAATTGTATTAAATGTATTTACATAATTTTTACTTGTATGTCTGAAGAATTGTAACATATTTTTTATATTTACTTTTGATATTCTTTCAGAAATCCGGAATTTTCAAAAATCTGGCTTAGTCTCAGTCCCGATGATGCCAGATTATCAAGGTTATACTGTATAACTATCAATATAATTAGATTTATTAAACAATCTTCATAAACATTATAAATTACTGTTCAAACCCATCAAAATTTGTCAGCTTCACGGTAAATAGATGAACATAATAAAAGAGTCTAACCTGATTTTGCGATGCTTGTCTTCAGTATTAAATAAATGCAATACAAAACAGTGTGAAAGTGAAAATTCCATATCTTTTGATAGACATAATATTTCTCTCCAGCTCATAAAAATAATCATAACATCGCTAGAGCATGCTATGTATCTCAATGAAATATTTTTAAACTTAGTTAAAACAACTTGCTTCTTTGGCTTGCTATCAGTAATGGAACAGCATGAAAATGATTTCAGGGCAACAAAAAGTAATTTTAGAGCAGCAAAACTGCTTTTTTGGAGCAGAAAATAACTATTTTGGAGCAACAAAATTGCTGTTCTTTTGAGCGGGAAAAAAATTTTTTTGAAAAAAAAAAGGACAAGAGAGTGAATAATTATTTTAGGGAGATACAGAAATTAAGAGTTAAGTTACTAAATATTTGGCAGATGGCATTATATATTTTTTTTATTCTTTTACTTTTATAAGGGTGTTAATCCACATTTTATAATTGTTGCTGACACAAATTTCTAACTTAAATAGCTATAAAATAAGATATGAAAACACAGAAATTAGGTGATGAATTAATATATTAAACCTCAAAAGAAAAACACGGATGTATAAGTTGTTTAACATTTTATTCAATGCATAAAAAAGTCAGCAAGTTTAGTAAATAAACATGAATACTGATTTTCATGTTGTTGATGGAAAAACATTAAATACTTTAAAGATCAGCAGTGGACGAGATTTTAGGTCCCGGGCCCAACCAATTTACTTTTCAGAATTCTGGCATGGCCCAGCCCTGGCAAAAAATCTATAAAATAAGGACAAAGCTAATTCATTAAAAAAGAGATATTTTTAACCAATATTATTTCATAATCAAAGTTCTTTTAAAAGAATACTTCATATATATTTATGCATAATTAAAACATTTTTCAATTTATATGTTTGCAAGATATGGAATAATAACATTATTGATTACTTACACAAATACATACAAATGAAGACTCATTAGAAAATGTAAGTATTTTAGAAATCTACATGGGCCTGGGGGTATCCCAAGACTCATACCTATCATACAAAATAAAAACAAATGTTCAAATGGTTTGACAGAACAGACAATTTTTTTAACGGACTGGAGCTATAAAAAAATTATACAAACCCGTTTGGCCAATAAAAAAATTTAACGAGCCTGTTGGGCCTATAAAAAAATTAAATGAGTCAACCAGCCTGATAAAAGAAATTTAAAAGGGCCAGACTAAGCCGACAAAATATGAACAATTTTTGGTGGTCCTGGCTGGGCCGAGAATAAGTATAAATGTGCAGCCTGAGTTGATCCTATTTTGATGCAATAAAGAAATTAAACACATCGAGTGTAGAGATATGCAATGAGCCAGGTTCGGGATTAATATTTTTCAGTAGACTATGGCTGGCCAGGTTAGGGCAGGCCTGGACATAACTGTTCCTGAGCCATGCCAGGCAAGCAACTTTTTTTGCAAAAATGTTTGTGCTATTGCATATTTGTTCATGGAATCAATGACAGTATACTTTGGTTTAATAAATTACAAAGAACTGCGAAATCATAAATGGGCCGGGCCGAACTTTTAGTTTTTACATCAGGCCAAGATAGCTTTTGTTTGACCTGGAAATTTCAGCCATGCAGACTTCTACCCTACACTTCTTAAAAATAGTGAAATGTGTTTTGAACTGTACCCAGAGGTACTTTATAAAAATCTTCTCTATACCTATTTCTTTCCAGAAACTTTTTATTTCTGTAGGAAAAACATAAGATATCATTCAATAATCTTTTTCAATCATTAAATAATTTGAAATTAATGCTACTTTATTTATACCTAATATCTAAAAATTACATAATATTTTTCATTACTACTAAATGCAATACTTTTTCTATTGAATTATGTTCTTTCACGCTAGACTAGTGCCCATTTCCTATTAAAATACCCATTCTAGTGAATAGCACCCTGCTTTTTTACCTTATTAAGTGAAAGGTAACATATGATCAAAATAAATCTTAGTAAGCACTTTAATAGGATTTGCTATAATTTTCATTGTCAATGATAATATTATGAGTACTGCAATTTCTGGCCTATAATCTGCGGATCAAACAATTATGTTTGAACCCAGAAATCTTACTTCATAAAATGTAACTTATTAAATCACAGTAAATATTCAACTTCAACTATTAAATAAAATCTCTCTCTCGAAACACGATTGTTTGATATAGGCCGGAAATTACAGTACTTAAAACACTGAGTAAAAAACTTTTGATAATCACAAAGGCCTCAAAAAGAACAAATTTTATATACTTTTTTGAGTAATTTTAAGCTTTAGAATTCTACTCTTTTAAAGAAAATACTGCTCTCAAAAGAGTCAACATTATATTAAAGAAGATATTATCCCCTTTAAAAAATCAGTAACTGGATGGAGGTATGTACTCAATTAGAATGAATAAATATACCTTTTCCTAATTTAATTTATAATATGGATATTACCATTTATTAATAACATATTACAAATTTCCTGATTTTCATATTATTTTAGTTAACCTATTATTCGAGCATGATAAATAAAAAAATAAAAAAATGAAATAACAATTAAAATTAATAATAGACAAAATTTTACAACAAAAGTTAAGGAACTATGTATATATAAGGGTCATTCCATGTCAAATCAACACAAAAAAGTGCAATTTTTTCCCTCACCATCTCCGAATTTTACAAAATTTGCGGAACTAGTTAGACTGGTTGAGAAAGTAAAAAATCTGCAATTTCAGATTTCTGAGACTTTTAGTTTTTTAATTATAGGCATTTAAAGATGGCCAACTAAGACTAATTTACTGTCAGATGGCAACATTAAACTCATCATAACTGCTGTTCTAATTAACATACAGACATGGGCCTGGTATCATTTTAAAGCATTTGAAATGACCTTTAATATGATACCAAACACAAGACGTTTATGAAAAAAAAATTTGAAGGTCATGGCACTTGACCTTTGACCTTGAATTACTAAAAAATGAATTCTTCAATTTTCACAATTTTTTTTCTGAATGCTAAAATGCCTTAACTAGATGTGTAGAAAGTTTCAAAATGGAACCACAATGGGATGATATGAAAAAAAATTAAATCAATAACAAAATATGAAATGTTCGATTTTAAATTATCTATTCATAATAATAATGAGTTTGTGAACTCATGTAATTTTATCAATATATACAAATAGAAATTGAAATAAAAAGTAAATATGTAATACAAATTAATTTGAATAAAAAACACAATAGAAATTGAAATAAAATATACAGAATTTAACATATGAAGAATATGTGTATATGATAACAATTATACATAACAGAACTGTTAACATATGGGCATAATATAGAGTATTTTCTTGCAAAATAGATCATGTAAATCCTTATGACAGTTTTAGTGCATTCACTTTCACATTTGTTGTTGTAATTGGATTAACAACTCTTAATATATCATGTATGGGCACTAAAAGTACATTGGTGTACTTAGAAAGCTGTATGATGGAGAAGGTCCTGATGGATGAAGAAAGCTTAACTTAACTTGTGCATTTTCTTTATCAGTATCAATCACATAAGCTATCCACCACTTTTTATCAGATGTAGCAGTGACAAATATCACCAATTGAAAGTTCGCCTGGTTACTAGTTCTACACAGGGCCGTAACCAGCGAGTCCAGTCAGAGGGGGCTCTGAATTTTTTTGGTGGGCCTAACATCGTTTAACAATCCATATCTTAAGCAAACTAAATATAGTAAAACTGATAAAATGGATCTGTCTATAAAGGAACCCGTCTAAAGCGTAATCTCTCTATAACGGAACTTTCTATAATGAAATTCTTAAACGGAAAATACTTCATGGTAATCGGAAAATGAATGTAAAACAATTAGGGGCGGTGTACCGCTTAAGAAACCTACCTAAAGTAGAACTTTTCTCCATCCCGTGTGTTTTAGTCTTAGGTCTTATTGTATTTAATGGGAAAAAAATGGATAGCATCTGACACCTCATTAAAAAATGACTTTATTTAAATTTTAATAAGGAAAACTAATGGATTGTACACTGTATTCTATTTCCATTGCAATTTTTGCATTATTAAGCATGTTGCTTCTTTTGTCCCTTGGTGTCTTCGGAAAAAGAACACCGCCCTCTCTCCGCTCGCGTTTGTTCGTACAGTGTGTGCATATATACACGCAATAATTTCTATGTGTACTTCTATGTATAACTTTGTACCAATTTTGTGGAAAATAAAATTTTTAAAAAGTTTAAAAAATAACTTCTAAACTGGCCATTTGTAATATGCTAAAATGTGCACCACTACAATTGCCAGTCCTAAGCCTGGGAAAAGTGTGAAGGGAAGTTACCTGAAAAACACTGCCATAGCCGTTTTTAAAGTTGTCCATTGTCCGAATTTTTCATTAACCGGATCGGCATCGGCCCCAATTTGTCCGAATTATCAGCGCTCTACTCTATTGAACATTGATTATATATATGCATATTTGAACCGCTGATTAATCAAATCAGTCTTTCTGTTGAATAAATTAGTGTAATTTATCATGTTAGCATTCTGACAGAAAAGTACATCTTTATTTACAAAAATACCGATTCATACAACAAACATAGAAATCTTCAACCGCCCAAAATGACAATTTTTTTAAAGATGCGTTTTGAAAAAATTGAGAAAAAGGATGTTGGTATAGAGGTCTGCATGGGCCCGGCCCGTTCATATTTCCACAGTTCAGGGCCGTACAAAAATCAGTGAAAACAGACCCGGCCAGTTGAAAAATCAATTAAATCAGGCCCGATCCGTCCCGACTCAATTTCTACAGAAAATTCAGATTTTTCTTAAGATACAAATAAGATTCTTTTAAAGAATACTGCATACATATTTATGGGATAATTTTACAGCATATTTTAAATTTACGATGCGTTCGCAAGACAGAAAATACACAATAGCAACATTAATGATTTACTTAGAGTCTTAGACGTTTCAACATTCAAATAAGGATTCATTAAAAAAAATCATATTGTTTAGAATAAAAGAAAAACGGGAAGGTTAAAAACATGATAACTTTTGAGGCTATATTATAACAAGTTGGAAATTGCTCGTCAAACGTGGCAAATGAGGTGCGTTCGTACTATAGCTAGTTTTATAATTATTTTTTCCACCCCATATTATACTGAATAAATATTTTTTGCACTTCATAAGTGCATAGTTGTAACATCATTAAAATGCACTGGCAATAACTTTTTCCCATTCCCCGTAATGAAACGGAAAAATTTTGACTGTCCCTGTAAATAAACTATGCATCCGATTTTCATAAAATTTGAAATGGCACGACAAAATATTGCAACAATTATATATTTAAAATTTCAGACCATTCGGAAAGCTGTAACATCATTAAAATGCACTTGCAGTAATTTTTCCCATTGGCCGTAATGTAAAGAAACACTTTTGACTGTCCCTGTAATTAAACTATACATCCGATTTTCATAAAATTTCAAATGGCTCGACAAAATTTTGCAACAATCATATATTAAACATTTCAGGCAATTCGGTTGAGTAGTTTTTGCTCTGTTATATGCGGACGGACGGACAGACGGACTGAACGACGGCTATAGGTGCTACGTATTTATATAATTACGAACGCACCTAAAAAGTAGATTTGCGAAAATATTTCTGTTATTCCTTAAGGCTTTTCTCAAATCCAAAGAAGCTACTTTCTGACACATTTCTGAATTTATTTCTTAATATATTTTTGAGAAAATACTGTCCAACTTAGCGTTTTGAATCGAATTTCCGGAGACGATAGCACGAAAAAGGAGAAAAACCTGCAGTCACGTGACAAGAATCTCTTATATCTCTATAAGTAATTTATTTATTAAAAATGGGAAACGCTATTCAATTCCAAATCCCTTCAATAGACAGGCTTGTCAATTTTATTCCTTTACAGTTAAAAATGTGTCAGAAAGTTTTTCGTTTTTGAGCAGTGAATTTGAGAACCACCTTCAAGTATATTTCCAAAAATTCCGTTAACAGAAGTTCATTATCGCTATTAATATTTTTACAAAACACATTACCTGCCCTAAACATCCTGAGAACAATTAAGTCCATTTCTGGCTATGTTGAAAAAAAAAATGCAAGCCTGATCTCGGTCCGGAACGAGTCTGCCGAAAGAATTAAGCCCGGGCTCAAACGCCATGTAGCTGTCCGATGCCGATCTCTACGCTGGAAAATGTTATATTTCGATATTGATGCTGGCAAACTAGTATCGGCTCGTAACGCACATTTATACTCACTCTCGTGAAACTCGTATTCATTGAAAATGATTCATATTTTCTCGTCTGCGTTTAAATATTTATATCGGACCGACAGACCAGCTTAATTTCTGTTTTTGGCCCGGTCCAGCCCGGCAGGCACGTTCAAATTTTGCCGGCGCGGCCCGTTTGAAACTTCGCCTTGATTTCGCCGTCCCGGTCTAGTACGGGCTTCTAGCCAAGCCCGGGCCCGTGCAGACCTCTACTGTAGGATACAGTTCTTTTCACATATTTTTTTCTTTAAATTCAAGACTTTACATAGATTTAAATATTATATTCTGTTCAATTTTTTAATATATAGAAAAAAAGAACGAAAATTTGAGATTTTGCAAATGTTTTTGCGTTATGCATAGATACCAACAACACTTATCCGGAGTCTGTTACAAGACGAAAATAATTTCAACAGGAAATTTCATTTAATCAAAAATTTCAAACTGAAATCTAAAATGCACCTTTTCGAAGAAAGACACAATTCCTTATATATTTTTCCCGGTTTAACGCATGCTTGTTTTGGATCAGACCCCGGAATAATGAAGAGATGTTGGCGTCTATGGTTATGTGTCCTATATTTATTAATTTGAATAATTCACAAATTTACTATTATCATTTAAAAAATATTTTAATATTTTAATTCCATACGTTTAATATTTTTAATTAATAGCTATTTGTAATTTATTTAATTTTATTAATATTTTAGTTTCTGCTGAATTATTAGATCATTTTAAAATCACGGCTGTTTGTATACGATTTAATTTAGTGATGATATTGTTTCTCTTCAAAAAGAGCGGTACCTAACCTTATTTTATTAATAATATGATTTATAAAATTAACCATTTAACAATTTGTAATAATAATTAAATTTAAAATTCTGCATATGATTATATCATTTTAAATATGAATCAATTATTACAAATATATATTAATTACATATTTTTTAAACATACCTTGACTTAATAATAAAAAAAGAGATTGTAATTTTAATATTATACTCAATACTTTTTTCTTTTTTCAAAGAAAACAACTTAGATTTAATTCATTTAAATAGCGTAAATAGATTTTTTTTTTTTTTTTTTTTTTTTTGCATACGTTTTACATGTGTTTCATGAAATTCGTTCAATCTCATTTAGAAAAAAAAAAGCACAAGGGCATGAACGACCTTTTCGAACAGTTTTCATTAAATGTAGGCGACTATTTATTATTAGTTTTCCCCATTTCTAAAGATCTTTAAAAATATTCTTCTTTCACTCAATGACGAAAGTTTTCCTGATGCAGTTAAGAACTAATTTTCTTTCCCTTTGCCTAAAATTTTCAGCTTCTCACATTCATGCGCCTAAGAATTGAATACCGTTTCCCATTTTCTTATAAATGCCATGATTATAAATAACATGATTTATTGTCATTTGCTACTCGATAACTAGCATTTCGTCGTTAAATGCCAAGAAAATCAGCCTACAAAGTCAAATTTGCCGTCATTTTTTGACAGATTTTTTTTAAATTTTCTGTATAGTTTGAATACTTGCAAATATCTTTATAAATAAAAGAAATTCGCGAATATGTCAGAAAGTAGCTGGTTTAGATTGGAAAACAGCCTTATAAAACACAGAACGCAGTTTAATTCCTTGAGCTTGAATAATCATATCTGCAAATTTTATGCCTTTATCATTAAAATTATTTCGAAAATGTGTCAGAAAGTAGCGCATTTATGCTTGAAAATAGATTTAAATGAAACATACGCCAAATAGTTGAAGATATTTTTGTCATAATCTTATAATAAACTTAACCTTAATCATGCTTTTTCACTTAATGTTTTTTATTGTTATATGACAAATAGAAAAAAAAAAATGTTCAGCAAATTCATGGAACACAAGAATAAAAAATTAGACGAAAGTTCAAAAAGCAAACAAAAAAATGCTCTACCCCTGCTTTCCTACTGCCTACACCCATAGCATGAAACAATTTTTGGCTTTCAAGCAATTATTTTTCTTATTCCATTTGTATAAAATAACATTTTGTTATCTTTCTAATTTCCTTCAACTTTAGTTTCCAAGTGATATTTCATCATTAACTAAATCTGCTGTCAAATACATAATGTCAACAGGCAAATCATTAACATTTAGAAACACGTCTTTTTTGTGACTACGTTTTAGTGAAGACGTTTAACCATTGCTTAACTAATTATCGATTAACTTGAGCAGCATATGTCTATTTCCATTCATCCAGTATACGATCATTGCTTTTAAAATGTCAAGATGTACGAAAACATGTGGTGGCTAGTTAGTGCATCTGGACATAATTTTTTCGGGAGAAAGAAATGTTCCTACTTAGAGCGCGTTTCGAGAATTGTATCGCAAGCAAGATAAAATAAAACAACTAATATATTAGGGTTCTGAACGCAAAATGTTTGGCATATTCCATTGCATTCAAGCAGTTAAAAGATCTAAATGTTTTTCTTGCTAGTTTTTTTTTTTTTTTTTTTTTTTTTTTTAAGAAAGTTAAAACGTACATTTTGTTGAAAAAATAAAAAGTAGGGAAATCGTTAGAGGGGGCTCTAGAGGAAGCTAGGGGGGGCTCAGCCCCCATCGCCCCCATCTGGTTACGGGCCTGGTTCTACATTTGAGAAAGGTGAAGCAGTACAAATTTTAGTTTATTGTTATTGGAATGAAATGAATGAGTGAAGCTTTTGATTTTGTTTGTATTTAAGTGACATAGAAGGAATATTAATGACTGCACACTTGTACAACTATTTACGAGTCATAATGTGTTCATCGTATGGTTTTTGTATGCTAGCACATTCAGATGAACTTTTCAAAGTTCTTCCAATCTCATCACAAGCCCCTTTTCCATGTGCTGTCACAATGAAGTGTCATTCAGCAGATATACCAAAACCTGCTTTGTGATAACAGTTCTATAAAATTCTTTCGGTTTTTGTAATGTGCTGCAGCCCTATCCGGAAAGTAAAATATGTTTTTAATTAACGTTGGATGCATCTTTCTTTTGAGAAAATTTATTAAGTATCTCTGAAATATGGGAAATGCATTGGTATTATGAGTTAAACACTCTGAAATAATTACAAAACTAAAAAGCTGGAGAATAAATTCATTATCATTAAAATATGCAAAAAATGGATGGATAGTTACCTGGGAATTATTCCAATGGTATCCATGGATTTCATCTTGAAGTACGAAAGAATAATTTTCTGAAAAGTCACATATTACCAAAAACTGTCCTGGTTGCAGCATTAATTTTAGTTCTGCTTAAAATAGGGATTGTTGTTTGGCAATAAATGAATAGCGAAGAAGGTGTTTTAAATTTTCACAAAACATATCAAGAAAATCCTCATATGCTTTTGTAACTGTCAAGTGTAGACCTAGATACAAATAACCACTGCTTATATGTTACTGTATCCACCATATTCTTATTCATCATGTTCCTTAATCGCTCTTTCAAGATTAACATATTACTATATCAAGATTACCCCATTCTTATACAGCACAATAAAAGAATACTTGATTGAAGAACAAAACATTAAAGAGCGATTCAAACAATTGTGTACAATTTTTGGTACTCAAAAGCTTCACTCATTCATTCCAGTAACAAAAACTAAAATTTGTACTACTTTCAATTGGTGATATCAAAGGTTTTGCCACTGCTATATTATATGATAATAAAAAAGAAAAGTGCCCAGCTAAACTGATGGCATTGAGCTCACAGACTATTCACACTAATTGTATATTATACTCTTATTTTAAAGAATAATGCCACTCAAAAATATAAGTGAAGGGGAATTAGTCCCCGTTTCCCCCTTTATACTTAACCAGTGAACCTCCAAATCTAATCAGGGAAGCTCCTTATCATAATAAACTGGTATACCAACTTCGGAGCAAATCGAATCATTCTGCATGAAAAACCCATTTATCTGAATTAAGTGGGGCGGGCTAACCTCCCTTTTCCCCCTTTACTCTTAACCAATGAACCCCAAAACTAATCAGGGAAGTTCCTTAACATAATAAACCGGTATACCAAATTCGGAGCAAATCGAATCATCCTGCATGAAAAACACATTTATCTGAATTAAGGGGGGTGGACTAAACCCGTTTTTCCCCTTTATCCTTAACCAATGAACTCCCAAAACTAATCAGGGAAGTTCCTTAACATAATAAACCGGTATACCAAATTTGGAGCAAATCGAATCATTCTGCATGAAAAACCCATTTATCTGAATTAAGGGGGGGGGGGTGGACTAACCCTGTTTCCCCCCCTTTATCCTTAACCAATGAACTCCCAAAACTAATCAGGGAAGTTCCTTAACATAATAAACCGGTACACCAAATTCGGAGCAAATCGAATGATTCTGCATGAAAAACCCATGTATCTGAATTAAGGGGGGGGGGGTGGACTAACCCCGTTTTCCCCCCTTTATCCTTAACCAATGAACTCCCAAAACTAATCAGGGAATTTGGAGCAAATCGAATCATTCTGCATGAAAAACCCATTTATCTGAATTAAGGGGGGGGGGGGGGTGGGGGGGTGGACTAACCCCGTTTTTCCCCCTTTATCCTTAACCAATGAACTCCCAAAACTAATCAGAGAAGTTCCTTAACATAATAAACCGGTATACCAAATTCGGAGCAAATCGAATGATTCTGCATGAAAAACACATTTATCTGAATTAAGGGGGTGGACTAACCCCCCTTTTCCCCCTTTATCCTTAACCAATGAACCCCCAAAACTAATCAGGGAAGTTCCTTAACATAATAAACCGCTATACCAAATTCGGAGCAAATCGAATCATTCTGCATGAAAAACCCATTTATCTGAATTAAGGGCGTGGACTAACCCCGTTTATCCCCTTTTATCCTTAACCAATGAACTCCCAAAACTAATCAGGGAAGTTCCTTAACATAATAAACCGGTATACCAAATTCGGAGCAAATCGAATCATTCTGCAGGAAAAACCCATTTATCTGAATTAAGGGGGGGGGGGGGTGGACTAACCCCGTTTTTCCCCCTTTATCCTTAACCAATGAACTCCCAAAACTAATCAGGGAAGCGCCTTATCACAGTGAACCTAGGAAAAAATTTTGAAGCAAATCGGATGTTTCTATCAAGAGTTATCGCGTTACGTACATACGTACGTACATACCGGGTGTCCCAAAAAGGACTGACTGATTTTAAAATTCAGTAACTTGCAAACGGTGACAGATATTAAAAAAATTCTTGCAGGAGGGTTATGCATAAGGTCAAAAGTTTTATTACAGTGATTTTCAATTTTAGTTCGATTTACAAACAATAGATGGCGCTGCAAGCAATAGTCGCTAAATTCAGGCTCGATTTTTGGTACTTCGTGGCCCGGATAATACATTTCCATCTCCTTTTTATTCATGGAACAAGATAAAGGACCAAAAATCGAGCCTGTATTTAGCGACTATTGCTTACAGCGCCATCTATTGTTTGTAAATCGAACTAAAATTGAAAATCACTGTAATAAAACTTTTGACCTTATGCATAACCCTCCTGCAAGAATTTTTTTAATATCTGTCACCGTTTGCAAGTTACTGAATTTTAAAATCAGTCAGTCCTTTTTGGGACACCCGGTACATACATACATACATACATACATACATACATACATACATACAGAACGGGCGGGCACATTAGCTCTCAGGCTTTGATAGCCTGTGAGCTAAAAAGTGGTGGGTTACTGATGAAGAAAATGTGCAAGTTAAATTAAGCTTTCTTCATCATCAAGACTTACTCCATCATACTGCTTTCCAAGTTACCCAGATGTACTTTTAATGCCCACACATGATATATAAACACTTGTTAATCCAACTACAGCAACTGGAAGAGTGTACAATACCAGTGAAAAAGAAACTACAGCAATAAATGTGAAACTGAATGCAAGAAAACACTCTTTATTATGCCCATATGTTAACAATTCCGTTATGTATAATTGTTATCATATACACATGTTAAATTCTGTATATTTTATTTCAATTTCTACTGTGTTTTTTAATCAAATTCATTTGTATTATATATTTACTTTTTTTTTCAATTTCTATTTGTATATATTGATAAAATTACATGAGTTCACAAACTCATTTTTATTATGAATAAATAATTTAAATGCAAACATTGCACATTTTGTTATTGATTTATTTTTTTTTTTCGTATGATCCCATTCTTGTTCCATTTTGAAACTTTCTACACATCTAGTTAAGCATTTTAGCACTCAGAAAATTTTTTTTGTGAAAATTGAAGAATTTGTTTTTTAATAATTTAAGGTCAAAGGTCAAGTGCCATGACCTTTAAACTTTTTTTGCCAAAAATGTCTTGTGTTTGGTATCATATTAAAGGTCATTTCAAATGCTTTAAAATGATACCAGGCCCATGTCTGTACGTTAATTAGAACAGGAGTTATGATGATTTTAATGTTGCCATCTGACAGTAAATTAGTCTTTGTCGGCCATCTTTAATTGCCTATAATTAAAAAACTAAAAGTCTCAGAAATCTGAAATTGCAGATTTTTTACTTTCTCAACCAGTCTAACTACTTCCCGAAATTTTGTAAAATTCGGAGATGGTGAGGGAAACGGCTGTGTTGATTTGACATGGAATGACCCATAACGTTATCATTTTAGGGGGGAGGGGGGGGGGGGGTTGTGTTTTGATATTGTTATCTTTTTTGATCCAACCAAATTTTTCTCTTTTTATTTGTAACTTGGTCTTTACATCAAAATAGTATGTTATCTTTCTTATTATGTTATCTATTTTCAAGAAAATACAAAAGTTATTTAAATCCTTAAATGATTATAAAATTATTCAGTTCCAAAATATGGAATACCCCAACGTGTATGCATATATAATCCGCTGTTCAACAAAGTATAATGCGAAGTAAGTTTGAAATTATACTTGTATGTAACAAGTAAATAAAAGAGAATGTTGTCCGCCTGTTTTGTTGATAAGAAGTTCTGTCTGCCCCACCCCGTGAGGGGACAAGTTCAAAAAGACATTATTACTGTTGAATCCATTATGCAACGGAAAGCTATTATTAAATACTTTTAAACAGTCTGCTTCTTTTAAGTGTTATTTGAGATTAAGTTGTTTCATATATAAACTGATATTTTATTGACTTCTCTCCATTTGAATCAGTAGAAGAAAAATAAATGTAACATATTTGCATATCCCTCCAAACAAAAGAAAAAAATCCAAAAATCTAATGAATTTTTATACATTTTATTATTATAATGATTACGATATCATTACTGGGGGGGGGGGGGGGGTTCAAAGGATGATAACATATAATATCGTAAGGGGGAGAGGGGGTCCAAAAATACCAAAAAGTTGATAACGTTAATATGCACAGTCCCTAAGACAAAATCAGTTCAATTAACCTTCAGCTGGTAACATGATTATGACACCTTCAGTTAGGTAACAAAATCTGGGATGACATCATCCCTGTTACCAACGAAATGTTAAGCAAACTATTATAAAATTATTTTAGATTGTTGGGTAATTTTTAGAAACACAAACAATACTTTTAAAAATATTTATCAACAAAAAGCAGGGAAAGACAATATCAACTTACCTCATACTTTTGAGAGAGAAGATTTGACATGCTAATGGATATTTTGTGACTAGTAGAAGACCCACTATCCAAAAATACACTACCGCTTGCGTAAAATGAATCATATTGTTCATCATTCTAAATTATGAAATGAAAGATAAATGTAGCACAATATATATCATGAAATTTACATCATAACATAACTAATGGGCATAACAATAATCTAAATTGTAAATAATTTAAAGTAGTAGATGAAATCTGCTTTTAAAAAAAATTATCGATAATTGATAATTATTTATATTCTAATATTTTAATGAGACTAATGACTAAAATACCAAAAAAATGAAATAGAATCCCTGTTTTAAAATAACTTGTTATGAAAAAAATATATTATATGAATTTTAAGAACATATTATCGTACAGAAAAGCCACTAGGCTTGTTGTGAAATGTTAAATACATGGTTACAATAAATATACAATGTTATACACAATTCTGTTATGCACTTTTAGGTGCATTTGTAATTATATAAATACGTAGCACCTACAGTTGTCGTCAGGTTCATCTATCTGTAAGCAGCACAAAAACTACCGAAACAAATGGTTTGAAATTTAACTTATAATCGTTGCAGAATTTTATTGAATCATTTCAAATTTTATGAAAATCGAATCGAAACTTAAAAAGATATTAATAAAAGTTTTCTTCATTCCATTAAATCCTATCATACATAATTAATTCAATGATGTCCCATGATAGGTAATGATTCTAGATTGCCATGGTGATTATTCTATTAAATCCTATCACACGTAATTAATTCAATGTTATCCCATAATAGATCATGATTTTAGATTGTCATGGTGATACCATATTTAAAAAGTAGGAATATTATTTCCGTATTACTGAATTTAATATATATAATTGTAATAAATTTTGCATTCATGCATAAGAATGCAACGGCTATTGCACCAAGATCTGACTATTTATAAATTATAAAATTACTACGAATTTGTCATGTTTGACGTACAATTTCCAACTTGTTTTTACTGTAATTTTCTGTTATCAAAGTTCCTGGTGGTCAATAATTTTATACACAGATAAAATTGTTTCAAACAAGGCATTGTTTTTCTTCCTTTTTATCGCCAAACAAATTCCTAAAGACACACACATATGAGATATATAATTTTTTTTTTCCCTCAGTGACAGGTAAAATATTTTTACATATGATCTCCTGCTGTACATCAATAAAAAAGAGAATGCTAGCAACTATGTAGTTTCAAGTGAATAAGAGTATCAATAAAGAATTGTCATAATAAAACACTCAGTTATGCCAAATCATTCTCTTTCCTTTTTTTGTCAAGACGAATATACCGGGTGTCCCAAAAAGGACTGACTGATTTTAAAATTCAATAACTTGCAAACGGTGACAGATATTAAAAAAATTCTTGCAGGAGGGTTATGCATAAGGTCAAAAGTTTTATTACAGTGATTTTCAATTTTAGTTCGATTTACAAACAATAGATGGCGCTGTAAGCAATAGTCGCTAAATTCAGGCTCGATTTTTGGTACTTCGTGGCCCGGATAATACATTTCCATCTCCTTTTTCTGCATGGAACAAGATAAAGGACCAAAAATCGAGCCTGTATTTAGCAACTATTGCTTACAGCGCCATCTATTGTTTGTAAATCGAACTAAAATTGAAAATCACTGTAATAAAACTTTTGACCTTATGCATAACCCTCCTGCAAGAATTTTTTTAATATCTGTCACCGTTTGCAAGTTATTGAATTTTAAAATCAGTCAGTCCTTTTTGGGACACCCGGTAGTTAAAACAGATTATAATAATAATCTGAAAGACTGAGGCAAACATATGCTACAATTTGAAATAGTAAACTTGTATAACAAATTCCTATTTCTGTGATTTGGCCAATTGTGCACTTGTACTTGCAACGTTTGACCCTGAAGCTCCCAGTAAGAAATAGATTCTTCTGCCAAGATACCGGAGCTACACATTACATTACAAATAGGTAAGAGCTGATAGATATGGTAAATTTTATTTACATGAACTGAGCTATTATTAGTAGAAAAGATTTAGAAAAATATTGAGCTTTTTATATATCTGCATATGCATTTAAAACTGGGAAAATTATTTTTGGAAGTGAAAGTAGTATTTTGTTTTCTAAATAAATATTTTGCACTCAATTTTTATTTTCAAAATTATTGTCTTATTGGTTTACTTTAAAATGATCTAGATATTAACAAACTATTTCTGTCAACTTAAAAAAAATAACTATTTTTCAGAATTTGTCTCCGTTATGATAGCTTTATTTTGAATTAAGACTTTATTTTTTAAGTACAAATAAATTTAACAAAATTTTTACAAGAAAAGATGAAGTATGAAGACAAATTGGTACTACTTGGTTATCTCGCCAACCGAAAATCTATTGCCAAACCATAAGATTAAATGCCAATAATGGTTGATCGTAAATGTTGCATTCACTTGACTTTAAGGAAGTTACACGCGTTTACGCCATCAAGTGATTTTTATTTTGATGTTTTATTTGTATTGCTATTAATGTTATACTAATTTACTTGTTCTTTTGTTATTTAAAATAAAAATTATGTCAATTTGTATAATTTGGTGAAATTGGTCGACGGGATAACTAAGTAGTACCGACAAATTACTTTGAAAACCTACAACTCTTGGTGAACATTCAATACCTTAGCGTAGAAAAGCAAAATCTATAAATCATATTTTAATTTTTAAAAAAATGATTATTTGAATTAAAAAACAACAACAAAAAAAAAAAAAACCAAGGATAAATTTCACATCTTGCTTCATGTTTATCATGACACACAGTATATATTCATTAATCTGTAATTGGTTCCCAGCAACTGTTATGAATAATAATTCACATTGAGGAAAAAATCACAACACGGATTAAATTCAATTAATATTTTACAACAAATAAATAATTTAATAAAAATTAAATATAATAACATATTTAGGCAAAAGAACATCTTCTCCAAGTGAAAGAAATCAAGATAACGTAAACATAATATTTTATACCTATGTTAAGTACTAAAAAAATAAGTTTTTGATATTCAAAAATTAGACAAGAGTGTAGAATGACATTACTCATAAATTTTTATTGTAGGTAACAAATATAACTAACTATTCATAGGGGAAAGTAACCAGTGTTTGATAATTTTCAACAAAATTACTTATTATAAGGTTTACAGACCACAGAGTTACATATTCTTCATTCCTTGTTATAATTCATGCCTTTATTTTCATTTACAACTAAGTTTTGTTCTTCTTATTTAAGAAATTGTTTTGGAATTAAGTTGCTGAAAAGTTAGTCTTGCATTTTGCAGTCAGTTCTTATAAGAAATCTGAGAGGTAAGTTTTGTTATATCTATTTTTATCCTTGACAATTTAATCACTGGGCGATAATGTGACATACTATTGTATAGAGCTTTAATTCTTTTTTCTTATGGTCCAAGTTTCCGCTTTCTAACCTTAACCTGAAAACAGAGAGGGCACATTCAATTACTGGTTTAGAAAACTTCCAATTTAACTAGTGTTTGACAATATATTTGAAACATTGGTTTTTTAATTTTCCAGTGATTGAGACCTTTAATTTTACTGTTAAAATAAAAGAATTTTGTTGCTGATAAAGAATTAAGACAGAATAACATAATTTTATGTTTTTTGATAGGCCTGCCAGGGCTGTTTGCTCATAAGAAATTTTCTGATTTCAAGAATTTTTGGAACTATTTTTCAATTATTGTTATTAGAAAATTATTGTTGGGTAATGAAAATTTAGAAACTATCTAGAGTATCTATTTATAAAATATTTTCAGTATTTAAAACATTTCTTAGTAATATATTTTATTGTTTACAATGAAAAAAAAATCATAAAAATGTTAACTGTACCTCTGGGTCTTTTTTTTTTTTTTTTTTTTTTTTTGTAATATTGATATAAATTCAGGATTCTTTAAGTTGAGCTGCAAACACCTCTGGTTTATGTCATACACTGCTGAACCCAGAGGTGTATCCAATTGGTGGGCTGATGTGGGTGCATCCCCCCCCCCCCCCCACACACACACCGAAATTTGCAGAAAATATGTCAGATTAAATTTAAAAGGAAGCGGAAGTATTCCGATTTAGATAGGTTTTCATCTTAGAAAGTGCGTTATTTTGAAGAGACCGTGAAATTTTTCATTTCAGTTAAAGTTCCCTTATGCACAGAAAAAACAACTTATAAGAACTTATGTTTAATGATGAAGGAGAGTGGATCTGCTGCAAGAGTTATTTTCTGAATTGATTTTAAACATTCGTAGACGGTGGATAGAATGTGATGATTCTAAAAGTACATTTCACTACAAATGCATTCCAAAAACACATTTGGGGATTGATGAGAGAGATGAAGATGAGCTCCAGTTTATCTGCCACATTTGTGCAACTGATATTGACTCTGAGTCTAACATAGAATAATTTGGAATCGAAAATGATTCGAAAGATGAATGATCAGAAAATATATGACTTTTCATTAAAATATTTGTACGAGTTCTTTACTTTTTATCATATTACATTGATTTTATGTTTATATCATAATTTTGTGCAGCCATAACCTCAAAGTAGGCGACTCTACCAGTATGTATAAGCTTAAGCTTATGTGTATAATTGTTTGAGTAGTTAATAAACAGAAATATTTTTGAAAATAACCTTCTCTTGAAGTTCCATTTAACTGTGTAACCTAAATATGCTGATTATTTACTTTTAAAATGGTTATTTTGAAAGAAAATCTGATAATTAACAGATATTAAAATGCCTATCAAACACTGGATTCAGCATATCAAACACTGGATTAGAGATGCAATGAATATTCGGCCTGTCTGCCGAATATTCGGCTTCGGCCGAATATCAAGTCCATTATTCGGCCTTGGTCGAACAATACTGTAATAAATGTTTTTACATTTACACAGTATAACTTTTTAATTTGACAATTTATATTCATCATGTATAATGAAAATTTTATTTGAAATTAACTAACACTTTTTTTTCCATTAATTTTCATACTCCGAATGGGTTTTATCTACCCATTTTTATATAAGAGGCTAATTTAGGAATCATGTTAAAAAAAATTATGCTGTATCAGTAAGTACAAAAAGTATCTGTAATAAGCTAACATAATCTGTTAAATTAAATATTAATCTATTCAAAATTGTTTTAATACAGCTGTACAAGATAATTCAATTTTTTTTTTATTATAATGAGAAGTTTAACATTTATCCCTTGTTACATAAAAAATATTTCTTTCAATAATATTTTGAATTATACCTATAAAGAACATAAATATATGATTGATTAGATATAGATGTTTTATATGTATAAGATATTTAAGTCGTATATGTTGCAATACTTAAAGGGTTTTTTTAGTAAGATACGCTTAAAAGTTAAATATAATTTAAGTGATTTTTTTAAGTGTGTTACTATTTCTTATTAAATAACGAAAGAAATGTAAATACTAAATTCTTTTAATTAGTAATGCATTTATGTTTTAGATATTTTTTTCAAGAATAGCATTGTAATGTTTATATTTGCCTTAAAAAACAGTTAAAATGTTTTCAATAAATGTAGATTGTGATGCAGAAATAATAATAATTCAGCATTCTCCGATGATAGTCTATTTCTTTTTTTTTTTTTTTCGTAAATGTTACCTGCTTCTGAAAATAATCTCTCACTATATATGGTACTTCCTGGTGCAGATAGGTACTTTTTGGCTAATTGTGAAAGGTTTGGAAAGTCTTCTGAATTTTTCGCCCACCACTCCAAAGGACACTGTTGTCTTTCTAGTAGTGGCTGGGAAAGAAAATTACTAATTTCTTTTACTTCTTCACATTGAGGGGCACTTTCTGTAGAGGCTTTGCTGCTGACAGCAAAGAAAAAAAAAAATAATAATAAAGATTTTAAAAAAAATGTTAATTGTGAGCTTTATAAAGTCTACAATGATTTCTTTCTACCATTTAGGATATTCATTTCACCCTTTCTATCAGTGGTTTTTCTTAAGATATTAAGATTTCTTATTTTTTATTTTATTTCATCTGAAAGTTGAAACTTATGTTTCCTAGTACTTTTAAAATTTTGTCATTATTTTAAAATGTATCAACGACACACATAATATCTATTAAAATGTAACTAGGCAGTACCTGATGAGGAACTTTTGCTAAGATTTTTTTTTTTGGTGGGGGGGGGGGGGGCTGAATTATATTATTGAGGCAATTTTTAGGCCGAACATAGCCGAATATTTTTTCAGAGTAAAATAATGCTTTAAAAAATTAAAAATTTGTATATAAATAATTTTTTAAAAGAAAACAATACATTTTAATTGTGAAATATACAAGAATTGTGCATATAATGCATACTATATTTTGTTTTTAGGCAAAAATAAATTCATTATTCGGCGGCCGAATATTCGGTATTCGGTTATTCGGCCAAACCACTATTCGTTGCATCACTACACTGGATACAGATTATCAAAAACTGGGTATATTGATGTGACATTTTAAATTTTGATTTTTTTTTACAAAAACATTTTTATATTTTTTAACAAGTACTGTTTTGAAAAGAGAACGATCTAAGGGATATATTCCAGCAATCCTTATTTTCCTAAGTTGAAGGGCAGAGTTACCATTAAATGTTGCAGTGCAAATCCTGCTTAGATTATCATACACTGGGTACTTTCCCCTATTCGAATGGTTAAAGATTTTTTTATTTTAACAGCAAACAAAAGGAATTAAATAACAAAACATAATATTAAAAATTTAAATCATAGTTCAAATTAAGTGCATTTGTTCAATAATAGTAGATTTATAAATAAAAGTATATAAAGCAATACATCGTATATATTAAATCAATGAAAATAGAGGTTTTACCATGATAGATACAGTCAAACATCTAAAATTGTTAAATGCTTGTTACATTTAGGCGCACTTACTAAACGTTTAAAAGATAAAAGCTATTTTTGAACAGAATATCAGAGATCACATAAAGACGTGATTTTACGCATGATTCATACTTCACTTGACAGCAGCAATCCTGAATCACCGGAATGCTGAATTAAAGGTGTTCTTTCATCAGCGGGATGGGGCGAACGGTCGTGTATCGACCTATTTCTGATCTCTTGAGGCATTTTACACTCATTAACAAAGTCTTAAGAGTGTCATAAATTATATAAATATAATTTCATATTGGTACAAATAGTTTCGTTACGAAATAAGGTGTCATGTCATGTGACAATCACATGCAGTTTTGTTTACAAAAAAATTCGGTTATAAAGCTGTGGCAACGACAGAAGATATCGCCATCCAGTAAGTTTTTCGCAATTTTGCGAATCAAAATTAACCAATAAGAAGCTTGTGTTTTGTGAAATTTTCATAGAGTAGCCTAATCTAACTGGATTCTAAAAAAAATTCTTTTAATTATTACAACTATACATTATTTTATTCCTTTATTTAAATAAATTTTTAAATGAAAAAATGCCTATCGCTGGTGTTTAGCAACACATGTGGCATATAGAATTAAACTTTTTTAAATTGGCAACATTTTAGACTTTTGGTTTTGTTATTGCTCTCCACGTTCTCGGTGCATTTTTAATTTGTATTCTAAAAGAATTTTTTTTCAAACTCGTGTGGATTTGGTATGTGAGAGTGAAAAAAATATTTAAAATGGAAATTCAGTTTCGTCTCTCAAATGTAGGTTATTTTGAAGATATTTCTGAACAAGTCTTCACGGACGGACCTCCAGATGTTAATTTTATTAACTTGATTGCCTGGTTGAACTCCAAGCTTGTTAAATTGTGTAAGCTAGAGAGTTTTGTTAGTCGCGACACTAATACGGAAGATTCTCTTGGTTTTTTTGTTGAAGTCAGCTCTTTATTGAAAGAATTGTCTTGCCCTTACAAATGTTTAACACAAGGAAATATATCTGAAAGACTCGCTCTTCCTGAACACAAAAGGTTGTTGATTACATATCTGTGCACAGAATTGGAAGCTGCAAAAATCCAGACCTTTAAAAAACCTCCAAGTAAAAGTGCCCCTATAAAAGTTGAATTATATGAGTCAAAGACAGCCAAGGAATTGAAAAAAATATTAGTTTGTTTGCGTTTAAAGCCGCCTGTAACTGTAACTATTCAACAAGTATTCAATGTTATAGAAAAAAAGCTCAAAGACCTCAGTCAACCTTCAACTCCCAAAGATGAAGTAGGTGGCCTTTTGTTTACAGGATGTTTAACTGAAAAACAGTGGTTCAACTTGGAATGCATCTATGAAGAAATGTATCAAGAATATAAAGTCCGGAGGAACTTACTGTTAACTAGATTAGAAGTCACAATAAAATCATTTACATGGTCGATTAGACAAGAAGCCAAATTCGAAAAAATCATGGCTATTTATGAAAAATACAATAGTGGTATTTTATTAGAACCAATGGTAAGGATTTCAGATATACTTGCTGCCAAACCGAATTTAGCTTTTATTGAAAAAACTAGCTCAGCATCTGTACGAAGAAATACTAAATCTTCTGTAAACAATGTACTTATTGGTGATGTGCCTGATAGAGGAGGACGTCCAGAAGAACAACAGCCACCTCCTCCTGAAGTTCCAAGTTGGCAAAAAAATTATTCATCATCTCAAAGGGTTAAGTTGTCCAATCCACCTTCAACTAATAAAGGTCGAGAGAATCCCAGTGGTAAAAATTTTTATAGCGCTCCAAATGAACATCCCAATTCACATTCATCCATGAATTATTTTTCAGCGAAAGAAGGTTTTTCAAGGAGTAACAAAGGCTTAAGAAGTGGCTCAAGGGGAGCTTTCGCTCCTGCAGTAAATCAATCTGTTTATCCGCCAGTATACCAATCTGCGTATAATCCAGTATATGAATCTGCTTATCACAATACACAATTAGGAAATCCGGAAGTTGGATTTGGTGGTTATATGCCGCCTGCCGGTAACAATTACCAGCATTATGGTATTGGAGATAACCAAGTTAATCAGAGAAGGCATGACCAAACAAGAGCAGCATTTCATAGATCTGGATTAACTAAAAGAAGAGGACGTTCTTTACATAGGTACTAATTAATTGCCTTTGATGAAGTTGAAACGTTTTGGAAATAAGAAAAGAAAACTTTTGTTGATGCCATAAAAATTATTTGTAAATTGAGACCCAGTCGAAAAAAAAGAGCTGTACTCTCTGTTAACATTTGCCACACTTTATTTTAATATGTAGTTGCTTTGTCTTTATTGTTTTAAAATAAATATAAGAACAGATAAAGGAAGTAATAATATTATTCATTTATCTTTATTTATCATTATTCTATCATATTAGATCAAAACTGAATTTCGCGCTAATCAGTACAGTTGCTTAGATACAGTAGACACTGTTTGAGGCATAATCGATCGGAACTAAGAACATTTTCCATCGTAGATAGTTTCCTCTTTAGACAAACTTACTATGTGTCTATAGATTCACTGGGACTTGAGAATATTTCCGAGTTAGGCAGATTTCCATCTTGTAGAGAGTTTCCTGTATTAGAATTAGTTATTTTAATTGATTTGTTTTATTAGGAAAGAATTTAATGCGAAATAAGTTATTGAGTGCATTATTATTAGAAGTTAATTATTAGTTGAATCGCACTCCTGGCGTTCAGGGTGGCCGAGAGGTTCTGCTCTCAAAGCTCGTAGATGGGGTGTGCTGAATCGCGCCCGTCGGCCTAAATGTTCGGAGTTTTCCGTGGTTTTCTTCGAACCTTGATAAATTAATCGGCCGTCATAATCAACAACATTGGCAACTTTAAATATTTTCTTCTTAATGGGTGTGACGATATAGGTATCAAAGTGTAATAAATTTTCCTACAATAGAGTAAATTCAAATATCAATTCTGTATTAGATATTGCGGCACTTCTGTGTCAATCGGTCACAAGCCGTTACTTTGCTTCAAAGCGTAAAATGTGGTAAACTACTTATTTTATGTCCAGAAAGCGTAGTAATTCGATTATTAATCCTTACTCATATTTTTCGGTCCTTTTACGTTAGCCGGACGCAAATCTGGAGTCTTGATCTGGCCAATAGCAGCTTTTGTTTATTGCGTTTTTAAATTGAAATAAAATGTTTTGCTTTATGATGTTATTTATTTATTTCTTAGGGAAAAAAAATAAATGAGTCGATACGAATTATTGCAATGGGTACATTATTTGGCGATTTACCACCTGCGCCCGGTTAACATAAAAGTATCTTTTTTTTTTTTTTTTTTTTTTTTTTACTTTCAAAGTTTATAGTACGGGAGGAAGTTTTGCCTTTTCCAACAAATTTTAGCGTTGATGATTTTGGTGCATGGAGACACCACCTCCAGGTTCTAGGTTCACGGAACCCTTTTACACGTGTATCGGGCGGTCCACACAGCTCTTTAACATGCATTCCGGGACATAGGCGTAGAGTTTTCAAAATTATTAGAGGGGCTCAGTCAGTGGAGTAGTCAAGGGGGGGGGGGGTGCTATTTCCTTTTCAAAAAAGTAGAAAATAATTAAAAAATACGGTACAACGTAGATTTCCGTCAACCAATTTCGCAAATTATATAAATCGCCAAATTGTACAGATTGACAAAATTTTTATTTTAAATAACGAAAGAACAAATAAATTAGTATAACATTAATAAATATAAAAATAAAACGTCGAAATAAAAATCACTTGATGACGTAAACATGTGTAACTTGCTAAACGTCAAGTGAATGTGATATTCTCGATCAACCGTTATTGGCATTTAATCTTATAGTTCGCGATAAATTTTTGGTCGACGGGATAACTAAGTAGTACCAAAAATACATATGTAACTGGTATTCGAAAACGAGGTCTTCGCCAAATTTTCGTAAAAAAAAAAATCATCTGGCGAAATATTAAATTATGTAACAAACCATGACATTTAATTTCAACTTCAAATCAATGTTTTAATTTACCACTCGAAGAATAAAAAAATTCTAACTGGCGAGTTGCAAAAAAAATATTGGCGAGATTTGCACCCGGCTTTTTTTTCTTTCGGCACAGATGTCATATACGGTCCCATATTGGTGCGATTTTTTTCTGACGCCAATGTCATATACGCAACGGGTACTTAACTGGCGCCAAAGTATCGTTATTTTGCTTGATATGGTAAGCCGGATGTTGTTGTTTATGCTGTTGATGCGTTCCCCAAATTGTATGACATTATATTGGACGTATATGACATTTGTGCCAAACCTTCATATGAAAGGCGGAGGGATCAGACTGTATTTGTTTATGGCATTTGATGACTTGAACTATTATAATATAGATGAAATGATGGGGATAGAATAATATTTGGCGACTTATCACCTGTGCCTGGATAACATTAAAGTATCAAAATGACACCTAGAGTATAAAAAACGAAGTGTTTCGCCGGGAACTGTTGATGATAGTCACATGATTTAGACTATTGTTATAAAGATTATTTTAAAATATCGGGAGACAAAGACTCTGAATACTTAATTCATTTTATTTTAGCTTCTTTTCAAATGTTTAACTGATCCTCTTTAATCAAAAACGAAAACAACGATTGGATGCCTTAACAGCAACTGATTCACCCTTAAATTTTTGCAATCAAAGGGAATTGAATGGAAACCCGTTTACAGGGAGATCTGCACAGCTTTTTCAGTATAATTTAATCGTCTCTAATATTTTTAAAACCCATCAGATTAGCATGTTTTTTTTATTTTTAGATTCTGCGGTGTCTGAACGGGGGTTGGCGAGCTTAGCTTGCAGGGGGCAGAGCCCCCTAGTATAACATAAATATCTATCTATAAAAATAAAAGGCAAGATCGCTGTCTGTGTGTGTCTAAAGGCGATGTCTAGGAAAATCTACTGGGCCTGAAAATTTATGTGAGAATAGTCCAAGGCAGGTCCTGATGTCCTGAGAGGCTCAGATTTTAAATTTTTTTATAACTAGCGGGCATGACCGAGCTAATCTCGGTCAAAATTAGCCTTGTGTTTAATTCGATATTTCATTCTCACTGTATAATTCTTGCTGTTTAGATAAAATTGGCATGATCCTAAGCCATAGGGACCCACTAACGGAAATTTTTCGAACACACGACCTAACCAAGGCTCTTCTCGAACCCGAAAACGATAGAATACAAAATTTAGTCAAAATCGCTAAACTCATTTTATAGATAAAATTAGCTTGACCCACGGTAACCAAAAAAGGACCTACTAATCTAAATGTATCGAACATCTGACCAATTCCAATGGTCTTCTCGCGCTAGGAAACGGTGTAATAAGAAATTTTGTCAAAATCGTTTGAACCATGTTTTAGATAAAATTAGCTAAACCTTGACCCATAGTGACCCAAAAAAAACAGGTTAATCGAATTTTCTTGAGCATGCGACCTGGATCAATGGTCTTCTCGAACCCGAAAACGATAGAAAACAAAATTTAATTAAAATCATTGCAGCTGTTTTCTAGATAAAATTAACTTGACCCACAGTGACCCGAAAATGACCCATTAATCGAATTTTCTCGAACATGTGACATAAACCAATGATATTCTGGTGTCCGGAAACAGTATAACACAAAATTTTGGAAAATCGTTTGAGCCTTTTTTAAGATACAATTAGCTTGACCCACAGTGACCCAAAAATGACCCACTAATCGAATTTTCCCGAACATGTGACTTAGCTCAATGGTATTCTCATGCTCAGAAACGATATAATGCAAAATTTTGCCATAATGTTTTAAGCCGTTATTTTAGATGCACTTAGCTTGACCCACAGAGATCCAAAAATGACCCACTAATTGAATTTTCTCGAACATGTGACTTAGCCCAATGGTCTTTTCATGCCCAGAAACTGTATAATACAAAATTTTGACAAAATCGTTTGAGTCTTTTTTTAGATACAAATAACTTGGCCCACAGTGACCCAAAAATGACCCACTAATTGATTTTTCTCGAACATGTGACTTAGTCCAATTGTCATCTCATGCCCGGAAACTGTATATTACAAAATTTTGTCGAAATGTTTTGGGCTTTTTTTTGATTCAATTAACTTGACCCTGACCCATTGTGACCAAAATGACCCACTAATCGAATTTTCTTCGACATGCGATAAAGCCCATTGGTATTCTCGTGCCCGAAAACGATAGAATACAAAATTTCGTCAAAATCGTTAGAGCCGTTTCCTAGATAAACTTTGCTTGACCCACAGTGACCCAAAAATGAACCACTAATCGAATTTTCTCTAATATGTGACTTATCCCATTGGTCTTCTCGTAATCGAAATCGACAAAATACAAAATTTAGTGAAAATCGTTAGAGCCGTTTTTTAGATACAATTGGCTTGACCCACAGTGACCCAAAAATGACCCACTAATCGAAATTTCTCGAACATGTGACCTAGCTCAATATTTTTCTCATGCCGAAAAACGGTTGGATATAAAATTTAGTCAAAATCGATTGAGCCATTTTTTAGATATAATTAGCTTGATCTTGACCCAAAATGACACACTAATCGAATTTTCTCGAATACGTGACCTAGCCCAATGGTATTCTCGAGCCCAAAAATGGTAAAATACAAAATTTCGTTAAAATCGTTAGAGCCGTTTTCTAGAAAAACTCTGCTTGACCCACAGTGACCCGAAAATGACCCACTAATCGAATTTTCTCTAATATGTGACTTATCCCATTGGTCTTCTCGTAATCCAAATTGACAGAATACAAAATTTAGTCAAAATCGTTAGAGCCGTTTTTTAGATAAAATTGGCTTGACCCATAGTGACCCAAAAATAACCCACTAATTGAAACTTCTCGAGCACGTGACCTAGCCCAATAGTTTTCTCGTGCCGAAAAACGGTTGGCTATATAACATTTAGTCAAAATCGATTGAGCCGTTTTTTGATATAATTAGTTTGATCTGGACCCATTATGACCCAAAATGACCCACTAATCGAATTTTCTCGAACACGTGACCTAGCTCAGTGATCTTATCATGCCCGACAATGGTAAAATACAAAATTTCGTCAAAATCGTTAGAGACGTTTTTAAGATAAAATTTACATACACACACACATAGATACACACACAATTTTTGCTCGCATTATAGAATAAGATTAGCCGAGATATTAATTAAAAATTCATGAAAAAAGCGATCTTTTTTTCGGAAATCGGCGGTGGTGCACTCCTGCATGACCAGAACGTGCTTTTTGCACGGAAAGAAAGGAAAAAAACTAAATACCTGTTTTTTGCCATTTTTTTAATGCCCACCAGCGGTGCAGTTTAAAATACGGAAAAACAGACGATGTAGTCTTAAAGTTCGTACTTTTATGTCTTAAATGCCGCAATTAGTTCTAAAAAATACGGTTGTTAATCCTTTGAAATTTTTATTCAAAAAGGGATTTCTCAGTCGACTTTTTCTCACTGTTTTCAATGATTACTCAGGCAGGGCTCAATTTTAAAGGTACCGATTCACAAAAATACGCATTTAAAGCTACCTTCTCTTCGAAGGTCCAATTAGTTTTCAAAAAAACTAACTTTAATTCTTTAAAAAAATTCGCGATCGCAGGTCACTCCACGCCTCCCTCAGACTATCTTTTTTCGCCGCTAAAAGTAACTAAACGTCCTTTGCTTTGACACAATCTTTTAAGAACATTTCAACAGACTGTTTTGACAGACTTTTACATATATTACATTGAAAATGAAAATAAAATCTGAGAAAATTTCGATGGAGAAGCTAAAAAGTGTTGTGTTTTAGCGCGATTTCGCTTGGCTTTGCATCTCGTTTTCAGTGCTAAATTTGTTTTATAGAGTGCTCGGATACATATATATTTGTAACATGTTCAAATTTCGGAAAGTTTGGGCGACGAAAACTATTTTTTTGTTGTCCCTTTGTTAAAGAACCCCACTTGAAAACAAAAAAAAAAAAAAAAGGGAGAAGAAAACATATCTCTTGTAGAAGTAGATATCAATATTTTTTCACGAATTTTTTACACGGGCTGCAAAACCGTTATATTTATAACCGATGATAATTTCAAAGAGTTCGGGCGACAAGAACTAATTTTTTAAAAACTATGAAACGACTCTACATGACAAAACATGATAAAACAGAATCTTACGAGTGCTCTTACTATTAAAAATCAATATTTGTTTGGAATATTTTCCTTTAAAAATATAAATTTGAATAAAATCATATAAATTTGAGATTTATTTAAGGTTATTATCACCGGCTCAGGCAAGTCAGCTAGTCTATAATACTAAAGAAAGAAGCTGGTCTGTCTATTTGCTGTTTTCTGAAGAAACTGCTGCAAGCAAAAGCTACAAAATTTGGTATGAAGGGACATCTGTGTATGTAGTCATGCAAATCGAAGCTCAATTTTGGATTTTTTGATTAGACTTTTTCAATTATTTTTTTTTTCTTTTTGTGACTTTTATCGCTTTTTCGCGATGAAGTTTTTACATTATTAATATAAATCTGATTTCAGTTTTTTAGCCTAAAGTAGTAAATTTTGTCCTCTTTTCTTAATGTTTATTCAAAATTCGCGAATTTTTGTATACGAGTTAATTCGTTTTTTCCAGCAATTAGGAATTCGATTTCAAACTTTTAGCCTTTATAGTAAATTTTGTTCTTCGAAATTTTTGGAATTTTTAATTCGATTTTTAATACGAGTTTTTTCGAATTTTCACTTTTTGCATCGAGTTTTTGGCATTCGTGAAAGAATTCCGGTTAAAGTGTTTTAGCATCTTATAGTAATTTTTGTCCATTGTGACTTTTGAATTTTTAGAAATTTTTAATGCTATTTTCAGTAGTTTTTTGCATTCCGTAGCGACTTTTTTACATTGGTAAGAGGAATTTGGTTTTAAACTTTAAACCTAATATAGTAAATTTTGTTCTCCATAAGATTTGAACTCTTAGCAATTTGTCGCGTTCTGTGGAGATTTTTTGAGATTCGTGAAAGAATTCTTGTTAAAATGTTTTTATTCAATATAGTGAATTTTGTTCTCAGCGATTTTAAAATTTTTAATGCGCTTTTTTTACGTTTTTATGCGTTCCATAGTGATTTTTTGGCATTCATAGTAAGATTTCTGTTTCAAACTTTGAGCCTAATATAGCAAATTTTCTCTTCCGCGATTTCTGAAAAATTTTTAGCGTTTTTACGCGTTCTGTGCCCTTTTTCACATTTTAAAAAGAAATCCGTTTCAAACTTATAACACACTATAGTAATTTTTTTCCTCTGCGATTTTGATTTTTTAGCGATTTTTAATACGATGTTTAGCATTCCGCTGCTATATTTTGGCATTCGTAAAAAGAATTAGGTTTTAAACTTTTAGCCCAATATAATATTTTTTTTTCTTCGATAAAGTTTTTTTCGAAATTTGTACAGCGATTTTTTTACATTCGTAAAAGGAATTCAGTTTTAATTTTTTAGCCCATAATAACAAATTTTGACCTCTGTGATCTTTGGATTTTTAGCGATTTTTAGAGCTTTTGGCGATTCGCTACAATTTTTCCACATCAGTAAAAGGAAACCGATTTCTAATGCCTTCTAGCCCAAAACAGTAAATTTCGTTCTCTTTTCATTAAAGTTTAGTTGGAATTCATGCAGCGATTTTTTAATATTTTGCGATTTTTTATTACAATTTTTAGAGTTTTTTCGTTTTTCGTACGATTTTTGGTCGGACCGGGCGACCTCGGGCATGTCAGCTAGTCTATACTTCATCATCATATTATAAAGAGGAAAAAATTGTTTATTTGTCGAAGATAAGCTCAGGAACTACCGAACCGATTCCAAAAGTAATGGTATCAAAATGATGGTGTTAGTCCAACTTAGAACATAGGCTATATTTTATGTCGGTGCCACGACCCCAAAGGGGGTGCAGGAGCAAAAAAAAGTTCTAAAAATGCGATTTTTGCGTTACTGAAGAGTCTAGAAATATGAAATTTGGAATATTAGTTACTTATAAGATATAAATGATGTCTAAGAACAGTTCTTAAACAATTCGAAATTTAAAAGGGGTGAAAATACACAAAAAGCGTTCTAAAAAACGTTCTAAATGGTAGTTTCTACATAATCTCAGGAAATACCAAACGGATTTTAAAAATATTAATGTCAAAATGATAGTGACAATGTTTGCTTCAAGATAGGCTATGTTTTATGTCGGTGCCACTACCCCAAAGGGGGTGTAGGAGCAAAAAACATTCTAAAAATGCGATTTATGTGTTATTGAAGGGCCTAGAAATATGAAATTTGAAGTATCAGCTACTTATTAGATATAAAGGATTTCTAAGAACAGTTCTTAAACAATTCGAAATTTACAAAGGGTGAAAATGTGCGAAAAGCGTTCTAAAAAACGTTCTAAATGGTGATTTCTACACAATCTCAGGAAATACCAAACCGATTTAAAAAATAATGGCGTCAAAATGATGGTGAAAATCCTTGCTCCAACATAGGCTATGTTTTATGTCGGTGTCTCTACCCCAAAGGGGGTGCAGGAGAAAAACGTTCTAAATTGCGGTTTTTGCGTGAGGGAAGGGCCTTGAATCGTGAAATTTAGAATGGTAGTTAGTTATAAGATATCAATGATCTCTAAGGACATTTCCTAAAAAAATCTAAATTTAAAAGGGGGGGGGGTCAAAATGCGCAAAAAGCGTTGTAAAAAACGTTCTAAATTGCAATTTCTATGCAATCTCAGGAAATACTGAACCGATTTCAAATATAATGATGTTAATATGATGGTGACAGATCTTGCTCCAAGATAGGCAATATTTTATATCTGTTTCCACTACCCCAGAGGAGATGCAGGAGCAAAATGAGCGAAAAGCGTTCTAAAAACGTTCTAAATGCCGATTTGTCACCAATATCTCAGGAAGAATCAAACTGATTTCAAAAGTAATGGTAAGAAATTGATGCTGACAGCCTCTGCTCTAACATAGACGCTATTTTAAGTTGGTATCACTATCACCTAGACGTTGCAGGAGCAAAAAAGCGTTCCATATTTCTATTTTTGTGATCGGTAGGGGCTAGCAACTTAAAATTAGGCAATTTACATATTTATTACATATAAATGATCTTTAAGAACAGTTTCGAAAAAATTGGAAATTTAAAAAGGGGTGAAAATGCGCGAAAAGCGTTCTAAAAACGTTCTAAATTGCGATTTCTACTCAATCTCAGGAAATTCCAAAGCTATTTCAAAAGTAATGGTTGCAAATCAATGGTGACAGTCCCTGCTATAACATAGGTTATATTTTATGTTGCTGTCACTACCATCTGAGGGTTGCAAAAGCAAAATCAGTTCTAATTTGCGTTTTTTGCATAACTGAAGGGTCTAACACTTTGAAGTATGGCATGTTATTTACTTACAAGATGCAACTGCTTTCTATGAACTGTCGAAAGAAAATTTCAAATTTAAAAAGATGAAGTGGGCGAAAAGCGTTATAAATTACAATTTTTATGCAATCTTATCAAATACCAAACCGATTAAAAAAATAATGATAACAAATTGTCGGTTATAGAACCTGCTCAAACATAAGCTATATTTTATGTCTGTGCCACTATCACCAGAGGGTTGCAGTAGCTAAAAACTTTCTAAATTGAGATTTCTGTGATACTGAAAAGGCTAGAAACTTTAAATATGGCATGGTAGTTACTTATAAAATATAAATGCCCTCGAAGGACTGTCGAAAATAAATTCGAATTAAAAAGGGGTGAAGTGAAGGGGAGGTGCGAAAAGTATTCTAAAAAAGTCCTAAATTACGATTTCTACGCAATTTCAGGGAATATAAACCAAATATAAAAGTTATAGTTGCGAATCAATGGTAACAGTCTCTGATCCTACACAGGCTATATTTTAGGCCGATGATTCTACTACCTGGGATTCACTGGAACAACAAACGCTCTAAAAAAGGCCTTTAAAAGCTTTCTAATTTACGTTTCTGTGGAATATTAGGAAAAAACAAACCAATTTCAAAATTAATGTTGGCAAATTAATGGTGACAGTTCCTATTTCAACATAGCCCTTTATGTTGAGAGAGGTGGTAGGACTTGGAATTTGACATGATGGTTAATTTTAAGATGTAAGAAGATTGTTTCTAAAAAAAATCAAAACTTGAAATGAATACTGAAATGAGAGTATTAATTGAGCATAAAAGTTTCAAAATATTTTCTAAATTATTATTTATTTAGTTTTATTTCGTTTTATTAATTTAAGTCTCATTTCTGCCTTATGCAGTGTAACAATGATGTTTAATCAAACTGTGTTTTAAATATTAATTTTTTTAATTATTCCTAAAAGTAATAAGTACCTTTTAATAAAATAAAATATTACCTTTTAATAAAATAAAAATTTAGTTAGTACCTTTTAATAAAAATTAAACATATAAATATCCCTTGGCATATTTCAAATATTACGCGAGCAAAGCCGCGGGGTTTGCTAGTTAGTGTATAAATGTATAACGCAAATACTAGAGGGTTGCACACGAAAAAGCAGCCCGTCTGTTCGCCACGAATGCTAAATGAATGCGACGTGAACGCTAACATGAAAGCAACGCTAAAAATTTCCAATTGTTTTACTTGTTTACAAAGACTAAAAGTAAACAGCGAATTCAGAGAAAGAACAATTATTCATGGAAACCATTATACGCTAAAAGTTTTTGTAAATTATATGAAAATCCAAAATCTGAGATTTTATTTCCGTCAGTTGGCGTAAAAAAAATATAGCCCAACTAAAAAATTATTGGGGGGGGGGGGGCGAGCCCCACGGGCCCATACAACTCTACGCCTATGTTCCGGGCATAAGAGCGCCGCCGATCGCGCATACTCTTTTTTGCATCCAAGTAGATCGAAAACTGACGTCACGACAGCAATTCCCACCGGAAAAAACTACCGCCGACCTCTTGGAGTCACCTCTCCAGATCTCTCCGAACAAGATTTTCGTGGCATATCATATATTAGCAACACCCTCGGCTTTTCTCGTGTAATAGTTGAAATATGCCAAGTGGTGTTTATGCGTCTATTTTTAATTTCTTCTATCTTCAATAGAAGAAAGTATTGTAATCGAAATTTTTTTCGACTATCGGTTTTCGACGAATTTACACGTATTCGGGGTCAGACATCCCAAAAAAACATCTTTGTAGAAAATGTCTGTCTGTCGCCATTGTACCATCAAAAAGCGTATGAAATTATGCATAGAAGCTTTTGGTGATGGCAAGCAGGTCCTATCTTCATTTGAAAAAAATCCGCCGAAAGGGGGCGCTGTAATAGCGATTTTTGTGCGATTTTGAATATTGTACTATCGAAAAGTGTATGAAGTTATGGATAGAATTGAACTATTTTTTTTTTTAAGTTTTCGGCTATAGACGCTTTCAGTATGACGTCAATCATGACGTTTTGCTTGGAAACTGACTCCAAAGAAACAGTTGCTATGTTTCATTTCTTATTAAATATAAATTATAGAAAATGTTACCACTGCATATAATCTATTAAAACATATATCTATGAGATATAGCTGCAACATATAGCTATAAAATATAATAAAAATAGAAAACACAGCCTAGCAACGATTTGTTTGGAGTCAGTATCCAAGCAAAACGTCATATCTGACGTCACGACTGAAAGCGTCTATAGCAAGCAGGTCCTTCCTTAATTTGGAAAAAATCTGCTGGGAGGGGGCGCTGTAATAGCGATTTTTGAGCGATTTTGAATATTTTACCATCCAAAAGTGCATGAAGTTATGCATAGAATTGAACCAAACTTTTTTTTTAAGTTCTTGACTATGGCAAGCAGGTTCTTCCTTAATTTGGAAAAAATCCTCCGGTAGGGGGCACTGTAATAGCGATTTCTGTGCCATTTTGAATATTGTATTATCGAAAAGTGTATGAAGTTATGCATAGAATTAAACCAATTTGTTTTATTTTATTTTTTAGGTTTTTGGCGAGGGCAAGAAGGTTCTCCCTGATTTTGAAAAATTCCACCGAAAAGGGGCGCTGTAATAGTGATTTTTACGTAATCTTCTTAATTTTTCGTAGTTCTATTATATACCAGCGGCTCGTGAATCGACGGGATCTTCCCATCCTGATAAGTCGACTATTCGCGAACAGCTGATAAAGAACAGAATAACAAAAAACTATTGATTTTAATAAATATCATGATCGAGATTAATTCGTTTTTGCTCCGATTAATTCACTAGAGCAGAAATTTAAGATGAAATTCAAATTTGATATAGTACTGAACTAATAAAAAGTGAAATATTAACATTTGTAACAACATTTTGAAATATTAAAACATATGAGATAGAAGAAAGACACATTTTCTGTACACAAAAGTGTAAAAATTTTGCAAATCGAGTAATTACTTCCAGAGTTATATCAAAAATTAAATATGTTTAAAATTTTAAAATTTAAATTAAAAAAATATTTAAAAATTTTCAGATTTTTTTACATTTAATATTGTTATTATATTAAAATATATTTCAAAAAAAAGTTACGTAACAAAATCTATATCAGGGTTGGACGGTATTTACCATCTGATGGTTTTAACCGGTATTTACCATGGTTTTTACCGTCTTTGGATAAACATGTTTTTACCAGGATTTTTACCACTTATGAAAAAACTTATTAGTTTGACGTTTTGGCCACTTAAATATGAAAATTTATTTACCAATTTTTCATTTACCCAGGGGTTAAAGTTTTCTGGTTATTTAATACCATAATTCCATATAACAATATTCACCTTATTTAGTTTCCGATTAGGTAGGTAAAAGAATACTATACAAAACTATTGGTTTTTAAGGAATATAAATAACCCGGAAAACTTCCATCAGTGTTTTCCTCCAACAAACATTCAAAATTTTAAAGATATTGTACACATATCATTATTAAACTAAAAATTGTTATAACTATTATTATGAGAATGCGCATTATAACATATATTATATTTATCTTAATGAAGACTAAAGCAAAAGGAAAAGAAAAATTCTACACTTGTAACACACTTAAAAACCTTAATCATTTTAATAAAAACCAAATGCTTGCAAATATTAATTGTCACATAACGTAGTTTGTAAAAATGTTAGCAGGTATATTTTACCAATCTATGTCTTTGGAGCCGCTTAGCATTCTATAACAAAATACAATCTTTACAGTTTACTGTACACCAAGTCTATTTCTTAATTTACTGTGGATATGTGAAAATCTCAAAAAAATTTGCTCTATGGGTGAAGAAGTACAAGGTATGGTGTAAAGATTCACCATTAATTATACGAATTCGGGATTTATTTCTTTGTTATTTAAGGCTTTCCGCCAAATTTTGGCTTAAGAATCTTTTGTTTTAAAGAAACTCCTTGGAAATGGTAAGAGTACAAGTGGGATGAAAACCTGCTTTGTGAAACAGCTAGTGAACATCTGTTTCCCTATTTATAGATGGGGAATAGAAAATATGATAAAATCTCTATGATTAAAGTGCTGTATCAGCAGCTTTGGAGAACTAATTCTTTACTTACCATCTCTTTATAATACATAAACACATCAAATACATGAAAATAGTTTTTATCAATAGTATTAAAATAAAGTTTAACAACTAGTAGAGTTTATTGTATCTTTACGTTTTTACCACTTTTTCCCAGGTTTTTCCCGGTAAAAAGCCAATCCTGATCTATATAAATAAAAAAATAGAATTTTGAGCCACGGACCCCCTTAAAATATGCTCTGGACAGTACCGCCAAAATTAAGAATTGGCGACCAGTTTTAGTCATATCGGACCAAGGTATCATGAGACAGACTGAAATATTTGTATTATACTAATTGGTATATTTAATGTGCTAAAATTTCAGTCCTTAACTCGATGACATGATAGTAACGCCAAAATGAAGAATTGGCACCCCGCTCTGCAAATCTCTTTCCAAGATATAACGAGTCAGACTTAAATATTTGTATTGCTACTAATCGGTATCGCTAATGTGTTAAAATTTCAGGCCGTAACTTGATGATGTGACAGTACCGCCAAAATTAAGAATTGCCTACCCCCCCCCCCCCCTCTGTTCATATTGTACCAAGATATCATATGAGGGAGACTGCAATAGTCGTATTGTACTAATCGGTATCTTTAATGCGCTAAAATTTCAAGCTGTAACTCGATGACGTGATAGTTGATAGTACCGTCAAAATGGGGAATTGGCGCAACGTTCTTCTCGCATTTTACAAAGTTATGTCGAATCAGTCAGGCTTTCGCTGTTAATATAAGCTTTTCCTAAATAATTAATTCTTGAAAATTGATGACGAAGTAATATACAGAACAATGTAATTCAATTATTTTTCTGTTGTAAATTTTAGCATGCCGGGGATTCCTAACAGTATATGCCCAGGCAGACCAAAATATTTTTAAAATACTATATTCAATCCTTAATTTGTCACCAATTTCATTTCGTTACTCGCTGACGTGATAGTGACACCAAAATAACGAGTTGGCCCCTGCTGCTGCTCATATCGTACCAAGAAATATCGAGGCAGACCAGCCATTCCTTCATCTATTCCTAATAATCTTGTCTTACATCATGATTTCATTTCGTAACTATATGACTTAGTTATTTTTGTCGCCACCGCCCCCTCTAAATAGAGAACTCAGCATTAAAACACCCGGCGCAAGCATGAATTTTGGCGCACCATCACCTCCTTTACCCTGCTTTCCAAAATAAATTTCCAAAATGAAGTTTCCAACCAATTTCCCTGATTTTTATTTTAAACTAGCTGATCCGCCTGCGTTGCCCGGGCCCGTAATAATAACCTTTAATGAACCTCAAATGTGTACGATTTTATATCTTTAGCTCCATTTTGTCTGAATTTATATTTTTAAATAAAAAAAAGCGTGGAAAAATATTGAATTGAAAGTATATGCTATTTGGTATTTTATTTTTGGCGTAATTGTATTTTTGAAGTCTGCGTACTGAAAGCCAGCGAAACCGTGACGAAACATTCGGGTTTTTATTGATTTCATCGAAATTTTCACATATTTTATTTTGCAAAAAATATTTCTAACTGTCCGAACGTTTCAAAATTTTTGCAGGTGATGTAAATCTGGTCTATTGAGATGCACTAAAAAAAGATTTGTGTTAAAATACGCACGTTTAGCTACTGTAAGTGTAGAAAAAACATCGTCTCCGTGAGGCCCGAACTGACCTGCGTTCGCCGGTGTATTTGAAAGAGTTAAAATGCATATTTTAAAAAACCGATTGCACGATCGATTAGAAGAAGGTTCCAGCTTTAAGAGCACATTTTTGGATTGTTAGTATACCTCTAAAATTGCGCCCTTGATAGGTGCTATTTAGGCCATAAGGTGTGTGTGTGTGTGTGGGGGGGGGGGGTCAACCTTTTTTTGAAAAAAATTTTAAAGGGTTAACTGCGATATATTTGTTAATTGACTGCGGCATTTGAGACATAAGGGTACGATTTTTCACAATAGGTCTTCCGTTTTTAACTTTCCTAAGCGGTTTGACTGATGGAAGTTAATAAATAATGACAAAATACCCCCAAAATTCCTTCCTTCCGATCTTCATACGTAGTTATAGTTTACTGAATCATGGATGCAATAACAGTAAAAACTGCTAACACGGAATTACAAAGAACCTATGTAAGATTTCGCTTTAAAAATGTGTTCATCTTAGAAGGTATAATTCAAAAATATGTCTCTCCTTTCCCCACGCCTATAAAATTTTACCGTTTTAGACAGCTTTTCGTTATAAACACGTTCCGTTTTCACAGTATCCTCTAAAGATGTTGTGTTTCCTCTATTCCTCTGGAGAGCATAAATGTACTACATTAAAATCTCTGAAGATGACCTCTCTTAAATAGAAAAAATTCAAAGTTCAACGAAAAAAAACACTATATGGCTAGTTCTGAAATTAAGTGGAAATTTCACTTTGGTAATTTGTAAAAAATAAAAGTTCAAATTTTCGCGTTTAAGGTTTGTTTCCAACATTTTCTTAAGGTTTTAGAGATAAATACATCATGATCAGAGGTCATGGTTAATTTTTTTATAATTTAAAATAAAATTTCATTTTGCATATAAACATGGAGGTGACACATTATTCCATGGAGGTGACAACCTTTAATAGTAATGATAAATGTATATTTACTAGATTGGAAAACATTTATGGTTGCGATATTAGTTTGTTTTATTGTTCAAGAGGTATAATATGTTATTTCAATGAAATACAGAAAGTCAAATAACAGATCAAAAGAAAAGCTGGATTACAATATAGGTAAAGAACACTATTCTTGAGAAACATGTTAAAAAGGAACAAAGCTCAAATTTAATTTTTTATTAATTAATATTGCAGTTTTGAGGGATTAAGTCAAAGATACGTTGTAACCGATTGCTCACTTTCCGCAGTTTAAACCACACAAATTTATTTGTCATATCTTATGATTGCTTCTTGCTCCTTACTGAAAACAGATTTGTTCTTGGATCCCAAACAGCTTTGCATAAATTTAACTTCCACGTAATCTTCAACTGAGGTCACATTTGCTAAATACAGATTAACAGGACCTAACTGAAATCTTGTGCATACTGCGGTATACTTCTTTATTATTTTTTCAGAAAGGACAAGCCCAGAGGCTTTCTTTGACTTTTGAGACTTCTCACTTTCTTCAAAATTTTTCTCGATTTGAGTGGTCAATGCTGAACTGAATTCCAGGCATTTTTTGTCTTTAGGAGAAACGTTTTCACCTTTCAATATTTTCTGTACCTTCTCTTTTAGACTGTTTAAATTTTTTCGTTTACTTATGATGCGTTGATATCTTTTCTTATAATAATCTTTTTTTCTTTTATATTTCAACTTTTCATAATATTTTTAAGCTCCTTTTCAAGCAATTTTATTCTTTAGTATGCCTTTGTTTTGTTTCTGTTAACAATTTTTCGACCACTTTTTACCCGATTGGTACCTGCTCTTCCTATCACATCTTTAACATTCGCAATAGGATTGTTTATAATTTCTGAATCATCATCTGTTTCTGGTGTAGCAGAATTTAAAAAAACTTGTTGTAATTTTTCTTTATTTGCTTTCTTCTCGGAACTTTTCTAAGTCTTTTGTACACAGTTCTTTCTTTGTGCACGCTTCTGTCGTTCACTCAATTGAGAAATAGCTTTTATTTTTCCTTCATTTTTCTTCTTGTAATATTTTCTTTAATTTTATCCCGTCTTTTCTGCTCTGCTTCTCCTCTGAGTTTTCTTTTCTTCTCTACAGAATTGTTTTTGCTTTTTGCCCGAGCCATAACTAAAAAATATTTAAAAATATTAACGTGCAATTAGATAAAAATAAATAGATTTATAGATAAATAGAAAACACAGCACTTTAAATATACGATTGCTGAGTACTCTAGTGTGGCCATATTATTTAAATATACTAAATATTAAACAATTTTTCTTTATTATTATTTATTCATCAAATTGGCTAGCATAGAAGAACTGAAAATTTAAATTTAGTCCTGTTTTTATTTTTTATTTTAAGTTTAGGAGATCAGGAAATTCAATAAGAGGCTTTAAAATAAAGTTTAGTTAAACCTAAAATTTAACTTGTATTTAAAGATGTAATACGGCATTAAAAAAATCAAACTTATACAAAATTAAATATTTTAGAATTAAAAATTTTCAGTTTAAAAAATATTTTTATTAATATAAAATTATCCCTAAAATAAAATATAGGTTCAATAATTAAAAATATACTTTAAGCACCCTTAAAATATTGTTTACATCAATAAATGTCACATCCATGGATCAATAACACCTCCATGATACAACAATGGCATGGAGGTGACATCCATGGAGGTGACATATCTGAGATTAGGCCTAATATTTTCTAAACTATGCACAACATGAACATAGTGCTGCTTGGATACAAAATTAAACAAAGCAATTTAATTTTACTTATCAACAGAATTCTGCTATTTTTAAAACTGACAAAATCAGGGTCGGACTGGGTCAGTGTAAAGGGCGCAGACCTTGGATTTTCTGAGGGCGCAAAAATTTTAACGAACTCAAGTCAATTTGACTTGCTTGTGTTGTATCTGGCTTGACAAGGTTTAACACACTTGCATAGCACCAAGAAAAGGATAATGGCTTAAATTAAATCTTTAACTCTAGATAGAAGACTTCGCAATATTGTCCGTGCATGTTTAAAATTCCATCAATCCTACACAATATTACGCAGTTTTTTAAGCCACATCACATAACATCTAAAAGCTCCAGCAAGTTGAACACAGATTAACTTGTAGTAGATTACTGATATCAAGACTAGAGCTTTCTTATTTTCTTCTATCGATAGACACCTTGCAGAAAAAAAAATCATCGCCCCTACCAATTTTCCTGAAAATCACTGTATGAAAAAGACATAGGATTGATTAAGATAACAATTGATTAGGAATAATATTTACTATTAAATACTTTTCATAAATTTTGCTTTGGAGGCTGTCTACATATTAAAAAATACACGAACGTTGATTTTTCAAATGGTAACATCCACTTTTGACACCCTGTTTGAGTTCCTTTCTAGCCAGGAAAGAGATATAGCTTATATGCTTTTCTTAAATCTTAATACTGTTATAAAAGAAAATGTGTTAGGGGTTTATCCCTAAACTTCGGAAAATAAATTGAAGATCTTACAAGAAAAAGTACCAAAAACTCTCAATTAGTCCCCAGTAAAATTTTACTAGAATAATAAATTTATTAAAATCTTACTTTACATTAAAAAAAAATCCTACAAAATATTTTTTGTAAGTTTCTACGATTTTTTTGTAGCTCCTTTGATAGCGGAATACGGACCCCTTAATTTATGGAAAGGAAAAATTTCTCTATATCTCCAAAACCAATTGTTCAAATGAGTTGTACACATCAATGTTTTTAACAATTGTGGTTTGTTCATAATACATATATTTTTTAATGACTTTGTTAATAATTTCTAATTAAGAAAAGTTTTTGAATAGAAAAAAAGTTTGGAATAAGTTTGGGTCTATTCACTATATCTCTAATGAATTAATAAAAAATCATCAGATAATTTTTATGAAGTTAAAAACTAAGTTTCTGAAATGGATTTATCTTTAACATCTTCAAATTTAAACCCTTCTAGCCCTACCATGATTTAATTTAATGCATATAAACTATGCCTTTTTCCGGGCTGTCTTGATCCAAGAAACTCAAATAAGGTGTCAAAAATGGGGTATTATTGCTTGAAAAATAAAAGTTGGTACAATTCTCAATAAGTATACGACTTCGGAAACATAATTTATGCATAACAATAACTAGTAGACATTATTTTCAGTTGATTGGTACCTACATGTTTTTTTACGATTATTTTTAGCAGAATTTGTAAGTTGTAAACCACATTTTTTTCCACTATCACCATTGATGCACTGAGGATCCTTAGAAAAGCTAACACTGTTTTTTGCACCAAGCGCCAAATAGGGTTGCTGCTGTGCTGCTAAGGGCTTCAACCTTTTTTTTTTTAAATATATTTCTTTAATGTAATAGGAATTAGTTATCAAGCCAGTTTAAAATGTCATAAATTCAATTTCTGTTACAATCTGAGAGCCACTACTTTTCATTATCTACTGTTATGTTAGTATTCATATTATTAACCAAGTAGCATATTTACATGTGGTATCTACAAATATCTCCTTCAACACACAAGAAACATTCGGTATGCAAACTTCGTTTAAAAAATATTTATAATTAGAAAAAAAATATACTTTCCGTTTGGAAATAGAAATTTTGAAAACTAAATCTCAAGCTTCTTTTGTACCACGTATTATAGGGTATTGGAATGCTGAAATATAAATCTATTTGAATGTGAAAATAATACTTGCTTGTGAAAATAATTGATATTTTTTATCCTTGAAAAATTACTATTATGCGTCCATAAAGAACTGAATTGATATCACGTTATGAAAAGGTTTCTACAGAAAAAGTACACCCTAAAACATTGCTTTGTTAGTCTAAAATCCCAAAAACAATTAAGTAAATTTACTATTCCCAGCACACTCTTCCCATGATTGCAAAACTTTTATCATTGTTAAAGATCAAGGGAAATATTTAAGTTTCTGTACTTGAGTGTAAGTGCTCCAGGGATTGTATTCATGCAAGCTGCAGGGTACATAGCCAGTATTTTTTAATCGACTTAAAAAAAAAGAAAGAGGCTCTCATTTCGACGCATATGTATTTTTTTATGTATTTTCACTGATTACTCCTAAACTAGCCGCGAGATTACTATCCGAAAATAACGGCAGATTTTGTGAATGAGAAAATGCTGTCCGCGAGATACCACAGCTTGCAGGATTGCAATCCAAAAGTATCACCAACTTTGTATTCCCCGAAAAGAAAGATCATCATGTTTTCCAATCAAAAACAAAATCCATTCAAAAAGTTTTTGCCTTCTGATACGTCTCCTTTTTTTTTTTTTTTTTTTTCTCTTTCAAAAAGCACCATTATATGTGCATTCAGGGGCGGCTATAAGGAAAGGGGGCGCAGAGTACTAAAAGCAAAAGGACAGGAAATATGCAAAATAGTGGTTAAATTCTAAAACATATCATGAAAAGAAGCGATGAAAAAAATTTCGTCCAGGGCGCAATGGCTACTAAAGATCTCGTTGGGTGCATATTTTCTCTTTCAATCGCATGCAAAGATGTCCGTTTGGTTTCCGATCTTGAAATTGCTACGATATATCTTTAATTTCTTTGTGATAATAATAAAAAAAAGATATGTCTCTTGTGCTGTCTATTAATTGATGATTATCCCTAAACGAATTTTCGAAATTTAGTACACTAATCAGAACGTATGTATACAACAAGTGAAAAAATATTGGAGCGGCTTGGGCACTTAGGGGCGCAACGTTTTCCCTGGGCGAGGGCGCACCGGCCCTCAGGCCGATGGGCCGGCGGGCCAGTCCGAGCCTGGACAAAATTAATGAGGCCATGGAGTTGACACCCAATTAAAGTACACTATGGTAACTAAAAGTTTTTTAATTAAAACTATATGAAGTAACAACTTACCATGCTTCAGAAATATTCCATCCAATAAGTAGCTGCCTGTAGTTAATTTGTATTCCAAGTTCTAGATTATGCTGCCATCTAGTAGATTTTTATATAACTATAACTGATATGTCATGGAAGTAGCTCTAATTCTAGGGACTGATGCGTCTTGGTCTGTAATTTTTTTTAATTATAAATTTTCAATTTTTTTTTTAAAGTAAGTAAAGTATATCCATTTTGTAACTTAATACATTTTATACAGTTCTTTTCGTTTATCTTATGGTATATATTCATGTTGTAAAGTAAAAACAGACATGGAGGAACATACCATGGAGGTGACATTGAGTATAATTTTAATTTTATTGAAATAGTTTTAAATTTCATATCCACTCTAAAGTATATTTTATTACAAGTTTTAGATGTGTCTTCATAGATTATCTGTTTAGTTGAACAATTATTTGCATAAAAGTACAAAAAAATTGATTGGGACTCAAATTTCCACTTAATTTCAGAACTACCCATATATGCTAAGACTTGAAACCTATCTAAAATGGAACGTTTTCCAGTTGTGATTCCTTCTTAGCAGGTTTTCTGTGAACACAGAATCCTCTCGTAAAACGGAAACATTTCATGGTCTTGATGAAGAAAGGATAATTATACAAGGATATAGGGGCGGCGCCAGAATTTACCCGACAGTGGGACAGGGAACCCCCGACATGGTTGTCGAATTCATAATATAATTAAAGGTCTTCACGAGTCCGGGCGCACATAATCTACCTTTACTCGAATAGGAACCATGGGACATGAGAAAGTTTCTGGCCTTGTGATTGGTTGTTTTCTTCTGTGTGATTTGTCTTTCCGCGATTATTGAAAACAGAATTTCTGGGCTTTTCCTGAAGTACGAGCTTGGTGTGAAATTTTTTTCATTAAACTTGGGCTGGGCTAAATTTTTATCTGAAGACTCAGGCCGGGATCGGACTAAATTTTATTTTTTGAAATATTGGGCAGGGCCTGAACTCCAATCTTCTCGGAAGAGATCCGAACCTCACCTTTTTACTTTCCTCTATCATCAATAGAAGAAAGTATTGTAATCAAAATTTTTTTCGACTTACGGTTTTTGACGGATTTACACGTTTTAGGAGTCAGAGATACCAAAAAACATGTTTATACAAAATGTCTGTCTGTCCGTCCGTATGTCGCCATTGTACCATCGAAAAGTGTACGAAGTTATGCATAGAATTGAACCAAATTTTTTGTGTATGTATTTGGCTCTGGCAAGCAGGTCCTCCTTCAATTTAGACATATTCTGCCGGAAGGAGGCGCTGTAATACCAATTTTTATGCCATTTTCATTATTGTACCACCGAAAAGTGTATGAAGTTATGCATAGAATTGAACCATTTTTTTTGTGCATGTTTTTGACCATAGCGAGAAGGTCCTCCCTGAATTTGAAAAAATTCTACCGGAAGGGGGCGTTGTTATAGAGATTTTTGTGCCATTTTCACTATTGTACCATCGAAAAGTGTATGAAGTTATAAATAGAATTGAACTAATTTTTTTGTGTATTTTTGGCTATGGCCAGCAGCACCTCCTACGATTTGGAAATATTCCGCCGGTAGAGAGCGCTGTAATAGCGATGTCTGTGCCATTTTCATTAATGTATTATCAATAAGTGTATGAAGTTATGCATAGAATTGAACCAAAATTTTTGTATATGTATTTGGCTGTGGCCAGCAGTTTCTCCTTGAATTTGAAAATATTCTGCCGGAAGAGGTTGCTGCAATAGCGATTTTTGTGCCATTTTATTTGTTTTACCATCGAAAAGTGTATGAAGTTATGAATAAAATTGAGCCAAATTTTTTGTGTATGTTTTTGGCTATGGGCAGCAGATCCTCCTTGAATTTGGAAATGTTCCGTCGGAAAGGGGCATTGTGACAGCGATTTTTGTATAATTTTCTAGGGTTTTCGTAGTTATGTTGTCCATCGGTGGCTCGTGGGGACGGGAACTCGCATTCTGCTGAGCCGGCTGTTATCAAACAGCTGATGTACAACAAAATAACGAAAAACTGTTGTTTTTAATAAATATCATGATCGAGATTAACTCGTTTTGACTCTGATAAATTGACAAGCAGAAATTTAAGATGAAAATTAAAGTTGTTATAGTATTGAACTGAAAATATTCCAATTTTAACATCTGTAACTACTTTTGAAACATTAAGATGTATGAATGTATGAGATAATTGAAAGTTTTGGGATTGGCACATTCAACTAGTTTTCTGTAGACAGGGGCATAGCTACAAATATTTTTTCGGGGGGGGGGGGGGATTCAAAAATTTTCCAACTTATAATTCGAAAATTTCCCAACTTGAAACAAATTGCTTTATTTTCCAACTGTTATGGTATGGTCAATTCGTGTTTATGATAATGATACTTATACGCAAAAAATCCTTTCCAAAGAAAAATATGAAACTAAAAACATAAAAATTATAATTATTGGTTTGTTTAATGAAAGTTTAAGTACACCGCTTTCATTTAAATAATTACAATCAAAACTAGATTAATTTCTATTTTCCTATCTTGGGATCATTGAACATGAAAATAATAAGATACCCAATTGCTAGATGAATAGTTAAGGAAGCAATTTCAAACAATACAGTAAATATAGGATTTAAACCTAGAAAAATTGCGTATATTTAGAGAAAACCACCGTTAGTTTAAGGTTTGCAAATATTTTGTCTTCTATTACGTACGAGTCATAATCTCACTTCATATGAAAATACCATCATGTTATTTTGAAAAAGGAACAAAGATTTGCTAGAAATAATAGGAATAGATTAAAGATACTGTTGATGGACAAAAGTAGGGATATTCAGGTCTGGATATGATGATATTTTCGTAGCAGAGAAAAGCACAATGACAAACTGAGTCTGGCTGCTTTTTGTATTTCTTTTGATAATTTAACTTGTTTACTATTACAAAACTCAGAAAGGCAGTTAGAAAAACAATAAAAATTTCATATTTTTTTTTACTATTATTTAAAAATAAGGTCTTTCAAAAATCTATAATTTCCCAACTCTAAACTCAAATTTCTCAAGTTCACATATATTGGAGGGGGAGGCTCCCCCCCCCCCCCATAACTCCCTCATCGCGATGTCTCTGTCTGTAGATTCGGTCCGGAACGCGATTGTATTTTAATCTTTTTGGGCCGTATCTCATGAGAATTTTTTTTTCCGCGGGCAATGTTTTGGTAGCGTTCCCTCTTTATCAGTTTAGAAAATGAATGATAAAACAACGTTTCTTGGTTTTTATTTCCCTTTTCATTTCTTTTTTTTTGCATTTTTTAAATAAAAGATGGAATATGTTGGTTAATTACGAGAAAGATTCTCTGACAGAGTACTGTGAATGACTGATTTTCCTTTTAAAATTTTACAAATACTCAAGTCGAGAACTCGAGAAATCTAAGTAAAATCTTGGACATTTAGATAGATGTTTAAACAGACTGAAAACTTTAAATAGTTAGTCAAACGAGTTTTTGTTTGTTTTTTAATTAAAAAAAAATCTGTCATATTTTACCTTCCTTTTTCAAGAGACTGGCTAAGACGAATGCTAAAAATAGTTAATAAAGAGCAGAAAACGAGACGATTCAATTAATTATTGGTGGTAAGTAAAAAAATAGGCAGAGAATGATAACAAGTCATTCCGGCTAAGTCGGAAAAAGTTTATTTGTTTATTTATTTTAATTTTAATGTACATACATCAGATTTAAGACAACTTAAACAAAATTGCTTCATTCCTTCTAAGTTCGCTATTTTGACGAAAGGTAATTTGTGGGAAATTTAAAATTAAGCTTACCACACGAAAATTTATTGAATGGACGTGAGACGATTATAGTGTAGCGATCTCATCTCACATGATCAGTATAAAGAGAGTTACTAGCTTAGAGTAACTGGCTTGGCCTTTTGCTCGACGCTAACGATCTCGTCTCCTGATCATGAGATCCCTGGTTCATATCCCATCGGCTGAGCCAATCCATCGATCTCCTCATTGGTGACCCGGACAAACACGTAACAACAACCTTCAGCAACAATTATCTCCTCTCATAACCAACAGATGGCAACACTAAAAAATCATCCTCTGCAACCAAAGCCTGTGAAACGCTCACAGCACAAAGCCTGTCATCACACGCGTCACATATTAGAACCTTAAGCAAGTGCCACCATTAACCGACATTCTGTCAAATTATAATTCTGTGAGAAATTGCAATTTTTAAAAAAACATTGCTCTGCGTATCTTTGCCCCATCGGTTGAGGTAAAAGTACGTAGTGGTGGGGCAAAGATACGCAGTGCCAATTTTTGCCCCATTACTGTGGGTTTTTGCCCCATTTCCAATAAAACAAATGAGTTATGCAAAAGCATTAGTAAATTTCACTAGTATTTATAGTTAAACGGAAAATTGTAAGTTAAACCATGAAAAAAAAAAAGAAAAAAAACAGGGGGTCTGTGAGATCGCAAATAGCAGTTAACCTCAAACTACTGTGACAAAAATTGTTGCATAAATACTGTGAGCGGTCTTAAAGACCCCTTTATCGTAGAATGAATAAAAGGGTGACTGACTCATAAGATACTGTTTTTGCGCTAAACTTTATGTAAAGACCTATTATAATAAAAGTTCTCCCCATTTAGAAGTCTTTAGCGATACTATTAAGTTTCCAAACGAATCAAAATTAAACTAACATCAATATTTAAACTGAAAATTACAAGTTAAGCTATGAAAAATGAATATAGCAGCAGTCTGTGAGACCGTTAACAGGAGTTAAGGGGTAAGACTTTAAAACAAAATCGTTTTATGAAACAAGAATATTGATTTTTGAAAGTAGGTAGGTAGATACCTACGTTCTATATTAAAAAAAAAACTTAACTAGAAAAAGGAAAATGTAGTTAACTAGCTTATATTAGTTAAGTAGCTGTTATATTTTATACAATATGAAAAATAAAACTTTCCACACAACGTAATTGTGGAAAGCTTTGCATGTAGCTAAAACGATAAGGCAAAGCCCCGAATCTTAAAGTTGTGCGTATATTTGCCCCAAGACGGATGCGTACTTTTACCCCATTCTGCAGTATTTTACTTAACCGGCTACCTACAAGTTTAAACAAATGCCATCGAGATAAACTATACGGCATTTAGAAGCTACAAAGCTTCCGTTCTCTACTGAATTTTTGGATTTGTAAAAATTCGAAGTATTGTTAGCTAAACAATAAAGTGAAATTTTAAAAATATTAGATCAAAATTCGAAAATTTAAACTTACCTCATCTTCTTGGCACGGAGTGCTACTTTTTTCATAAGGTTTGAACACACAACTACTACATATGAGACCAAACTACTATCTAGCGGTCATGATTGCAGAAATGTTTCTTCATATTAAATCAAGCAGTGCGTATCTTTGCCCCCACCTACTCTATATTGAGGATATTGAAAGGTTTTGATGTTCTCCTGGGTTTGTTCAAAATAATGGCAAATTTTCTTATTGAACTTTTCAAGCTGAACTATTTTGAATAAATTGTTAATGGAATATTACGCTGTTGTATACTATTTTAAAGAGCAGACATTTATCTACTTATTTAGTATTATAATTTTGTTTTTCCGTCATTGTACGAGATATTTAAGGAAGTTACAGAACTATGGAAAATTCGTACGATTTTTTCTGCGAAATCAAAATGATACGAAAAACATCGGAAACGGCGTTTACATTAACTACACATATTAGCGTTGAATTCACAGGGAGATTCACACGGCGTATTGAAATGAGCTCCCTGGAAGATTTGCGATTTTATGCTTTTAATGGTCTAGAAATGCTATCTCTCCCCGGAACTCCACAATGTCCCTTCCAGAGCTGCAGAAATCCTTCCGGGAGAAAAAAAAGTCTGGATTCAAATTATCTTTGACCTCAATTGTGACTTTTGAATGCACACTTTAACATTGCTTCCAGAAATTTGATGGTGGTAATGAAAGTTTGAATGTGAGGAAGATCGTGGGTGACATTCTGTCTTTAATAATCGAAAGCATACGCTGAAGTTAATCCAGATACCAAAGTCCGAGAGCTTGCTACTGAACTTGGAATATACGCTTTTAAAACTGTTTTCAACCATCTAAAATAAATTGGTTGAAAAGTAAAATAACAGAAACCAACATTATTTTTTGCACAACGTAATTCCTAAAAAAAAAAAAGTGCTATTCCATCACAAATAAATTTGTTACAAAAATTTAGCATCTTTAAGGTCGACCAGATATCGAAATCAACTATTGAGACTGAATATGGTATCAAAAACGGCGAAAATGAAAGAATCAGAGCGGGCGGCAGTGAAACAAGTGGGTAAGTGTGATCACAGATCGCACAGAGGGTTTCGTTTAATATTCCTTTCAAAACACTTTTATCTTTTTGAAAAATCTGTTAGTTTCACATTTCGAAACCAGGGGGCGCCTCGATTCTAAACAAACATCTATCCGAACGAAAACCCGTTTTACATACTATCCGTAGATATATTAGTCGAGGGGATTGGGCCCATAGCACCTGAGATCAGTAGGCTCACCTGGCGGTAAAAAATGGAACTAAAATATGTAAGGCTATTGTGCATAATATGAAAGAAGGGTCAAAGGGGTGTCGGCAAAAGTTGGAAAATTTCTCCCCTGGTTTAAAAGGGCGGAGGTTAGAAAAATTACTTAAAATACACAAGTTAGAGCCCGGAGAGGTAAATAATATAAGACTTTTTGAAGATTTTATGATTTGTCGTGTGGTCTGAGGTATTCAGCTATACGTATGCAAAATTTCATGTCTCCAACTTAATTAGGGGCTCTCTTAGAAAGAATTGCTTCAAATACATATGTGGTAGCTCAAAGGGTTAAACGTAAGACTTTTTCAAGATTTTATGATTTGTCGCTTGGCCTCAGGTGTTCTGCTATCAGTATGCAAAATTTAAAATCTCCACTTTAATTAGGGGCTCAGTTAGAAAGAATTGCTTAAAATACACGAGCTGGAGTTGAAAGGGTTAAACATAACTTTTTCAAAATTTATTATTTGACGTGTAATCTGGGACGTTGAGCTATAAGTATGCAAAATTTCACGCCTCCAACCTAAATAGGGGCTCACTTAGAAAGAATTGTTTAAAATACACATATGGGAGCCCAAAGAGTTAAACGTACGACATTTTCAAAATTTTATGATTTGTCGTTTGATGTGAGGTATTCAGCTATAAGAATGCAAAATTTCACGCTTCCAACTTAATTAGAGGCTCACTTAGAAATAATTGTTTAAAATACACATGCAGGAACCCAAAGGGTTAAATGTACGACTTTTTAAAAATTTTATGATTTGTCGTATGATGTGAGGTGTTCAGCTATAAGTAACGAAAACTTCATGTCTCCAACATAATTAGGGGCTCACTTAGAAAGAATTGTTTAAAATACACATGTGGGAGTTACCGACATTAATTCTTCTGCGAGTTAAACCGATTAATTAAATAATCTATACTAATGTTATAAAGAGGTAAAAATTGTTTATTTGTAGGAAGAAAGCTCTGGAACTACCGAACCGATTCCAAAAGTAATGGTATCAAAATTATGGTGTTAGTCCAACTTAGAACATAGGCTATATCTTACCGGGTGTCCCAAAAAGAACTGACTGATTTTAAAATTCAATAACTTGCAAACGGTGACAGATATTTAAAAAATTCTTGCAGGAGGATTATGCATAAGGTCAAAAGTTTTTTTACAGTGATTTCCCATTTTAGTTCGAATTACAAACAATAGATGGCGCTGCGATCAAGAGACGCTGAATTCAGGCTCGATTTTTGGTACTTCGTGGCCCGGATAATACATTTCCATCTCCTTTTTCAGCATGGAACAAGAGAAAGGACCAGAAATCGAGCCTGTATTTAGCGACTATTGCTTACAGCGCCATCTATTGTTTGTAATTCGAACTAAAATCGAAAATCACTGTAATAAAACTTTTGACCTTATGCATAACCCTCCTGCAAGAATTTTTTAAATATCTGTCACCGTTTGCAAGTTATTGAATTTTAAAATCAGTCAGTCCTTTTTGGGACACCCGGTATGTCCGTGCCAATGGCCAAAAGAGGGTGTAGGAGCAAAAAACGTTATAAAAACGCGATTTTTGTGTTACTGAAGGGCCTAGAAACATGAAATTTGGAATGGTAGTTACTTATGAGATACTAATGATCTCTAAGGACATTTCTTTAAAAAATCGAAATTAAAAAGGGGTGAAAATGCGCGAAAAGCGTTCTAAAAAACGTTCTAAATGGCGATTTTTACGAAATTTCAGGAAGCACCAAACCGATTTAAAAAATAATGGTGTCAAAATGATGGTGACAACCCTTGCTCCAACATAGGCTACATTTTATGTCGGTGCTTCTGCCTCTAAAGGGAGTGCAGAAGCAAAAAACGTTCGAAATCGCGATTTTTGTGTTACTGAAGGGTCCAGATACATGGAATTTGGCATGGTAGTTACTTATTAGATATAAATGATCTCTAAGTACATTTCTTAAAATATTCGAAATTTAAAAGGAGGTGAAAATGCGCAAAAAGCGTTCTAAAAAACGTTCTAAATGGCGATTTTTACGCAATATCAAGAAGTACCAAACCGATTTAAAAAATAATGGTGTCAAAATGATGGTGACAACCCTTGCTCCAATATAGGCTACTTTTTATGTCGGTGCCACTACCCCTAAAGGGGGTGGCAGGAGCAAAAGAAACGTTCGAAATTGCGATTTTTGTGTTACTGAAGGCCCCAGATTCAGGGAATTTACAGTAGTAGTTATTTATAAGATATAAATGATGTCTAATAACATTTCTTAAAAAAATCGAAATGTAAAAGGGGTGAAAATGCGCGAAAAGAGCTCTAAAAAACGTTCTAAATGGCGATTTCTACGCAATCTGAAAAAGTACCCAACTTATTTCAAAAGTAATGGTTGGAAATTGATTATGACAACCCTTGCTACAACATAAGCCCTATTTTATGTCGGTGTCACTACCACCTAGAGGTTGCAGAAGCAAAAAACTTTCTAAATTGCGATTTTTGTGTTACTGAAGGGCCTATAATCCCGAAATTAGGCAGGGCAGTTATTTATAAGATACAAATGATCTCTAAGAACATTTTCGAAAAAATTGAAATTTAAAAGTGTGAAAATGAGGGAAAACCGTTCTAAAAAACTTTCTAAATGGCGATTTATACGTTATCTCAGGAAGTACCGAACCGATTTTAAAAATAATGGTGTGAAAACGATGGTGACCGCCCTCGCTCCAACATAGACTGTATTTCATGTCGGTGCCACTACCCCGAAGGGGGTGAAGGAGCAAAAAACGATCTAAATTGTGTTTTTTGTAATACTGCAGGGGCTAGCAACTTGAAACTAGGCATGGTAGTTGCTTATAATATATAAATGATCACTAAGAACCTTTCCTAAATAATTCGAAATTTAAAAGGGGTGAAGATGGACGAAAAACGCTCTAAATTACAATTTCTAGGCAATCTCAGAAAATACCCAACCGATTTCAAAAGTAATGGTTGGAAATTGATGACGACAGCCCTTGCTCCAGTATAGGATCTATTTCATGTCGGCGTCACTACTACCTTGCGGTTGCATTTTAAAAAACTTTCTAAATTGTGATTTTTGTGATACTGACTAGCAACTAGAAATTTGGCATGGTAATTACTTATGAGATATAAATGCCCTCTGAGAAGAGTTCCTTAAAAATTTGAAATTTAAAAGGGGTGAAAATGAACGAAAAGCGTTCTAAAAACGTTCTAAATAGCGATTTCTACGCAATCTCAGGAAATATAAACCGATTTCAGAAGTAATGGTTTCAAATTGATGGTGACAGCCCCCGCTCCAACATATCTTATATTTTACGTTGTTGTCACTACCGCCTGGGAATTACAGGAGCAAAAAATTTCTAAATTGCGTTTTTTATGTTACTGAGGGGGTCTAGCATTTTAAATTTGGAATGGCAATTACTTCAAAGGTGCAAATGCTTTCTAAGATTTGTCGAAAGAAAATTCTCAATTTAAAATGATGAAGTGAGCGAAAAGTGTTCTATAAGCGTTCTAAATTACGATTTTTGTCCAATCGTATGAAATACGAAACCGATTTCAAACGTAATGGTTGCAAACTGATGGAGATAGAACCTACTCAAACATAAGCTATATTTCATGTCGGTGCCACAACCCCTAGAGAGTTGCAGGAGAAAAAAACGTTCTAAATTGCAATTTCTGCGGTACTGAAGAGGCTAGAAACTTTAAATATAGCACGGTAGTTACTTATAAAATATAATTGTCCTCTAAGAACAGTCGAAAATAAATTTGAAATTAAAAAGGGGTGAAGCGAAGGGAAGGAGCGAAAAGCATTCTAAAAGAGTCCTAAATTACGATTTCTATGGAATCTCAGGAAATAATAAACCGTTAACAGAGGTTATTGGTTGCGAATAAAGAATGATAGTCCCTCGCAGGGGCCTCGCTAAGGGGGGGGGGGGGAGGGCATTCGCAAATATTATTACACTTGGCAAATTTACAAACTTAGTTGGCAAATTTGTTTAAAACTTTACTAAAAACTATAATATATTTTCTATTTCGACTTGGCAGAAATTACAAAACTAATTGGGAATATTATTAAACTTTTAACAAATAAGAGCTATATTACATTTTTTTACTATGGTAAGTTGGCAAAATTATAAAACGAGTTGGGAAATACTGAAATTTGACTTGGCAATTTAAGGTTATCTCCTCCACCAATAAAAAGTCTTAGCGATGGCGCTGAGTCCCTGATCCTATACGGGCTATATTTTATGCCGGTGTCACTACCACATGGTTGGCAGAAACAACAAGAAAGTCTTTAAAAACATCTAAATTCCGTTTTCTATAGAATATTTGGAAATAGCAACCGATTTCAATGTTAATGTTGGCAAATTAATGGTGACAGTCTCTGTTTCAACATTTTTCGAGACATTCTATTTCACTAACACCAGAGAGGTGGTAGACTGTTAGACAAGAAGCTTGGAATTTGACATTATGATTAATTTTAAGATGTAAATGTGTTAAGATGGTTTCTAAAAAATTCAAAACTTCAAATAAATACTGAAATGAGCTTATGAAATGAGCATAAAAGTCTCAAAATACTTTCTAAATTATCATTTATTTGGAATTAGTTTTAGTTCTTCTTATTAATTAAAATCTCATTTCTGTCTATTGCACTTTTATAATGAAGTTTAGTCAAACTGTGGTTTAATTTGTAATTTTTGAATTATTCTAAAAAGTGTACTTCTAATAAAAAATAGTCATGCAAATATCACTTGGATATTTCAACTATTACGCGAGCAAAGTCGCGGGGTTTGCTAGTAATTAATATTTCAGCTTGTAATTAAGATAGGACTTAGAAATAGGTATCAATAAAATCACCGAGAAATTTGACATCGGGATGCCAAAAAATTTAATCAAAAAATTTAATATTTAAAAAGTTAAAATTTCGTATTAAAATATGCTATTGTGAAAAACCGCAGCGTCGTCATGTCTACCTGCTTTCCCGCCGAATTGAAATCTTTTTTCCTTGTCTTTCCAATTAAAGAAATTAAATTTTTATTGATCGATTTTTAGTGGATATTTTAGCTTATACACATCGCAGAAATGTGAACTTTATACCAAATGAAAGTAGATTTTTTTCTGCGTCTGTCTATTCCACTTACAAATTTCTCGGACCAATATTTTCTGATATACGATTTCGCTTTAAAATGCCCACTTCATTTTTCGGCTTAATTTCCTCCGTGGTAACCATGCTTCGGCTGATTTTACTGGCAACCCTTAGGAGAAACACTGATGATTTGGAGAAGGTCCTGCGTTAAAAAGGTGGATTGGTAAATTTTAGAAGTTAATTAGCCCGTAATTCAGTTTATTACCAACTTTTTCAAAATTTTATGATTTGTTGTTTGATGTGAGGTGTTCAGCTATAAGTACCCAAAATTTCAAGTCTCTAACATGTATAGTTTCTGAGAAAGGGCTCTGTGACGGACAGACAGACAGACAAAGGAGTGACACGAATAGGGTTTCGTCAGATGAACGAAACCCTAACAATTGACTACGTGATCGAGTTACGAGAAGAAATCATGATGTTAGGACAAGAGCAGATAAAGAAATAACTGGTCCGCCTCGACATTTCTTGGTACGATATGAGTAGCAGCGGGCGCCAATTCGTCATTTTGGCGTTACTATCACGTCATCGAGTAACGGGATGAAATTGGTGGCAAATTAAAGGCAATATTAAGTATTTAAAAAATATTTTGGTCTGCCTGCACAAATCCTGGTAGAAACACTCGGCAGAGTAAATTTTATAATAAAAAAAGACAATTTAAGCCCAATAATCATAATATTTTACATTACATTGCCTTATATATTAATTTGCCATTGACTTTCAAGATGAATTAATTATTTAGGAAAGGCTTATTAACAGGACATGAAAGAATGACTGATTCGGCATAACTTGGTACGATACTAGATGAGTACGTGGCGCCAATTCCCATTTTGACGGTGCTGTCACGACATCGAGTTACGGAATGAAAATTTAAGATATTAAAGATAAAAATTAGTGCATTGAGAATATTTCAGTCAGCCTCGTTATATCTTGGTATGAGAAGAGCAGAGCGGGGCGCCAATTCTTAATTTTGGCGCTATTATCAGGTCATCGAGTTACGATCTGAAAATTTATTACATTAAAGATATAGAGTAGTACAATAAGAATATTTCAGTCTGCCACGTTCATATCTTGTTACGAGATGAGCAGAGCTGGAAACCAATTCTTAATTTTGTCGATTTGATCAAGTCTTCGAATTAGGGCCTGAAAATTTAAGACTTTAAAGATACAGATTAGTAAAATTAAGAATATTTCAGCCTGCCTCGTCATATATTGTTACGAGATGAGCGCAACGGGGCGCCAAATCTTAATTTTGGCGGTATTATCACTTCATCGAGTATGGTGGTAATGGAGGTCAGTCACCTCTGTGGTCAGTCCAAAATAGCCAGTCACCTCTGAAAATTTAACACAATAAAGATGCATATTAGCGCAATACGAATATTTCAGTATGCCTGGTGATCGGTATCATTATAGGTTATGAAGGAATGACGGATTATATGGTAGATTTTAAATCACTTTCAAAATTAAGAATTGGCGCCCCGCTCTGTTCATCTCGAACCAAGATATAACGAGTCAGACTGAAATATTCTTATTGTACTAATTTGTATCTTTAATGTCTTAAATTTACAGGCCGTAACTCGATGACGTGATAATACCAACAAAATTAGGAATTAGCGCCCCCGCTCTGCTCATCTCATACCAAGATATGACAATCACACTGAACTATTCTTATTGTACTATTCCGTACCTTTAATAAGTTACATTTTCAGGCTGTAACTCGATGACATGATATTATAACCAGAATTACGAATTGGCGCCCGCTCTGCTCATCTCGTATACCAAGATATGACGAATCAGACTGAAATATTCTTAATGTACTAATCTGTATCTTTAATGTCTTAAATTTTCATGCTGTAACTCGCTGACGTGATAATACCGCAAAAAATAAGTTAACCAATAGTACAGCGCAAGTTCTTAATTCAATGACAAGAAATTATACATGGAAATTGCTGTTTTAAACATTTGAACATTTGGTCCAAAGTTTAATGTAAAGCAAATGTTTATGTGACATGAAACTTGATTTAAATACGTTTAACTCTTCACTGCGGACAGATTTTTATATTATAGTATTTGTAAAATTTTTGTCAATAATAATGTAACCTCATTGTATTATTAGCTGTAATTTTATAGATTAATCTTCCTTTATTTTACACATGCTATTTTTTTAATTAAAAATTTGATAAGGATATACCTAATTTCTTAAAGTTACTTGAAATACTTCTATTTACACGTAAAGAAATTGAACTTCCAATTACATATTTATTGAAAGATCTTTTGGTATGCGTTTTTGGAAAGCGAATAAAAAAGGGGAGAAATTAATAATGTTGTGTACATGGGAGTTGTCTGGTTAGTAGAATATAACATAATCAAGTTTTCTGTGGCGTTACTTGGAAATTACACCAGTGGTTCTCAAATTCCTTGCTCAACAAGCCGAAACTTTCTGACACATTTTCTCAGCCAGTTTTAAACTTAAAGGCCCAAAATTAGCAGACCGGCTATTGAAGCCATTTGGAATCGAATAACGTTTTCCATTTTTGATAAATAAAGTACTTAAAGAGTTATAAGCTATTTTTTAACGTGACAACAAGTGTTTCTCCTTTCTCGCGTTGTCACATTCGGAAATTCGGTTAAAAACTCCAACTTTGACAGTATTTTCTAGATCTTTTGCGTTTACCAAAAAATGGAAAACATCTTTCGATTACATAGTTTCTAATGATTACCCGCCATTTCCAGGCATTTCCGAAAAAAAAAGAATTAAAAAAGGTGTCAGAAAGGAGCCCATTTGGATTTGAGAACAGCCTTAAGGGGCTGGTCACTCAGGTTCCGATTTCCCCTCACTAATGTAAAGTATATGGGCATTGGATGCATTCGTATATTTAAAATATCTCCTCGGGAAATTAATATTTTTAACTTCTATTTTTTGTGTGCACTTCCTAAAAGATGTCTCTTTTTTTTTAGTTCTCAAAATATTTCTAAAGTATAGACTTAATTTTATAGGAAGTGTTAAAATATTACTCACAGTTCACCCGATTTTAACACATAAAATATTAAATTCAGCATAGATTTTAGAAATATTTTGAAAAAAAAAAAAAAAAGACACCCTTTAAGAAGAGTACACAGAAAAAAGATGGTAAAAACATGAATTTCCCGAGAAGATATCATAAATATACAAATGCATCAAAAGTCTATAGATTTAACATTACGGAGGAGAATTCCGAAGCTGAGTGACCAGACCCCCTTAAAGCAATTTTTCCAATAGTTCAAGAACTGTTAAACATTTTAGGGAAGGTATTTGAGGCACCCTGAAAATTTGTGCAACACTTCTTTTGTAATGCCTGAATACAAAATCGAATGTCTGGCTGAAGGATCGTGGCCCAAAACCTGTGCCAGACAAAAAATGGCACTTGACACGTGTCTGGCACAGTTTTTGTGCCGACTAAAGTGTCTGTCATTTTCAAAATATTTTTTTCTAAGCATAAATATTATTGTGCCTCAATCTCAGCGTGCCTCAAATACCTTTTTTGGATAGTCAAAAAATGGCACTTGACGCGTATCTGGCACAGTTTTTGGGCCGACTAAAGTGTCTGTCATTTTCAAAATATTTTTTTCTAAGTATAAATATTATTCTGTTTCAATCTCAGCGTGCCTCAAATATTTTTTTGGGGGTAGTGTCAAAAAATGGCACTTGACACGTGTCTGGCACAGGTTTTGGGCCACGATCCTTCAGCCAGACATTCGATTTTGTATTCAGCCATTACAAAAGAAGTGCTGCACAAATTTTCAGTGTTCCTCAAATACCTACTCAAAAATGTTCAACAGCTCTCCTACAAGGGTTGACGAGCATCAGCAATCAGAAACTCCTAGTAAATAAATAAAGAAATAAAGCACATTTAAACAGAAACTCCTTTATTGGACTTTCCTGAATCGTTACCAATAACATTTCAGTTTATTATACGATAATTCAAGATAGGAAATAAAATGAAAGATTCCTTCGCTACTGCAGTGTAGGGCTGAGAATTATAAATCTAAATATCTTTGCTAGAAGTAACCAAAATAAGCTCGCTATAAGGCAAAGGCAGAGACCAGCCCATTCCATTGAGGGAGGCCAACCAGCTCTAAATTCTCTAATTCTCATGTATTCTTCTGGAATTCCTCGATCTAGAACTGTACTTGTGTAGAAACCATCGGCTTTGACTCTTTTGAAACGCATGAAAACGATATTGAAAAGTCCGAAAATAGCTAAAAAGGAAAAAAGAAAAGTTACACATTAAAGAAATGCATATAATGAAACATTGCTTTGTTGTTGTTGTTTAGATTTAAATTTGCGACTCAGCGGCTTAGATTAATAAATTCTTTTTATCTTTATTTAAAATTTTTTTAAGGGTCCGTACTAAAATGCAAAAACAGAACCATTATAAAATCACTCGTGCGTCTGTTTGTCCGTTGGTCACAGCAGTTTTTCTCGAAAACTATAGAACGGGTAAAGTTCAAACTTGTCAGACTTATAAAGGCTATTGAACTTCATATTTATAAATTATTAGCAATTCACGCATATTTTTAGGGAAAATTTAGGGGGTCTAATTAAGTTACTTGAAAATAATTTATATTATATATATAAGACCGAACTAAAAAAAAAAAAAATGTGTTTTAATTTTAGGGATCACATTTTCAGAGATATCGTTGAAAATAAAATGCAAAAATATGTCCCTTCCCTTATTTCCGAATCTACTGAAATTTAAAATTATGAAAAAATTAGGGGTAGTAGGAGTATATTTAAAACTTGCAGGAAAGCTGTAGTGATTATCCCATGTCACATAGTTTTCGAGAAAATCGCATTTTTCCGTTACACCCAAGCGTTACTTTACTGACGCTCAGCGGGGAGTTGAGGGACGTTCGAGGTACCTATCGATGCGGAATCATCCAATGATTGTTAATAATGATTTTCGAAAAATATTTTTGATATTTAACCTAGATATTAACTAAAAAGTTATTTAGAAAACAGCAGCACGGACCAAGACGATGTTCCAAATTTGCGACCTCCTTTCGAAGCGCGCTAGGCACACTGCCAAGTTTAAACTTTGTACAAGGTCTTTGTTGTACGGAACGCTTTGAGCACGAGTAAAACTTGCACTTGACCGATTATTTATTTATTTTTAATTTTTTTATGTTTTGGCATTGTGGAGCGTAAATAAAATTTAGTGCAAAACAAAATAGGTTTTGCTATCCAACGTACTATTTATTCACAAATTACAAGATGACGTAAAATAAGCACATGAATAAAATAAATCTCAACGTTTCGGTTTAATCTTTAAAACCTTCATCAGGAGTAAATTTTTTAAAAATATAAATCGACAGAAACACTTTATATGCTACATCTTAAAATCTAATTGATAAAGTAGATAATTGATAAACTGATAAAGAGTTCAACAGAAACTTCTTAAATCCTAAAAAAACAGCTCAGTAGTGCCATCTGTTATCCAAAGTAAAAAACAAAGAATGGAGGGCTATAAAAAACTATGGAAATTTTATAGATCTTTCAAAATAGAAAGCCAGATTTCAGGATGAGAAAGGAAACATTATCGTTACAAATTTCTTGGTTCCTTAAACGAATTTCTAAAGATTCACGGATTCGTTTAAAGATTCGAATAAAGATTCACGACATTTTATTTGCTGGGAGAAAGAAATAGCATACCGGGGGCTATTAATAGTCCAGTACATAAAGTTTAGTATAGAAACAGTATACAGTGTGACTTCGGAAATCCGGCTCCAAAGTCATCTTCCCCCCTCCTTTGCTTTACAGTTCCAAGTTACGGGATAAATGGAACTAATAATTGTTTACAAATTAAAAACTTTGAGTTCGAAAGTAATAGATTAGCGGACAGTATGATCGCTGACACTGTTCTAAATAGAACCGCCGATAACGCTGGTAGCATCTCACAGGAACAAAGGACGAGGAGGTTGCAAAAGAAAAGGTGTCACTGGAAAAATGCGTAAGTTTGATTGGAAAATTAATATCTGACTGTTACTCCGAAATCAATATTTTTCACTTGAATAAAATCTAAGAAAAATTTGTTAAAGAACGGCCGAAAAAATTGAAGCAAATAAAATTGACATCGATGTTTTAGAAGAAATGACTCCACTGTTTATTATTCTTCTTATTATTACTAATTTTTTTTTTCTGTAACATAGAAAATATCAATTAAAGTAAGTTTTTTTAAAATATTTAATTTCTTCTTTTTCTCCATAAAATTTGGTTTGTTATGAATTAAATTATAAATAAAGGTACCATTAAGAATATCGTAAGTACTGTTGATATTCTTTCAGATATCCTGAATTTTCAAAAATCCGGCTTAGCCTTAGTCCCGACGATGCCGGATTTTAGAGGCTATACTGTACTTATGAGTTAAAAGAACATTTAATTCATCTTTCGAACGAGTGATCTGACAGACCGTTCACAGTAGCTATGCGACAATTTTTGCCACAGCAATTAAGGGTTAATGGGGTTTCTCTTCCTGTCTCGTATAGAGCGGGCGTTCAAAATACATGTTTATTAAAAATTGGGGCGTTTAAAGGTACATGGTGTTAGTCACATTTTCGTAATTGCTCGAAGACAAGGAATTTCTGACCGTATCTAATGCTTTTCTGAGTAAAATATCTTCGCGTGCTACTTACAGGAAAATTTCATGGAACTTATCACTTATTCCTATGTATAGATTGATAGATCATATCCTCCACTTCAAGCACTTTAACTGGGGGCTTGGTCTCTTAGCTTCGGAATTCTCCTCCATAATGTTAAGTCTATGGGCGTTTGATGCATTCGTATATCTAAAATATCTTCTCGGGAAATTCCTATTTTTAACATCTTTTTTCTGCGTACTCTTCTTAAAGTATGTCTCTTTTTTTCTTAGTTTTCAAAATATTTCTAAAATCTATAATATTTTATGTATTAAAAGCGGGCGAACTGTGACTAAGATTTTAACACTTCCTATAAAATTAAGTCTATACTTTATAAATATTTTGAAAATTGAGAAAAAAAGAGACATCTTTTAGGAAGTGTACACAAAAATAAAATTAAAAAATATTAATTTCCCGAGGAGATATTTTAAATGTATGACTGCATCAAATGTGCCCATAGACTTTATACATTAGTCGGGGACAATCAGAAGCCGAGTGACCAGCCCCCTTAATTTTTAAAAATCAGTGACTTACACAACTCTACCGTTAAACGGCCCAATTGCTGATTTAATTACCATACGATTATATTTTTTAAATGATACAATGGATATGATTAACGTACATTACCGGCTAATTCAAATTAATTTATTGAGAAAAGAGTTGAGGATTCAATACAGTGTGATTAGTATTTTGTTCACAAGCAACGATCTTGGTAACAAATTAACATAATAGTAGGGCTGCCACAGTCGGCTACTTTTTACTTTCTTCTATCTTTACAAGAAGAAAGTATTGGATTCGTGAAAATTTTCGACTTTCGGTTTCCGACGGATTTACACGTTTTAGTGGTCAGGGATTCCGAAAAACATGTTTTTACAAAATGCCTGACTGCAAACTGTCTGTCTGTATGCGACACAAATTTTGTGGGCGCTCTATCTCAAGAACTAATGCACGGAATTTAATAAAAAATTATATTCAGTTAGCCCCTAATATAAATTGATGCTGATTAGTTTTTGGTGTAAATCGCTCAACAGGTGGCGCTGCTATACAGCCTTTTTCACGATTTCCGCAATAGCTCAACCTCCACAACTAATGCACGGATTTTCATCAAACTTGAGATTCAGTTAGTCCTTGACATGAATTGAAGTTTTGTACATTTTAGTGTAAATCGCTCAACAGGTGGCGCTGCTATACTGCATTTTTTTACGATTTTCGCAATAGCTCTATCTCAACAACTAATGCTTGGATTTTCATTAAACTTCAGATTTAAGTATACTTTGATATGAATTAGTGTAGTTTGTGTTTTGGTGCAAATCGCTCAACAGGTGGCGCTGCTATGCTGCACTTTTTAGAATTTCCATTATAGCTGTATCTCAAGAACTAATGCAATAATTTTCACCAAACTTCAGAATCAGTTAATCCTTGACATGAATTGACATTTTGTACATTTTGGTGTAAATCACTCAACAGGTGGTGCTCCTATGCTGTCTTTTTCAGAATTTCCACTATAGGTGTATTATCTCAAGAACTAATGCATGAATTTTCATCAAATTTTAGAATCAGTTAGTCCTTGACATGAATTGACATTTTATACAGTTTGGTGTAAATCGCTCAATCGGTGGCGCTGCTATACTGTTTTTTGTGATTTTCGCAATAGCTCTATCTCAAGAACTAATGCTCAGATTTTCAACGAACTTCAGATCCATGTATACCTGGAACTGGATATCAATTATTCCTGTTTATGTATTGGTGTAAATCCCTCTACAGGTGGCGCTGCTAAGCTACATTTTTCAGAATTTCCGCTATAACTCTATCCCAAGAACTAAGGCACGAATTTTTATCAAACTTCAAATTCAGATACACTTTGATATTAATTGGTGCTAAATTGATGTAATTTCTTGTACTACTTAAATGATTTAATTGACGCGATTTATATAGAAGAAAATTTTGTGATGGCCACAACATACTAGTTAATTCTATTTCTCACCACTTTTTCAAAAGAAAAATCTTTTACATATGCTTTGAAAACATGTGCAAAAGAAATATACTACAAAATGTATAGATTTTTTAATAGTAGTGCGTACAGAATATAAAAATAGTCGCCCGTGGCAGTTCTGTAACAGGGAAAGAAGCAATCACTCATGGCTTTCTCATAAAATTGCGATTTACCTATGTGATTAGGACTTAAAAAATCTTTTTTTTTTCTAAATAAATAAAATCGGATTTTTATAATTTTTTTCCCTCTGCGTTAAAATACAGAATAGCTACTAAGAATTTTGTGTTTCTAAAATTATTAAACTTCTATTTGTTAATATAATCTATGTTTTTATGCTTTAATTAATAAAATTATAATTATTAGTTAGTAATTACAGAAATGATAAAGAATGAAAATTAGTAATTTAATTAATTAGTAGCACACAACAACATTGTGTACATTAACATTTTATAATAATTATAGAAAACTATATTAAATATTACTGATATTTACATTTATTAAAATTATTAGTAACTGCATTTAATATTAAATTGTTAACACTTCTTAAAATTAATAATTATTAAACGTTTAACCCTTTAATTACGATAATAATATACAGCTTTAAGCTTTAATTACTAAAATGATAAGTAATAATTTAGAAATTACATTACAAAAAGAAAAAGAGGCAGGATGCTAATTGTAAAAACAAGGCACTATTTCACGGGAAAATATATTCGTAATGCGTTTAGTAACGATATAAAAAAAGGTACAATTTTTAAATATGAGTGACAATTTTTAAATGGTTTTATGAATTACAAATTGAAAAATACAATTAAGTTACAACATGATTCAATCTCCTTTTTTTTCTAAAGAAATAAGGTTCAGTAATTTTTAGAAGGACTTAAGCACACATATTTAGAAATACTGTAGTATGGGGTATAACAAAACAAATATCATTGGCAGCTCGTTTTCAGAGTTGGGCGTGAGTGGGCTCACTGAGCGAAAACTCACGAATTTAGCTCACTTTCTGTGAACATTGAGTTGAATTTGACTTGCTTTTTGGTAAACGAACTTAAGCCGAACGAAAGCTAAAAAAATCCGTGAGTTTGAATGAAATTTACAACTCAAACTCAATTAATTTCGTAATTTAAATTTCATCAAGTTTTTTTCATAGTTTATTTAAAATTTTTCCAGCTGTTAAAAAAAACGTTTTTCCCATTCAAATGCCATTTAGATATCTACACGGATTCAGTATTGGTCGAGTCTGATAATCAGTTTTTCTGGGTCGTGCCCAGGTCTTACTTTCTCTGTAGGCTCAGGCCGTGTCGAACCAGACTTTTTTCTGAGCATGTGCTTTATTCTTCCTAGAAGTCTGCATCGACCAAAATTTTCTGACCCGGTCACAACCCTGCTTGTATGAGAATCATTGATCCGTTCCTTACTGATTCGTGCAAAAATCTGTGGAACAACCTCCTTGGGTCAGCAATTTTTGCCGAAAATACATATATTTTTACATTAACATTATTCTACAATTAAAATTCTCTTTAAAGAATAGCACATATACAGTTCTAGAGGTGGGGTACAGTTCTGTAAAACCTGTTATAAGAATCTATGTATGACGAAATCCTGTTTTAAACGGAAATATTTCTTGATCGGTGCAAAATGGATATAATAATTCGTTTGAAAATAAATAATACATTTTCAAGAGACGACAGACCTGGTAAAAAAGGAACTTAACTATAACGATTTTTTTCTCTCCTATGTGATTCCGTCTTAGAAGATTTTTCGAAATAGAATTTTTCAGATTTTTAAGTCTCGAAGCCGTGTAAATGGATTAATGGTATTAATAATTATTCAGATACAAATATACAAATACATACATATACAGTAAATAACGTAATAATGTATATAAATATATACAAATATTTAAAAAATCAATGTAGTTTGCAATATAATATAATATGTAGAAAGAAATGTAGTAGAAACAGTATTTTGAAAATAAATCCAATCCCGACCCATCTTGGTCCGAACCTCTAGATTCTAGAAAAAAGTAATCCCCAAACCAATCTCGGACCAAGTTTCGGGAAAGAAAATCGGGCCGGGCCCATGAAGACCCTATTGCATCGAATAACCAAAAGAAATTCACAAAATTTTGCAAATTTGGACTATAAAATTCTAATATATTAAAAAAAAAAAAAAAAAAAAAAAAAACCGAGTTTTTAATGAGTTTTGCTCACTTTCAGTTTGAATTCGTTTGAAAAATTTTGAATTTGAGCGTAAACTTGACTCATTTTTCAGAAATTGAATTTGAGTTTGAATTAGTTCTTTTTTTTTTTTTTTTTTGTGAGCGTGCCCAACATTGTTCGTTTTACACTTGTACTTAGAAAAATTGCTGTTAATCGCCTAAATCTAAACTTGCACATATATGTACATTCATGTATATTAACCTCCGTATGTATATTACCCCCCCCCCCTCCCACCCACCCCCCAAAAAATTGTGTTAACTTATTCATACACACATACGGAGTAACTAAAAGGATTAGCAAGTTATATCTGAACTCTTCAAAATATTGAACAGCAGCATTTATTACCACTCACTGGGGATTATCAGCATTCCGTGTTTCAACTGTAAAAAAGAAAAAAAAAGTTTGTTGTCTTTTCAATTCCTAACAATTTTTATTATATGAGTTAAAAATTAAAAACCAACATTGACTGAAGTCTGAATTCAACATTTCTTTATTCTACTTTATTCAACATTGACGGAAGAAGCTCTTGTTACGATTAACATGTTTATACTAATTAGTTCTTTTTCTCTTATACAGGGTGTCCGCTCTCAACGGTGTCCAATGGCTAATTCCTAAACCGTTAGTCATAGACATATAGTTCCAATTAGAAAAATACTTTAAATCAGATAAAGAAATATTTTAAAAGCGATTTGGGTCAATAAAAACATTTCTTAAAAAATTACGAAATTTAAATTTTTATATGGTCCCCCGGTCCTATAAGTTATATTTAGTAAAATTTTTCTATTACACTGACAAGTAAGACAAAAAAGTCCCATTCATATAACACTAAAATTGTGCGAGTTATGAAACTAAAAATGCATGACTAATGCCACTTTTCTGCTCTGAAAACAAATGAGTTCGGCTTGGCTTTGAGGGGTCACATTCCAAGTGCTTAAAGTATTCGAAGATCTCATTTCATGTGTATCTGCGCTTTGAAAAAAATCGTACAAGTATTACGATTAAGTTAACATTTATTAAGTTTCAGATTGGCTGAAATAACATATGTTTTATTTTGAATTATGTTATTTTTATAAGTTTTTATGTTGCTTCAACGATCTTATGTATGTTTTTCCAGTTCAAAATTTGTATTCGAACTTTAACTCACTTTCAAATATCCGAACGAGATTATATTTTACATACTGGCGCAAATCCGATAACAATCTAATATTATTATGAATTTCGGTGGTTACCATTTATACTTATTTTATAGGATAACACAAAACATTTCGGATAGATTACCGCCAAGAAGTTTATGAAAAAGTTTTAGATTAGATAATACAAGACGGAGATTGTTGGGTTTTTTAACTTTTATGTATTTTTTAGCACTGAATCCGAAAATTGGCTTAATTTTTAACTATCATGTCATGATATTTCGCAAATCATAAATTGTCGAATTTAAAGAATAACAAAAATCGGATACTATAAAGTAGAGGAGATGGTTGTATTTTTTAACTTTTGATAATTGATTTTTACGTACTTTTTAGCACTAAATCTGAAAATGACTTTCTTTTAACGATCACGTTAGAATTTTTTTGCAAATGTGTAAGTTAAAATATAGCGAAAATCTCATACTATAAAACATATGTAAAACTTTTTTTATTTTATTTTATTCAATAATTTATTCGATATTTTTACTTATCTTGGGATTCTTAAAGCTGGATGGTGTGATGAGATAGTGGAGGAGATTAAATTTTAACTTTGAACTTTTGAACTTTGAAATTTACAATTTGCGAAAAATCCTGATGTGATGGCTAAAAATGAAGGTCAATTCCTGATTCAGCGGTACAGAATACATAAGAATCAATTATCAAAAGCTAAAAAACCTGAAATAACCCAACTATTGCAGGCTAGTGTAATCTAATAATATTTTAAAATACGTATCATTTTGTAAAGAATTGAGGAGGTTAATTTAGCATCATTTTATTTAACGAAAATTCTGTTTTTTTCTTTCTTCTTAAATGTTTATTACAAATTGTATATTTTGCATTAATATGTCAGAATGACTAAAGATTTCAAATTTATATTGCAATGTTAATTTTACTCTCAACTATTTTTTAATATATCTGACGGAATTATATTTCGACTAAATTTGTGAATGACCCTCAATTTGCAGCAAACAATATGCTCCAACTTTAAACAGGTATTACTCGGTCAATTTTAATCGTAGAACAACGGGACTTTTTGTGTATTACTTGTCAGTGTAAAAGGAAAATTTTACTAAATATAACTTATAGGACCGGGGGACCGTATAAAAATTTAACTTTCGTAATTTTTTAAGAAATGTTTTTATTGACCCAAATCGCTTTTAAAATATTTCTTTACCTGATTTAAAACATTTTTGTAATTGGAACTATATGTCTATGACTAACGGTTTAGGATTTAGCCATTGGACACCGTTGAGACCAGACACCTTGTATATTGTTTTACAATAGCTGTTCAGCCGATGTCATTCTTTCATTCTTCATTCGCTCCAATTTGCTATAAATTCATTATTGTAAAAGTAGAATGATAAAATAAAGATACTGACTATTTATTCTTTTGCTTGCAGCAATTTATTATACTTCTTGTTTTATATAAAGAATGAATAATTTGATTAGTTAAAGAAAATTATGATGTAGCAAATTATATTAGATTTAAATACCATTTCTAAATGAAATGCTTTTTATGGCGGATAAATATTGCTTTTTATAATCTTACTGTACTTAATTTTTTTATAAGCCTAAGGTAAAAAATATTTGAAGATTTTTGTTGTTGCTGCTTATTCATAAAGCAAAATACCTGTAGAAGCTTTCTAAATTATGTTCATCTTAGATTTTAATACATTTTTATTTCATTTTAAACCTTTTGAAAATTTAAGATTTTAATCAATCATTTTTTTAAATCAGTTTATTAATATCACGATTTAATCACTGATTTAAATCATCTGATTGAAATCGTTGACACCCTGGCATCAAAACGGGATTAATATGTATGAATAAAGTATTAATAGAAAGATTTTTCACCCTTTGAATAATTTAGATACTATTGCGTTTTAATTAACAAACCTACATGTAAATATTCCATCCATAAAAATATTTTTTTTTCTTTATATAAAGCGGTAGAATATATTCTCTAACGATTTTATATGTTTTTAAGTTTCATGACCTGAATCACAAACAAACATAATTAATTACCAGTAATTTTCGCAAATTCTTTATAATTATATCCTAATCATGTATCCCTCAGAGATCAGCAGGTTTTTTGATTTTGATATTTTCTATGATTTAAGCATGTCCGTTAAATTTGTATTTTATTTACGCTATATTATTTATTTATGATGAAATTTTAATTTCGTTCTGGAATAAGGTGATCTATTTATATCGTTTTAAGTGCAAGCGGATTAACCTTTCATAACACTGGTCGGAAAAAAAAAATTAAATTTTTCGTCCCTCCAAACTAAATATGTGAAGTGTGCAGATCTAATGCTCCTAATTCTAAATATGTTATCCAAATTGCTCCAGCACGTACCATTTTCCCAAGAAACAGTTTTATAATAATAACAAATAATGAAGGATTATTATTATTAACCATTTGGAAAAATGATTATTGTTCTCGGTCAGGGTAGGAAAACAAAAACATATCTGAAGCGTTTTATTAGTTGAATCCCGCATTTTATTCGTTTTGTGATTGGTCTATACAGTAATCTGTATTTTCCCTTTACTTTCAACAGAGATGTATACTTCTGTTGCCACTATGACAAAAAAGTAATAAAAACTAAACTAAAAAAAAAAGAAAAAAAAACCACTCAGAAACAAATTGAGATACAGCTTTCAAACAAATTGCAATTAAAAATGCATTTTTTTTCTCTATACGACAACATAAAAAGTAATATTGTGGAATGTTTAGAAGTTTAACAATGAAATTTCATTTAAAATTGGTCCAGGAATATTAATGTTTAATCCATGGCGTACGTAATGTATGACCAGCTCCGTAGAAGTTTAAAAATTTACAGTACCGAAAATTGTAAAACTGAAATTTCTTTTAAAATTTGTTCATGATGGGTCCAGGAATGTTAATGTTTAATCCATGGCGTACATAATGTATGATCAACTTCGTGCGATTTTTTATGTATTAAATTTTAGTCTTTGAAAAAATCATTTTCTAAATGGTCGTTGTAATTTGTTAAATTGCTTTTTTTATTAATTTGCAATGCTAGATAAAATTGAAATCATGAAAAAAGTGCTTTCACTGTCTTAGATATCAAACCGATAAAATATAGCGTGGAAATCTAATTTGTTGATACTGTATAGTGCATTTTTCTTCTTATGTCCTTCCTCCCCTTTCGTGTCCGAATTTACTATTTGCTATCCACTAATATATTTTATTCCGTATGCCGCTGTAACTCGGGTAATCATATTTATACATTTATTTGCAGGCAATTTACATGTTATTATCTACAACATTTTATGGAATACAAAATTTCCACTTATGTTTTAGCAAGAATTAAAATACCTTAATTTTAAAAGCAAACACTTCTCCCAAAATTATGGTACGTGATACAGTAATTTCGTTACCATATTTTTATTTAGCCGAGTGAAACTTATAAAAATCAACTATTATTTTTACAGAGATGATTTTGATGCCGACCAGTGTAATCGGCATGCATGTACACGCCAGAGATAGATTTTTAAATAATTCACAATTGAATATTATTTAAAGAACCATAAACAATCAGTAAACTGAATTACAGTTTTCAAACAAATTACATTTGAAAGTACATTTTTTCGCCTATTCGACGGAGTAAAAATTGAATTTGTTTGATTACATATATGTTAAATTTGTGCTTTATTTTATTTTATTTATTTATTAATAAAGTTTTAATTTAGTTATAGAAGATTAGTAGGAGACAAATGCTAAAATATTTATATTGTTTTAAGTGCAATTGGATTATAATTTAGTAATGCTGCACGCGATGCTGATAGATTAAAAAAAAAAGAATCATGATTCAAGATTACTTTTAAAACCACAATAAATGAGTAATTTGCGATACAGTTTTCAAACAAATTTCGTTTGAAAGTACATTTTCCCCTGTACGACGGTGTAAAAATTGAAAATGTGTGATATTTAAAAGTTTAAAAAAAATTCAGTAGAGAAAATTGCAAAACAAAATTTAATCCTCAGGTGTTGCACCCTCAAAATGACGTCAGCGTTATGAACGGACACGTTTGTCCTGTATAATATAGAGAGATAAAGATATGATATCTGCTTGGTCAAGTCTATTTTGTTTTCTACGAGGGTGGTTCAATAATTATTGTTCCGAGTGTGTATAAAATATTTGTATTGCGATGGTTGATGCAGAATATGGAAGCCTAATGTCTTAGATGTCTATATGCTCAATTTAAGAACTGTAACTGCTATATTAACATATTTTATTTTGTTTTTGGTGTAAGAGGTCGCACCTAGCATTTATAATTGCATTGATTATTTAAAATTGGTAATTTTTCAATAAAATAATGAATGTTTTCAAAATTTTATAATTTAAATTTAAATTTCAAATAAAATAAATAAATAAATTGCTTTAAAATCAGGTATACGTTCAAGATACATTAGTTTTACGTCATTATCAATATTTTTGGGGGCTCTTGAACCCATAGTTTTGCTACAGTCTAGCACGCAGTGCATGCAAGTCAAAAAATAATTTTAATTTTTTATCAAAATTAAACATTAAAAAAATAAAATAAAATTTCAATATAGAATATTAAAAAAAATATTTTAAATAGAAGAGATATTAGGTTGTCTATATTAAAAATTTTTTGCATTTATGTTTTATAGAAACTGAGAAAAAAAAAAAATTAAATGTGACATGTTGCTAAATTGCTCTGCCAGGTAAAAAGTAAGACTCCTGAGACCCTTTAAGCAAAACTTTAAAAAAAAATCTTGAAGCAAGATTTTTTTTTTAAGTTTAATTTTTTTACACTCATGTTTTGTGAAAATTGCAACACTATGAAGGAATGACGCGATTAAGATGAAAATTTCAGTGAATGCAAAGTATAGTGTGTTATGCAAATGATTCCAATTTCAGAGTTACCACGTATGCGTGGGCTGAAAAACGCCCTCTGGACTGTTGCTGAAACCGTATAAATAGAGGACTGTAGCCGGACGTTGAAATTTGTCTATGGTTATCAGCTAGTGGTAAACGTTAGGTGAGACGTAACTATGCCTCTTCGATGAAAGAGGGCGATATTTCAACAACTGAGGGAATTTCAACGGAGGAGAATCGTCGGCTTTCGTGAAGAAGGATGGTCTTATCGTACAATGGCAGCTCGGGTGCAGCGTAACAGCAGCAGAGTGATCCGAGTTTGGAAGCAGCGGACCGAAATCAGCTAGCCGGGACGCCAACCGCAAGGTTTATGGAGCCAATGTCCCGGCAGCAAAACCCCCACTACCACCTAGAGATAACCAAGCCGGAAACCGGCCTGGATACAACGGCAATTATTATAAAAATATAATCAACAAAAATCATTCTGACTTTACAGAAGCAAAAAAAAAAAAAAAAAAAAAGCAACACGCCATTGCAAATTCAGCACCTGCAGAATTAACTTAAAAATAATATCTAACTAAAACTAAGAACCTATATAAACAATATAAACTAATAACAAAAATAAAAGTTCACAACCCACACTGTGGGATGTGTATAACTAATATTGTACAACACAAGAATGCACTAAGCATCACTGTAGTAAAAGTATAGCAAGTCCAATATCGTCGGATGTCATGAAGTGCAAGTCAACATAGCCAGCTGAGTCAGTAGACAACAGAGAATTTAGTGGACAGTATTAAAAGTCGATCTGAAAAAACTGATCACAGGTACTAATCTGGAACAAGGCAGCAGTACTGAGAATGTATCCAAAAATACGAATTTCAGTGATAATTCAAGTCCCAACGTCAGGTAAAAAAGTTCTTTAAACAGTTTTTAAAAAGAGTTTTAAAAAAGTTCCAAAAATTATAGTTCCAGGAAGCACGCGATCATACACAGTATAGACTGGTCAGTGCACTTACTCCATCCTATGATGTTGGATAAAAAGAAAAAGATGAGTGCAGCAACATGTCAAAATACGAAGAGAAGATAGAAAACAGCCTTCACTACAGGAAATACACGGTAAGTCACTAAATAGCGTCGTCCAACACAGTATACGTATCCCTATGGCTTAATAAACCCAGTAGGCAAATAAAGGTTCATAAATCAGTATAAAAATGTTAAACGAAGAGTTTATTAGAATAGTTCTGAAGATATAAACTGAGATGCTTTTCAATCTCAGAAATGAAAAGAAAACCATTATAAAAAGCGATAATCAGGAAAGCATTACAATCATACCGTTAACTCGTGGATGAATTGCAAGTCCACGACAAAGCATTTCAAGCAAATCTCTGGACAAGTTATGAATCAAAAGATGACTATTGACAATTCCAATTACTCAAATGCAATCAAGAAGGCAGTTCAGTGAGTCATCAAATCTGAGGCCGAATGTTGATCGCTATAATTCATTATAAAAGTTTTTAAAATAGTTCTGAAGCAATGATCCTGAAACAACAGCAGATCTATATGCATGAAGATGACTAATGACCACAAAAATTCCACATATGAAAGTCATGACTAATCTTGTCAAAACAGGGTAAACAAACTCGGTGGTCATGCAGCCCTCAAAGCATCAAAATGAAGTAATAACCAGGTAGCAAGTAGGCAGATACAATAGTCTAGGTAAAAAGTTAAAAAGTTATTAAAAGAGTTTCAAGTAGGAGTGTAAGTAATGATCACAAATACTTCTCATGCAGAAATTTGAGTAAAGAAGTAACTATAAAAGTGAAGCAATGTGTAGCAGACAACGTAAACAATAAGTGAACCACTGCCGAAATCATCAAAACTTATATTTGATAAAAGAAAAAAGACTATTTAAAATATTGTAAGTATCCTTTAGCTTATGGTAATTATTACCATTAAATGATATATTTTTTAAGTTCTGCCTAAGAGTAAGGTTAGAATTAAATTTTAAATGATGCATCATAAGTCTGCAACATCAAAAAATGTAGTGTACAGCGTCGCCAACCTTACCACAATCACATTTATTGTTTGGTCTTTTACCAATCTTATGTAAAAACACTGGGAAGCTACCATGGCCACTAATATAGTATGCCAGGATCTGAGTATCACATATGAAATTTACATCAACATTTTTCAATACTGCATAAGTATCTCGACCTTTTTCGGAATTAGTCCAATAATCTTGCCATTGAACGTTCAAATATTTTCTATAATGTATCTTGACTAATGATCTAGGAAAGCCTATATTATTCAAGGTATCAACTTCTTCACTACTCAGTGCTCAGGCTCACTACTCTTTTCCTAATTCATCAGCTCGCTCATTTCCAAGTAGTCTAACGTGGGTTTTAATCCAACCAATAGATAATATTTTGTCAGGGTTATTAATAAGCCTATTATAAATATCTTCAATAATGCTGTTGCCCAGAAGAAAGTTCTGCAGAGCCTGAACCGATGAGTGACTATCAGTATAAATGGTCGCTACATCAAACTCAGAGTTAATAAACCATACAATTGCCAGATTGGTAGCTGTCAATTCTGCCTGGTATACTGAATTGAATTTGTGCAGTTTTGCAGAATATTCATATGATTCATATGTTACGTCATCTCCATCGAAAACTGTAAAGCACATAGAGGTGCCAATGTCCATTTTAGAGCCATCTGTAAATATAATGGGGTAGGCTGAGACAAGATTAACATCCACTACTGATTTGACGAAGTACAAGTTTTTTAAACCAAGATAGTGCATATAATTTTGGTTGATCAGCGCTTTCCTGATATTGTTCGATTTAATCTGGATACCATCTATAGTATCTTGGCCATCACCGTTAATTATATCCCTTTCCAAAAGCTTACAGCGAAGACTGGTATGCAGAGGCGGGATGCCAGCCAATACAGAGAGCATCTGTTGATGTTGTTCTGTAGGACCTTATAATTGTAAAAAGTCCCAGCCTCTGACAGGAACTAAGTTTTCTTAGACCATGGGAATCCAAGTCGTTAAACCATACCTCATATCTATAGGTAATTTTCTTTTCAAGTACCGTTATGTACCAGGCTTTTAATAACGAAGCTTTAATGCCTTTATCTCGGCAACCAGTTCTTTTGATGTTGACCGTAAAGCCCCGAAGATTTTCTCTAATAAGTTCCAGGTGGTCCAGACACTTAATATTGTTTTTTTGCCTTGAAAATGCAATCATTTGTTTGTACCAATACTAGTCGTTTGTGTATTAAATTTCATCTAATTCTGATGATTCCTTCATGGTGTTGCAATTTTCACAAACATGAGTGCAATAATACATACCGGCTAAAATGTACATGACGCCAGTGACCATGATCGTACTGATTTGTTTCTTGATAAGGCCCAGTATTCCAAGAGGTGCTGATGTTCCTAGGAGTATCAAAGATACGATGGCACAAGACATTGCCAGATTGCGCATTCCTGGAAAAAGGAATAGCGTTATTGGAAGTTAAAGGCTTGGCAGTTGCTCACCATGATAAATCATCGGTTGGTAACTGCATAAATTAATAAAAAATGAAATATATTCAACTATTATCATGCAAAAGTAAATGGAAAACTGTCGATTTTAGTTCGCACTTAAGACAAGAACAATCCTCTCTTTTGACGCTGTAAGTCACATTTTGAAGCAGAGATTCAGCTTCTCTATAATTTGTAGAGTTCAGTGATTGGATTGTTGTAAGAAATTAAACTATCTCAAACCCAGTCAAATTTCGTTACAGATAAAACGTTTTTCTAATAAACAGATTACCAAGTTATAGTCCGCCGACGATAATTAGCTGTTGGTATAGAAAAAGTTCGCGATGCTACGGGATACGCAAGTTGCTAACTGATACAAATGGTAAACGGAATGCATTGTATATAACTGAAAATTAGATTATTGTAGTTATTGGTTGTGATTGTCACATTAATTAACGAATAAATTCATCTAAATCAGCATAAGTCATTGGCTAACTTATCGTGGGCGGAAACATCTAGAAGAAGATTGCAGTTTTGCGATGAATGGAAATTAAAACTATGAATTTGTGACTATTTATCCAAGTTGTAATCGCAAGCTTTAAACTGCAATGTAATCCTTAGATGAGTAGCCAGCCACTGAAGCTCATCGTTCAAAATAATCTATAGTAAAACCTCCCTAAAGCGACTATATTCCGTTCCAATAAAAATTGATCACTCCGAGAGGTGGTCTCTTAATGGAGGTCAGGTTTAAATCTAGATTTTAATTGTTGAAAAAAGATAACAATTAATGTTACTAAAAATTATTTTTTGCATTAGGAAAAAATATGAAAATTTAAGTATCAAAACAAAAGTTAATTACTGCAGAATACATTGACGTTCGCTTTGATTTTACGGTTTTATTTTATATAACTTTTATTTCCTAGTCCTTCCGAAGTTCAATAAATAAGTGCAATTTTTTTTGGACGGGAACAAATAATGACGATTTCATTAATTTATCTATTTCTTTGAGAGTTTCCTGACAGAATAGGGCAGGGGAGTTTATTGACCGTCATTCTTAATTTGTCATCAGAGTTAAATTCATTGCCTAAAAAGGCAAAAAGGCACTTAAAAGCTACCGGAATAAAAAAAATTCTAAATTTAGCTTAGAAGTTTGATGAATAATGCGCTCTCCTGAATTATTTTTCTAATAAAACCTTCTTCAAGCGACCAGGAATAAACGGAATTTGTTTCATTTTCTTCAAAGAAATAGGTCGCTCAGGGGGTGGGGGGTGGGGGGGGGGTTCAACTGGGATGGTCTCTGAATGGAGGTAAAATTAATATTGAGCTTATGGGAATAATTTCGTTCCTTGAAAAAATAGTCGTTCAGAGAGGTGGTCGCTTAATGGAGTTGGTCGAACAGGGAGGTTTCACTATAGAGTAGACAATAGGAAATTACAATTTTTGCGATCTGACGATCTTGATAATAGTAATCTTCGGAATTTGCGATTATACAATTATGAGTGAGAAGCGCTTGAACTGCATGTAATCATCATTATCTAGTCTAGACATATATATTTAGCATGCCGTTACAAATAAGTAATTTTAATTATTGCTAAAATATGGCTGGCAATGTAATCCTGTTTTTTGTCATATCCAGCTTATTAAAATAATTTGTCTTTGCGAATTGGCTTACAGCTTATGTCGTTGCATAATGGTTACGCTTATTAACCTTAACAAAATGAAGCTGTTAAACATTGTATTAAAGTTGATTGACTTGAAGTCAGAAGAAAGATTAAACCTTCTACTAGTTCCATTATTTAATACAAAAAATAAAATTTACACTACGAGAATATAGAGAGAGTGAGATGGAGAAAAAAGTGAATCGAATATCGGACGAGCTCACGAGAGGTAATAATACGAATCAGTTAATCACGGTTGCCATTAGAGTTAAGTAAACTGTTAATGTTTTCTTTCAGTTGCACCATGCAGTTAGCAGTGTTGGAAAGTTCAGTTAAGGACACTGCAGGCTAATCTAATAAGCGGATTCAACTGTAACAGTTTTAGGATTTTTTTATTTACTAAATTAAAAATTAAATTCTAGTACAATTTAACTATACTTACTGTCTACCCAAGAATCTTTTGATATGACTTTTTCATTGGAAAGATATGATATGCATTGTTCTGGTGTCTGCCCATCTACCTTCATTTTTTCCCGTGATGGCTCTGAAAGAAGAAAAGAAAAGACAACTTAAATTAAGAAAGCATTCTAGCTTTTTTTTTTTTTTTAAGGAAGTTACAATTGAAAAAGGATTCTAATTTAAAAAAAATATATCAACAGATTCGAAATATTGTTAACTTAAAACTAGTTAGATGTGCCAATCCCAAAACGTTCTTGGCGTCCTTCTTCAGGCATGACGTCATCGACAAGACTCTATTACTATTTTAAGGCGTCTTAACCTCACTCTCTTTTCAACAAATTGGTATAGTCATATGTTTCTTCGACAACTCCCAGTGCTGGACTAGAAAGATTTGTGTTCATACATACATACAACGCTTAAATTCAACAAACAGCCGTGATTTTCAAGAGAAGCCTTAGATTCAGGAATGTTTCATTGCTCTTAATAGAATTGGAACAAACGGCTTTTTATGATCCAAGACCTGTTGTTGCAAGATTCCTAGAGAACAAAGAAGAAAAATCCCTGACGGCTCGGCCTACAGGCCCAGGTAGATTTCGAAGATAAGTACTAATTTCAACAACAAAAACTAAATCACGATTAGAGATAAACCCCCTTTAACAATTTTATCTGGCCACTTTTGAACAGTTTTTAATTTAATTTTTATATAAGAGCTGGTTTTATCAGAATCGTGTTAAGGCCAGTATTCAAAAAATATTTTTCTATGCTCAACAACTCGAAATTTTTTGACACATTTTCGGATTCATTTTTAAAATTAAAAACATGAAACTTGCTGATGTGATTTTTTAAGAGATTTATAAGCGACCTATGTTTTTATTTTTTATTCAATTAAATTAGAACTTAATTTATAAAAATTATTTTTTTCAGTTGGACCATATTTTTCGTTTCCAACACAATCGCTTCGGGAAATTTGGTTCAAAATGCCAACTTTGACATCATTTTTTAAAATATATTCTGCCTCTACCAAAATATCGACCATTACGGTACATTATATAGTTTCAGAGTAAGAAAAACCTACCAATTGGATGCGTGTGAGAGTAAAAATGAATTTAAAAATGAGTCAGAAAATAAGCAGTTTGGATTTGAATACAACCGTAATACGATGATTTTTTTCGTCAACCTCGATGTAATTTTACATTTATTTTTTGCTGTAAGCGTCGGACCTATCAAAAACTTGTCACTATAAAAGTTGTAGACAATATTAAGATGATATATAATAAATTAATGCGAATTTGTTATCTTGTGAATTGACGAAGTTATGAAATTTTTTTTTTTCAACCTCACTTTTTGTTTTTGTTTTTATTATTATTATTATTATTTATTTTTTTTTGCATTAAGAATTAGTCCTATCAAAAACTTGTCAGTATAAAAGTTGTAAATAGTATTAAAACAATTTATAAAAAATTTAATTGGATTTGATATCTTGAGAATTGACGAAGATATGAATTTTTTTCTCCCCAAAACCCTATTTTTGCGCCTCTTGAGCCCATTTTTAGTTTTATTAAAAATCTGTCATACATAAATTTTTGACTACTTTTTTAGAAGTAATAATAACTTTAAACTGAGTCGATATGTATTATAATTAAGAAGTTATGGGGTTTTTTTTTCGTTTTTCACAAAACCCCTCTCTATTTCTACTCCCTTGGTCCGATTTTGCCATTAACGAACTTGACCGAGATTTTATACCCCTTGATTTTATGTATCAGTTTGGAAAAGATTTGTGCAGAATTATGGAACTTATCGTGTCCATAAAAAAGCGATATATGTATATGTATATGTGTATATATATATATATATATATATATAAAGTTTTTTACTGGGGGTTGTTTTGGGTTCTAGGGTTCGGTGTAGATCTGCAAAAAAATTTCCGAAATTCCGACATAGGGGAGATCCCAACAGGTAGTATTTCATACGAAATCTACCTAAAAGGAGTAAAAGCTTCCAGACAAAGAAACCTATGAGAATCATCAGTTTGTCAAAAAATACTTTGCTAAAGAGAGAGTAACTTGAAAAAAAAAAATGATTGTAATTATTATGCAACATTTTGGAAACATTATGAAAAAATAATAGCGTTTAAAATTTTAAAACTTAAAGAACAAAATCATTTTCCTAGCGTGTTTAATTCCATTATTTGCATAAGACAAACCTTTGCATAAAAAGTTTAAACCATTATAATTATTTTTGTAGCATTTTGAAAATATTTTGTCGATAGAGTTTAAATTTTAAAACATAAAGAGCAAAATCTGTTTCCTTGTTTAGTTCCACTCTTTGCAAAATTCAGTGACTTGTAAAAGTCAAAAGATGTTTAACCACTATAATTAGTACCTTGTAAAATAAAATGCACAAAATGATCTATCGCTTCCGAATATAAATAAACAGACATTGTGCAATATGTGTATTCTTTTGTGTAAGAATAGCACGTATATTAATAGAGATATAGCGATTTATTTAAAAAAATTAAAAAAATTCTTGCATGTTTTTTGCTTATTTAACATGCAGGGTTTTCAACCAAATTTAACTCCGATTTCAGAAAAATTGACAAAATATAGTTGAAACAATATAGTGCAATTGGAATATAAATATATTAAATATTTTAGGAAATATGAGCAGTTGCATGAAATAATTTTTATCTGCGCATGCGCGAACGATAACAAGGATCATTTTACATAATTTAATAGCCAACTCTATGGAGCAACGTATTAAAAAAAAATCTATTCAAATATCGTAAAAATTCAGAAAGATATCGACGTTAGAATGAGCAAATTTTTAGTAGATCTCTAAAAGCAGCTGAATGATAAGGGATTTTCCACAAAGTGTCATTTTTAATTTTTAATTTTTTTTAAATTTTCATTTTTTATTGATGCTCTATTTCTTCTTGGATAACCACCTGAACCAGCCTATACCATGATCAAAATAAGTATCAAAATCGAAGCATTTTTTCCAAATCTACTCGTTGATACTCACTAAATACTACCTGTTTTCTGAAAGTCAGTTAATAAAAAATGACAATTTGTGTAAAATCCCTTATCATCCAGCTGCTTTTAGAGAACAACTAAAAATTTGCACACTTTAACGCCGATATCTTTCTGAATTTTTACGATATTTGACTAGATTTTTTTAATTAGTTGCTCCATAGAGTTGGCTATTAAATTATGTAAAATGATTCTTGTTATTGTTCGCGCATGCGCAGATAAAAATTATTTCATACAACTGCTCATATTTCTTAAAATATTTAATATATTTATATTCCAATTGCACTATATTATTTCAACTATATTTTGTCAATTTTTCTGAAACTGGAGTTAAATTTGGTTGAAAACCCTGCATGTTATAAGCAAAAAACATGCAAGATTTTTTTAATTTTTTTAAATAAATTGCTATATCTCTATTAATATACATGCTATTCTTACACAAAAGAATACACATATTGCACAATATCTGTTTATTTATATTCGGTAGTGATAGATCATTTCGTGCATTTTATTTTACAGGGTGATCGCAAGTATTATTTTTTTTCTTTGATTTTTTGTTGGCCCCCTAATCGCCCCCTTCATCAAATCGACGTTGCTAAGTATGAGGTCATACCTGTTCTTTTCAATCCTGAAATTCCAGACGAATGTGTCAAGTATATTTCTAAATATTCGACAAATGTCTAAAATTGAAAGTGGCCGGTCATTAATGGCAATATAGTGTATATACATCAAATAAACAAATTAGATACCATTATTAATTAAATAACCTTTTCAATTTGAAATAAGGTATAATTATGCATAAAATGAAACATTTTAACTAAATTGATAACCAACAAATTGCAAAACATAAAAAAAATATTTCCAACTATAAATTTGTAAAACAAACATATTTTGATATTCAAACATCTGTCCCTTCTCAGGCTTAAACAATGTAGAAAATAAATTTTGTTTTTTTAATTTGTTCTTCAAATTATGTTTTTGTTTAATATGTCAAGTTTTTTAATGGCTACAGCACTCAGACGAACGCATTTAAAAATTAATACAGAGTATCATCATCAGGCTTTGATGTATGCGGTATTGCATCACAATGTGGGATGCAGGTTTACCAATGTGTAATTCAAAATGTTTCACCACTGTAGCAGTGTTGATTTCAGGGGGTGGCCCGAGGGGGACATTCCCCCCGGAGCAATGAGTTGTCCCCCCCGGAAGATTTGAGATTTTGTTTTTTCAATGGTCAAAAAGTGCAATTTCCCCCCGGAACTCTATAATGTACCCCCGGAGCCACAGAAATCCCCCCCGGAGAAAAGTGTCTGAATTCAACACTGCACTGTAGTAATGCAGGTTGTGGTAGTTTGGACAAAAACTTCCAATCTGAACGTAAAAAATCTATAATCAAAACATAAAAAATTAACTTCATTTAAATTTAGATACCCTATTTCCCACTCAGGAACGTTATGAATGTAAATGTAAATTCTGTTGAATCCTTACTGCTAATATTTAACAATATTATAGTTGTGATACAGTAAAAAATAAAAAAATAAAAGTTTTACTTGAATTTTTAAACCTTATTCTCTCCCAAAAGGTGATGTAAACACATCAGAAAATTATTACCAAAGTTTAACTTGGGGTATAAATAATTCTCATCGCGAAAAAAAAAATACATTTTAAAATTTAAGTTATGTAATTCCCTACTAAGTTCGCTACCTGCGTAAAAATAGCTATCCATTAGAAACTTTTTACTAAAATATAAACTTGACCAAAGCAAAAACGTATTCTGAAAATGTCCTTTTTATTTCCACTATGACGCCATATTCACCTTTTTAATTTTTGGGAAAAAAAAAAAAAAACTATTTCAATTAAAATTTTTCACGCGGGAATCTTTCTACTAAAAACAAATAAATTATTATTACGGCTTTTGAAATTTTTGCAACAAGGAAGAAAAAATGTTACATTTTCTATTAAAAATGTCCGTTGATTCTCAATGAAAAAAGTGAAATTTGGAATTATTAAGAAAAATATTTGAATAATATACAAAAAAATTGGCCCTTGTTTCTCTCTGGGTTATAATTCACCCATATGCAAAATTATTTTGCCATTCGTTTTGACCCTGACGTCAGGCAAACGTTTTTAAACTTTAAATTTATAATATAATTAGAATTAGTAAAGAATAAAAAATGAGTGGCATCAGGGACAAAAAGGTGGGAAGAAAAAATGAAAAAGTTATCATCTCCATAGGCTTTTCTATGTTAAATTAACATTGAGAAGTGACACTGGAAATAAATAAGTATTGCGCTGCCCAGTGGCGCACCCAGGGAGGGGGCCAGGGGGCCCTGGCCCCCTCCAAAAGAAAAGGAAGAAAACAATAGAAAAATTTCTAAAGTATTTACGAGACCAAAGTTCGTTTTTCGTGTGTGTGAGTTTGTGTAAAAAGTTAATTGACGCCCTATAAATAGCCTGGTCTCCCTAGCCAATTTCAAAGATACACAAGTAGAGAAACGCGTTTGCTTGAGACCACATTTCTATATTCCATTGGTAATTCTCATTACATGGCTGGCTACACTGCAATGCTACCATGCAGTTAAAAAAAAAAGTCTTCAATAGTTTTTTCCCCATTATTGCATCCAGTTTTAGAAAACTTTTTTTAAATTGCGAGAATGAAAACAGAATGTTACAAAGAAAGCTATCACTACAAAAAAAAAAAAAAAAAAAAAAAAAAAAAAAAAAATGACATCCTTTTGGTGATTAAAGCTGAATCATGTTTGTTTCAAGTTTCTCCCAGTCGAACAATTGAGATCCAGCGTCTAGCTTCAGAAGGTCCAGATTTAATATAGTGAACTTCGGTTTGGATCAGTATAGTGCAAAACCCTCACTTGGCTCGGTTGCATCCTTACCCATTCCTTTTCCTTTTGCTTGGACTTGGAATACTATACAGAGCTATATGCGAGTACACAAAAATTTATTTTGTATTTTACATAACTATTTTTCAGTGACTTTATTGACAATCATATATTAATTCAAACAAGTTTTTCAGCTGTTAAAAGTAATCTGCATGGAAACTCTTCAGTGACATTTGAAAATTAAATTTGTAAAATATTTTTTTTAATTGAAGTATTTCAAAATATACAAAAAGGATGATTTAAATGCTAATAGAAATGACGTTATTAACACTATAAATACCGATTTGGATTCCGTTTCCCTAGTCGCAAATCAGCCAAAGCCATTGAACAACCATTAAGAATAGTATTTCCTTAAATGATAGCAATTAGCAAGACATCGTATTGTTGAAAGAACAAACATTCAATACTGACGATAATTTAAATAATATATAAAAGTTGTGGGAACCAGAAACAAATTTTAATTTTCTCGCAACCTGTGCTACAGCTGCAAATCACAAACAAAGTTTTCAATACACATGGTTTAAAAAATATACTTGGTTTGTGTATTCTCAAGTTGAAAATAGTTCACGTTGTAAATATTGCGTATTTTTTGCACCTCCTAACGTTGGAAAATCTAAATCGGAAGTAGCTGGGTAGTTGGTCACGCAAAGTTGTAATAATTGGTAGACAGAAATTGAGAAATTTAATAATCAACAAAATAATATCATTTCAGGGCTATTGCAACTTACGAAAAGCTACAGAATATTCAAGAAGGAAATACATTTTAAAAGATAGAAAAATTTATGTGAGTATCATCACAAGTTGCAGTAAATCGGAACCGATTATAAAAATTGTAATTTTATGCGATTGAGCAGGTGACAATCGCCAATGAGGCCAACTTTCGAACTTTACTAAGAACAAGAGTCGATGCGGGGAATGAAAACCTTACTGAACATTTTAAACATTCTGCCAAAAACGCTACCTTTATTAGCTGGAACATACAAAAACAAAGTATAAATGCGAGTAGCAATATCATCTTGAATCGTTTGGTAGAAAAAAATAATTCGGCAAAATGTTTCTCCTTTCTTGATGGTGAAACTTGTGACATTCCTACTACTGAACATCTTTCCTTGTGTGTCTAATATACAGATGAAGAGAATGACAACAAAATTTGTGAAGAATTCTTACAAGTTATTCTTGTAGCAAAGCACTGGAGGAAAAAACTTGCCTGGCAAAATATTAGAAGGATTAAAGACATATGATATCGATTTGTCCTATTTACTTAGGTTACGTAGGGCAAGGTTATGATGGTGTCCCATCAATGAGCGGAAAGTTTAACGGATTTAGGTCTCACGTATAAGTATATATCCGCAAGCTTTATATGTTCATTGTGTCTCACATAGTTTAAATTTAGCATGCGAAATGTTGTATCTGGGACAGAAATAAGAAACTGCATTGGCATAATTGAAATGACACACAATTTTTCAATACTCCTAAATAGACAAGACGTCCTCCTCAACAATATTGACAAACATACACCAGAAATTAATAACCAAAAACTACAAAAAGTTTGCTCAACTAGGTGGGTGGGACGCCATAAAGCCATCATGACCATGGTAGAATTATATGATGCAGTGATTGATCTTTTTGAAACAATCGCATCTTGGGAAGACAGAGATTCGTCTTCTAAGGCAAAACTTTTTTAAAAATTCGTTATGTGAATTTGGTTTCCTAATTTCTTTATTTAGCTTACAGAACATATTTGCATACACTTTATCATTGTCTAAATTATTGCAAAAATCTTCCAGTGACCTTTTAATTGCCTGAAATTTTGTTAACAATGTTGTGGCTCACTTAAATACTATTCGTAAAGCCCCAGATATTTCTTTCAGGAATACTTATCATAAGCTTGTATGAAAACCAACAACTTTCATATTGACATTAAAATTACAAAAACTGCATCAAAACAAACACCAATGTTCCAGCCGATTCTATAGAAGAGCATTTCAGGAACAGCATTTTTATCCCATTCGTTGATCAAACGTTCACTCAACTTAATGGACGTTTGACTCGGCACCGCAACATTTTGATTTTTTTCTACATAATGGGAAAAGTGCTCCAACAACTAGTGAAATAAAAGATTTTCGTCAATTGTGTGAATTTTATATGCATGATTTACTTTCTACAAATTCAGAAATTTTGAATGCCGAATTCAAGTTCAGCTACAGAAAATTTGAGAAATAGCTTTCAATAACTCTATGCAAGAATGCCATTGAATCAGTTTCGAAATGAGACAAAATGTTGTACCCCAACACCTACAAATAACTAAAGATATTTGCAACACTTCCCGTTACAATCTGTCTCAGCGAAAGGTAATTTTTGACATTGCACATTTTAAAAACTTACTTAAGATCCACAATGAGAAAATTGAGATTAAATGGGCTGGCTTTGTTATATATACACAGAGAGATTAATGTAACTGCGACTGAAGTAATTCAAGAGCTTTGTAACAAAAAAAAATAGTTTTCATGTGTAACAATATTTTTAATTGAATTTTATTGAATTTTTGAAGTAATTTTTTCCCCATTTAATCTGCCTCATAGTCGGTTAAGCCACGGGGGGCTGTAGGTGCATCTACCTTTTCCACGACTTGAGACAATGCCTCTACAAGAATTTACTGTCATACCCCACAAGAGATTAAATTCTCTATTAGTTTATTAACCCCCGTACTATTCTGAGTGACGAGTTAAATTTAAATGAACTAGCCCAAAAATTTGCATCCAATAATTCATCTCGTCAAAGCTATTTTGGATATTTTTCTTAAACAACAATATGTCTGGCAATCAGATAGACATAAATGAGAAATTCTATAAATGTTTATTTATGAGGCCTATAAATGTTTAACTTCTGCACATTCAAAAATTAGTACTTTTTAAAATTATTAATAAAATTAAAGTTTATAAGTATAATAATTTTAATTAAAATAAATAATTAATTAATTGATACTGAATTAATTACGGTAATTTTATGATTAATTAGTGTCTCCTTGTAATTTCCTACTGTAATCAAAACTTGAGAAAATTTCCCCCATTAATTTTATTTTGTTTCGCTGCCAATGTTCGGCCCCGTCCAAGATAAAATCCTGGGTGCGCCACTGGTGCTGCCGCGCAATACTTAAATAAAAAGGAATTTTTTAAAGTAATAGTTCTTATATTACTTATGTGTTTTTTTCCTGGACCTCCATAAAAATTTTCAAAAGTATTCGGACCGAACTTAAAATTACTTGCCGACTCCTGGACTAGCGTATTTTGAAAATTTCTCAACAGAAAGTGTTTAATCCAATTGAATTACTGATATTTTATAGATGTCTCCAGACCCTTAAAAATAGCAGAAAAATAAAATTAGTGAAAAATATTCGTCACAGTGTTAATAAAAAAATATTTATTTAAATGGTGCGCTTACGCACCTTTGGCCGAAAATGGGTTAAGGGCAGCAGATTACACTGGCCCATTGCCGCATTTGAAACGAAAATCCCGCCCAATTCGCAGAAAATATTGATACGTACTCCGTACTTAAAGAATTATAATTCATTTCATTATTCATTTTTTATTATGTATTTAATACGTTGTTAAAATACTTTGACTTTCAAATAAAAGTAAGGTTTTAAATCGAATTAAGAATAGTATATAATTTTTTTAATTCCACACAAAATTACGCAGAACTTTTTCGAGTGACAAGTGGGCACACAAACTTTACTTGCTCCAGGGCGCTGAATATGTAGCTACGCCACTGCTTTCTTCTATCTCATATATTTTAATATTTCAAAACGTTGTTACAAATGTCAATGTTTCATTTCATAAGATCAATACTATATCAACTTTGACTTTCATCTTAAATTTCTGCTTCAGTCAATTAATCAGAGTAAAAACGAGTTAATCTCGATCATGATATTTATTAAAATCAATAGTTTTTCGTTATTCTGTGGTATATCAGCTGTTCGCGAATAGTCGGCTTATAAGGATGGGAAGTTCCCGTCGCTTCACGAGTCGCCAGTGTACAATGAAACTCCGCAAAATCAAGAAAATTACACAAAAATCCTTATTATAGTGCCCCCTTTCGGCGGAATATTTCCAAATTCAGGGAGGACCTTCTTGTCATGACCAAAAACATACACAAAAAATTTGGTTCAATTCTATGCATAACTTTGTACACTTTTCGATGGTACAATATTGAAAATGCACAAAAATCGCTATTACAGCACTCCCTTCCGACGGAATTTTTCCAAATTCAGGGAAGACCTTCTTGCTATGGCCAAAAACAAACACAAAAAAATTTGATTCAATTCTATGCATAACTTCATACACTTTTCGCTGGTACAATATTCAAAATTGCTCAAAAATCGCTATTACAGCACCCCCTTGCGGCGGATTTTTTCCAAATTGAGGGAGGACCTGCTTGTCATAGCCAAAAACTAAAAAAAAAAATTGGTTCTATTCTATGCATAACTTCATACACTTTTTGATGGTACAATGGCTACAGACACACGGGCACATAGACAAACAGACATTTCCTATAAACATGTTTCGGAGGGGTCTCTGACCCCTAAAACGTGTAAATCCGTGGAAAACCGGAAGTTGAAAAAAATTTCGATTACAATACTTTCTTCTATTGAAGATAGAAGCAAGTAAAAAAGAAGGTGTCCCAAATTAAATTACATGTTTACGAGAGGGCTGCAGTAGTAAAAACTATTCATTAGAATGTCCTGAAATTTGAAGACTGCAGTAAGGAGATGATGAGAATTTTTAATAGAGCAAAGTAAGTTAGTTCCAAAAACGACCAATAGGGGATGTATAGATCTTTATACAGAATATATAACATGATCCAGCTACTCGTGAACTATGCAATTTATTCATCTAATGATTGCAAAACATGTTCAATATGATGAACACCGTTGGCTGCTACCATCTGAATCTTAGCATAGCATGTTCCATGATTGATTGCAGTTTGTGTGACGGAATATTACGCACATGGCGTGCTATGCTCTCTTTAAGATCGGACAGAAATCTTATGGAATCAAAATTACATAAAGACTCTCAGAACTTTTTTTTTCTATCCAAATTTTCACAACATCTCCTTACGACACTCCTCAAATTTCATGACTTTCTGGTGGAATGTTTTTGTTGTAATTTTCTTGGAAACATGTTTAATTTGGTATACCTTGTACAGTCGTGGAAAAAAAAGTAAACACTCCTTACTAACTCTGCAAAAAACTATCGTAGAAGAAAGTTACTGGTACCACACGATTGTTAATAAAGTCTACTTTTAAATTATGTATATAAAATTTGCTTAGGGGGCGATCTACATATTAAAACGAACCATAACTTTGTCTTTTTCAATAGCAGTACACAATTTTGACAGCATAAATGAACTCTACACCTTTCAATTAGCATAAAAATAAATTTTTATGCAATTCGTACGATAAGTTTCCGAGAAATTAATTGTTTTAAAACGAGCGTATTTTAGGGGCTGTATCCAAATTGAAGTTCGGTACTCGATTGTTGATCAAGAGAGCCCAAGGCTCAAGGCTCTTGGCCTTGCTCAAGGCATCTTAAGCGACATTCAAGTAGTCATTGAAGACTGCCAGATGACAGGATAGGGTACTTTTTGGTTAGCCGGGCGCCAGTGTTATATATACGTATGTATGTATATCTATGTATACATATATATGTATATAAACACACATATATATATATGTACACGTATAGCTTCTATATATGTATAAATATACATATATATGTATATATAACACTGGCGCCCGGCTAACCGAAAAGTACCCAGGATAGTATAAGAAATTTCAAAATATCGAGTCACTTCTATCATAGACGGCCCCTTAAACCATCATTTTGCCGTTTTTTAAGCATAATTTGAAAACTACTTGGGAGAAAAATATGAAATTTTGGATTTTCATAAAGCAGGACTTAATAAATCTAAATCCATCAAAAAAATTGTAGGTTGCAGTTCATAATTTTTTCGAATATTAATTCCATAATTCATATCATAAAATTATAAAAGTTGAAAATTCAACGTATTAACGTTTGAGTATTTTAGTATTATTGCTACACAAAATATTAGCATATAAGGAGTATTATTTCAGGAGATATTAATAAAAATATGAAAATGTAATTTAACATTAGAAGCACTAAATTTTGAATGTTTATAATTCAAAAACTTATCATTTAAATGACTTGAAATTTGGTGTCTAGGCATAGTTTGAACCGAAGATTTAAAATATCTTGTTAAAATTGGATATTGCCATTGAAAAAAGGAAATTTGGGTTCGTTTTAATATGTTGATGCCCACTAAGCAAATTTTATATGCATCGTTTAAAAGTCGACATTATTTCCAATCGTTCGGTACAAGTAACTTTCTTCTACGATGATTTGTTGAGGAGTTAGTAGGGGGTGTTTACTTTTTTTTTTCCACGACTGTACTACATAGGGATGCACCGAATAGTGATTTTGGCTGAATACCGAATGCCGAATATTTCGGCCAACAGGTAAACCGAATACCGAATATTCGGCTTGCCAAATACTGACAATCAAGCCGAATAGTAACTATCCGGCCGAATACCGAATATTCGGCTTGCCGATTACTTTTAAATTTCAGAATTTGAAAGCATTAAAAAGTTAAATTTTGAAACAATTTAACACAGTATTTAACACGCATATTTCCATATTGATAAACAAGATCTTTTTGCAAGTAAATTCTACACTTAAAAAAATTATACTTTGAATTGTTATTTAAGAAAAGGTTTTAAAGCTTTTTTAATTGATAAAATTTTAAATTTCATGGATTCCTTTCTGAATTAAAACAAATGAATGAAATTTTCTTATTTTCTAAAACAAATATTTAAAAATAGGAATTGGGTGAAAAATTGCACAGTCATATACTGTTTATTTATCAGTCATATACTGCTTATTTATTATATCGTCATTATTGGTTAATTTTCTTAGTGATACTTTTCAAATAGCAAATAAAAAATATAAAAGCATTCTCTTTCATTTGAATATAATTCTATTTCTAATTATTAAATTTCTTTATTAATCTACAGTTAAAAATAGTAGTTGCTTTAAGATTTAAAAAAAAAAAAAAATTTTTTTAAAGTTCTTTTAAGTGTTCGGTCTGGCCGAATAGTTTGATATTCGGCCAATCTGAATATTTGGCATACCGAATAGTTTGATATGCTGTCTAACCGAATATTCGGTAGTATGGCCGAATGCCGAATAGATACCAAATATTCGGTGCATCCCTAGTGCTACACATATACAAATCTATAGATCATATACAGGACTCCACAAAAGAATTCGAATATTTTTCCGATTTTCGATGGTAACTGCTGAAATTGGATTTTCTATATTGTTATGTGTTTCCCAAATTGTTTACTCAGACATCATCTTTCACCTTAATGAACTATGACGTTTTATTACAGCATTCTGAATGTGTTGGAAAGCGTTTCATAATCTATGCATGACGCATGATGTTTCGTTTTTGTTATTACTTAGATATATAGCCGTCCTCATAGCACTTTTCATGGGAGGGAAAACTTTATCTTCACAGCCAGAAAATGAACCTTAATGAGGTCGGGAGATATAAAAATATTTTGAGATTAGGCAATAATTTATTTTATCGAACTCTTCGAAGGGAGATTCAATGGGGTAGATTTTAAATTAAAGAGTAGCTATAAACTAGTTGGATAAAAAATGTTTTTTATGCATAAATATACAGCTAACATGAAAATACACATCATTATAAGGTAGTGACATGCATAGAGTTTAAACACCATTTTTAACACTTTAAGAAATTCAACGTTTATAAAATATTTAAAAAGCGAAATAAAATCAATATGTTTCGCGATTTTAATACATTGAGAGTTATTAGGGAGTAAATACTTATAATTTTGGAAAGAGAGATAATTTATACATGAATGAATAGTTTTCTCCCTTATTCATTTTAGATAGATTTATATATAGTATTTCATCTACTGTAATTCAGGGCTCCTTTGCACTGCTTTCTAGAGTTTATTAACCCTTTATCGACTGACGGTACTTATACAGTGAGCAAAAAAGTATTTGCACGCAGACGATTTTTTGCATAAGTAACCATAGAAAGCAAATTTGATACTATTCTCTTAATTATTTATTTATTTAAATAAGAAAAAAATAAAAATAACTACCCATTTTCCTTAAACAGTAATATTACACATTTTAAAAAATAAATTAATATTTTCTCATACCTAAAAAGTATTTGCACAAGAAGCATTGACTGTTAAAAAGGGCATTAAATGTATACATTATGCAAATGTTTAGCATATCAGTCCCGCAGTACATTAGCCTCGCACTTTAAAGTCACGTAATATATTAACTGGAGCAGGGCTTCTGGGGAATTTTTGTTCTAATGGCGCCGAAAACGTGTGAACTGTCTGTTGCTACCCGTGAGAAGATTATATTTCTTCGCAATTCTGGATTAAGTTACCGAGGAATAGGTAAAAAATTAAATCTAAACTTTTCTAGTGTTCGTTATGTAATTAAGAAGAAAAAAGAAACTGGTTCGACAATAAATAAGCCGCGAACTGGGCGTCCAAGAAAGCTAAATACCAGGCAAAGGAGAGCCATCATAAAAGAATCTTCAAAAAACCCTTTTCTAAGTGCTCGAGAATTGGCTGTTGATGTCGCTTCAACGTTGAGAACAATAGTTACACCACAATCAATTAGAAATATTCTTCATGATGCAAATATTCGAGGAAGAGCCCGTCAAAAAAACCATTTATTGGTGAAACAAATAGGGTGAAAGACTTGAATTTGCAAAAGCTTATGTCAACAAACCACTAGAGTTTTGGGAAACTGTTATTTTTTCCGATGAAAGCAAGTTCAATATTTTTGGCTCAGGTGGTAAGAAAACTGTATGGCGAAAGCCAAATACTTCTCTTTAAATTAAAAACTTGAAACCAACTGTAAAACATGGCGATGGTCATGTAATGATTTGGGGATGCATGTCTTTTAACGGAGTTGACGAAATGACCTTTATTGAAGGCAATATGTTTGCTAAAGAATATATTAATATATTGCGAGATCATTTATCTCTGAAATTAGGAATTCCTAATTCATATTATTTCCAACAGGACAACGATCCGAAACACACTGCATATATTACGATGTTATGATTGCTTTATAATGTAAAAAATCAATTGAAAACGCCACCACAATCACCAGACCGATTGAATCCGATTGAATCCGATTGAAAATTTATGGCATATTTTGGATGTGAAAATAAGGAAAAAGAAAATTTCTAACAAATCAGAACTTAAGCAAGCTCTTAGGGAAGAACGACTACAAATCAGCAGTGAAACATGTCACAAATTAATAGAATCAATGCCCAGACGATTACAAGCTGTAATTGAAGCAAAGGGCATGCATACTAAATATTAGCACTGTTTTTAACTTATAAATAATTCCTCTAATTCTATTTTTATTGCTAGTGTGCAAATACTTTTTTGGCAGTTCAAATGCTACTTTTTTATGCTTTCATATTTTAAATATAATTATTAAGTCAGATATTAAATATGTTTATTTGTTTTGTAAAAGTGTTGGTATTTTTAATTCTTAGTTGCTTTTTATTTATTTATACATATGCTACAACAAATTTACCTGGTGTGCAAATACTTTTTTTTGCTCTCTGTAAGTACCCTTAAAATAACTTGTTATAAAATTAATTTAATACATCGATTACTTGTAATACAGTTTAGAATGAGTTATAGATACATTACTTTATCTTGCTCCAAAAGCATTATTGATTACACAAAACAAAAATATTTTTAAAAGGATGATTTCTTTTGCCTTTGCATATTTTCAGCTTTCTTGGCGTTGGGGAGGCGGGACTTTCAATTCGAAAATATTTCTATTGTAAGAACGTTATATTTGTACATTTCCTAATTCTACAAACTACTAAGAAAAATATTTAAAATAAAAGATTTGAGTGGGGTTATAAATATTGCACAAAATCCCTATAAATTCAAATTTAATTAATCCTTCTAAATGCTTCAATCCTTCTAAAATTTATTAAACGATTATGTAAATATTCTAATGCAGTTTAAACAATTCACAAAAAATGCTTTAGAAGATAAAATTTCGATGAATTGATAATTCAGTACATAAAGGGTGAAACAAAACTCGTGAAAGGAACGTAAATTTTCACAACAACTTTAAAAAATGATGTTAATCTATTCTAAGACGTGCTTATATAAGACGTGCATTTCTAAGTGTGCTAAGACGTGCTAAGACGTGCACTTAAGATATATTAAGTGCGTAAACACTTTTAATATCACAAAAAAATCACCACAATTGAATTTTTAAATATTTATTAATTTTCTAAAAAGAGTGCAAAGTAACTTATAGGATTATGTAACTTTGAGCCACTTAATATATTAATTATTTGAAAGTGAAACAATATCTTAGAGAAATCTAACACCATTTAAAATTTATTGTTTTATCCTATAACTCCACCGAAAACTGCCAGGAAGTAGATTTTTAGGTATTAAAGAGAAAATAATCAAAATTCACAAAAGTGCAATTCATTGTATTTATCATGTAAACTCGGTAACTAATATTAATGAAATTTTGCCAAGACTTTCATATCTTTGTCTTTACTTTGCATCTATGAAAACTAAGCTAATCGCTTATGAGCTCAACTTCTTTTCTACGATGATTTTGCAACACTTTTTAGGTGGTGCAAAGTTATCTTTGCATCTAAACGATTATTAATCATAAAATAATGAATATTTAATTAAGGTATAATATAATTTAACTAAAAGTTAGTTTCTATATGCACAAATAAGAGACACTCACTATAATTAACCAATAAAGGACTATCGCTACCATATATGGTAACAGCACAGATGCCAATGCGATTATTGATTGCATACCCATACCGGTAATGCTGGAGAGAAATATCTAATTTTTTTGATGAAACAAACACATCGATAAAATAGTCGAAAAACAACTCTTCTGTAAAAGTGATGTGAAATCCAAAATTACCATTTTAAAAAGGAAAATAATTCCGTCGTTAATAGGTTAAATCGTTTCTTAATAGAAAAATACAACTTTTTTCCGGAGAAAAATGTTAGCGACAAATCATGCATTAGATATACACTTAACAAACATTTTCAAAAAAGGCGAATACATTAGTAACTTATATGCGAATGTAAATTTACAAATAGTCTCACTTATCGACCAGAGTCGAAACTTAAAAAAAATATTTATCAGAATAACTGTCATCAAGCGTTGAAACCTTTTTTCAAAAGTTGTGGATAGTTACTCCTGCAGCAGATGCATGTTGTGTTGTATATACGGTACTGTACACGGTATATATTTTTAATTCTGTAATTATAAAATTATTCCAAAAGAAATCAAATATTAATCTTGGATTACAGTCCGATAAAAAAATTAAATACAGAATAAAACTTCCATGTTTTCATTATTAAAGTTGTCTTTCTTTTAGCTTCGAAAATTGAAAAACATGAATTAGTAGTAAAGAGAAGAAAAAAAAAAAAAAAAAAAAAAACCTCTGGCATAATGAGCTCTTATTAAATAGTATTTCAAAGAATACAGCTACATCATATACTAAAGAAAATGTCAAATCGTGCATTTACTCTGCCTTTTTGTTTTCTTTTTAAAAATAAATTTATTCAATGTTGAATTCGAACATTTTTCGACGGGAAGGATTTCTGTACTCCGGGATGTGTGCATGTGTGTGAAGCAGGGTTGCATTGATTTTAACCAGGGGTGGTTTTAACCGTGGTTATAACCAGTTTTAACCGTCCTGGTCAAAATAGCTTTGATCATCAGTGACCAAAACTCAGTTTGATTGGGAGAAAGAATTAAAATTAATCCTTTTTAATGATAAATTTAGTGCAACATTTGGAAAGGTTTGCCAAAATAGCATTTAAACAATATTTAATACAACATTTGGAAGTCTTTGCAAGTATTTTACTTGGTGTTATACATTAATTTTCATTACTTTTTAATTTAAGAGTACAATTTTTTTTAAAGATAGGCAGTTATCATAAATATTGAAATATTTTCAATAATTTGATTTGATTGCATATGTACTTTTAGATAAAAAAGTGAAAGAAATTAAATCACATTAAGTGGAAGAAACATTTAAATTTTTTTTTTCAAACTCAAAAAAATTATTTACAAGTATTTTATTAAGTTAAGACGATTAAATAGTTCATTCTAGATTAAATTAAACTTGGAAAATAATTTTTCTGCTGATGAAGAGTTAGTACAAACATTCATCCGGTGCATTATGTAATTTTCAAATTCAAAATCAAAATTTTCCAACTTTTCATTACTGCCCAGTGCCCACCAAATATCGTAATGTATTTAAAAAAAAAAAAAAAAAAAAAAAAAGATTTATGAAACGTATGTTTCTGTATAAAATTCTATAAGACACAAAAATATCCATCTTTATTTAACAATTATTAAAGTATTTAAATTATTATTATGTATATATATATATATATATTATATATATATATATTATATATATATATATATATAGTAATGCAGTTGATATGTTTTTATTTCTTTAGCTTTTATTAGGTTCTTCTTTTTGTAACATTTGAATAATAATAATTGTTTTAAAATAAAATAATAGGTGGCAGCACCAAAAATTTTGTCTTTTTAAAGCTTCTATTAAAGTAATAATTTTAATTTTTTACACCAGGTGGTATTTAACGCTGCATATTGACAATATTGTCAAATTGATATTAAACAATTTAAAATTGTTTTTAGGTATTTTAAATAATGTAATTATTTTCTATTTATATTATATTAATTGTATTTATCACGGTATTTCAAAATGAATTAACTGAATCCATAGGTTTTAATTTCTGTGTTAACTTAACTGTTTTATTCATCTTAATCTTATCATGCTTGTGGATTCCATGTGCGGGAATATATTTTGAAAATCTACTGGGAATTTATTCGGTAAGTTGTGTAAGATTTCTATTGCTATAAATTAAATATTTAATGGGTAGTGTTTTTTTCCATTTCATGCCATTTGATAATGTTCTGTTTTCATCTTGAGACTATTCTTTTGGTTCTATTGGTTGTTCGAGTACAGGAGAAAAAAATTTTCAGCTTTTAGCTTTTTTCTCACAGAAAACAACCGATTTGCTTATATCATTGAATTCTGTACTCTTGAAAACGTAATTCAATATATAAGTTTTTCAATTTTTTCGGAATCCATATTCTTCTTTTTTTTTCTTCCTTATTAATTATTGTAATTAAGTATAAGGTACTTTATTTTATACATACAGTTCTATATTAAGGTTTGTGACATCCATTTTTATTGTCAATTCATTCACAATAATGCGGTTTTTTGATGATGGTCGGTAATGTTTAATATATATATACACACACATATATATATATATACATACATATAAAATATGAAATTAATATTCACATAAATATAAAGTTAGCAATTTATGGAGGCTAAAGTTATTTAATAGAGTTTTGACCACTTATGAGTGGTTAACACCAATTTTAACCACTTTTAGACGGTTAAAATCAATTTTGACCATTGTCCTGGTTAAAATTAGTTTTGACCTGTCAAAATTACAACCCTGGTGTGAGGGGGTGGTCGCATTTTCATTTGTATTCATCACTGACTCCACTCAGCACATTTTGAATTCATAAAATTAAGGTAAATTAAGGTAATTTTTTAACAATATGTAAGTGTTTAATAGCTCACATTTTAAAAGAAAGTGGGGACTCGTTGAAATCGTGAAACACACGATTATCTTGTTACTAAATGTTTACAATAAAATCATATTTTGCACATTTTTTCCCTTATATTTTCTTATATGTGATAACAAGTCCTAAAGGGGTGCCCCTTCCCTCCTAAGAACTTCCATGCCGGCATAAGCTTAGTCTCACGAGTGTTGAATATTCTGGAATCTATCGCACATTGAAAAATCTTTAAAAAAAAACCACTGAAATAAAACAATAAGTATAAAAATAAAAATAGTTAAAAAAAAAACACTTTTTTATAAGCATTCATGATGTTCATCTTGAAAATCGTGGCTAATTTTTTGACTACAATTCATGTTTTTTTTTTCCAGAATTTTCCTTTGGGAAATTCTTAAATTCTAAAATTTCCTTTGGGAAAAAATCCTCCTCTTAAATTCTAAAATTCTTAAATTTCCTTTGGGAAATTGTAACAATTCTTAAATAGTATTTCAAAGAATACAGCTACATTATACACATAAAGAAAATGTCAAATCATGCATTGATTCTGCCTTTTTCTTTTCCTTTATGTGTATGTTGTTCTGATGTAGTTTAAACGACATTATTTCAACGCCAAATACATTCATTTGGCGTGGGCACCGAACTTGATTATGAATAATTCACTGCTTTTATTTACGGTACGTAGAAAGATCAAGCAACTGAATTTATTAGAAAATATTTAATTTTTGTTCTGTTTCTTTTTTAACCCATTTGTGCCTGAATTTTTGTTTTTTCAAATTTATTGGTAAAATCACTTTATAATGTAACAAAATGAATTGGAAAAATACTAAAAAAAATTACGCTATAAAATGTTTGTATTTATTTGATAAAATGTAAACTTACTGAATATGGGAGTATGCATAATATTATATATAATAATATACTATGAATAACTATATGTTTTTTCTAAAGTTATATAAATAAGCTTTTAAATTGTATATTATATACTCTAATCAGTATTTTTATGAACTACTAAAAAAATATATTTCTTTCTTTACATAAAGACTAATAACATTATAATAAGTATTATTAATAATAAAATAAGAATAATCGTATTTGATGATTAAAAACAGTTTATTTCATAATCATCTTGAAAAGTACTTTACATAAATAACGGTCTTCTAAATGGCTAACAAAAATATGTACTTATTTGAGCCAAGCGACTTATATTTTGTACGTTACAAAAATACATAAAAAAATAGGCTTGAACATATAATATCGCAATTAAAAAAAATACGTATTTCAAAGAAGACTACAAGCTAAGATTATGACTTATTTATTTTGATGTTTGATAGAAAAAATACAAATAAACTCACTTTTTTACATTTCGACATCTTGAAAACTGAAAAATCTATAAACGCCGAAAAAAGACTTTATTTAAGCAAATAAATATCCATCTTATGCTGTCATCTCTCAGTAACAGAAAGACATTTATAGATTATAATTTCATACAGTTTTCATGTTATAAATAAGAAGAAAATGATACGAATTTATTAAAATTTGAAGCGTCCCAAAAATCGGACGCTAGGCATAAATGGGTTAAGATAGGATAATGGGAAACAAAAGATTAAACATTATTTCAAATATCTTATTAGGATTTCTAAATTCATTTATCAACGTACGAGTATAATAGTAAATTAATTAATATTAAAATATTAATTGATAAAAGCGTAGTACTATTTTAAATATCACCCCTTTCATTTATTATTTAAAATTAATTTTCTACTTTTTAGCCTTTAAAATGTTTCATTGTTGCAGTTTCAGAGATATTTGGACTATTTTGGCGAGCGCGGATTGGTGCATCATTAAATCCATTGTTGTTTCAATTTGTATACAACTGTACAACTTACAGAGACTATTTGGTGGTTTATCATCTGTGCAAGGCTAACAGAAAAATGCCTTAAAAATAATGAATTAATTTAATCTAAAAAATTAATCTATCTCTCTCTCTATATATATATAAAAGTCAATTGTCTGTGATTAAAGACAGACTTTTCTCCATGAACACCTACTGCCACCCACACGCGGTTGTAGTGCTTAGATAGCCTTTGGTCTCCTGCTGTTAGTAAGGCAGTTTGGTAGTGGTGGGTGGAAGTGGGGGATTACAAGGACACTCAAAAGAATTCCATTACATTATGGCCTATGGGGAAGAACCGTTTAAGATAGTTTTTAATCTTTATCTCCATGTATAAAAGGCCCAGCCCAAACTACTGAACCTAGAAGCATGAAAATTGGGGGGAAAGAGCACTAGGGACGGAATTTTTTAAATTCCACCACTAAAGGGGTTAAAAGAGGGGGGGGGGGTCGAAAATTCTAGAACATTTGCCATATCTCACCAGCCGTTTGAGAGGAGCGTGAAATTCCAGAAAATAAATCTACTAAAAAAATAATTAAACACGTGTTTCAGCGTTTTTACAAATTCACCCTTAAGGGGATTAAAAAGGGGTGTTGAAACTTTTTGAACATTTGGCCATATCTCATCAGCCGTTTTAGGTAGAAGCGTGAAATTCCAGAAAATAAGTCTACTAAAAAATAATTGAAAACATGTTTCAGCGATTGTCCAAATTCCTCACCCTAAGGGGCTTAAAAGGGGGTGGGGGGGGTCAAAAATTTTAGAACATTTGGCATATCTCAGCAGCCATTTTAGGTAGAAGCGTGAAATTCAAGATAACAAACATACTAAAAAAATAGGTAAACACATTTCATCTTTGCTAGATATATTTCGTTTCATTCAAGGTTATTTTAGAGAAACCGACCAGCGAAGCGGGCGAGATCCACTAGTTAGTTCTAAAAATATTAAGATGTTGTATTGTCATAGGAAACACAACGTAATTTTTAGGGTTTCGTTCATCTGACGAAATCTGATTCGTCTCACTCCTCTGTCTGTCTGTCTGTCCGTCCGTCACAGAGCCCGTTCTCAGAAACTATATATGTTGGAGACTTGAAATTTTGGATTCTTATAGCTGAACACATCACATGAAACGACAAATCATAAAATTTTGAAAAAGTCTTATAAGCCCTCTGGACTCTAACTCATGTATTTTAAGCAATTTTTCTAACTTAGCCCCTAATTAAGTTGGAGATGTGAAATTTCGCATACTTACAGCAGAAGACTTGCGATCACACGAAAAGTCATAAAATTTTCAAAGAGTCTTATATTATTTACCCCTTTGGGCTCTAACTTCTGTATTTTTAGCAATTTTTCTAACCTCCAACCTTTTCACTCGGGGTGAACTTTCCTAACTTTTGCCGACAATCCTTTGACCACTCTTTCATATTATGCACCATAGCTGTACATATTTTAGTTCCAATTTTTACCACCGGGGGGCGCCTACCTATCTCGGGTGCTATGGGCCCGATCCCCTGGACTAATATATCTACGGATAGTTTGTAAAACGGCGTTTCGTTCGGATAGGGCTTTGTTTAGAACAGAGTGCGCCCCCTGGTTACGAAATGTGGAACTAACAGATATTTAAAAGGATAAAGTGTTTTGAAAAGAATATTAGAAACCCTCTGTGCGATCTGTGATCACACTTACCCACTTGTTTATAATTCTAGCCTATCAAGAAGTGGGTTAAAAATCCATCACAAAATTCCATCTTTACATGCAAAAACCATGTTGAGTTAAATAAATAAGTGAGATTAAATATCTATTCAATAAATTTTAACTAGTTCTTCTACAAAATAAATCTTAACTAAATAAAAAAAAAAACTGCACTACATAACTTTATCGTTACGCATTTCATTAAAAGTAACAAAGAAGGTGCAGTAGATTGATTGAACTTCCGATTACGTGATTGCTTTTAGAAACGGAATCTTGTTCATCGATCACTGTAAAAAAGTCACGACAGATCCACCCCTTAGTCTGACTTATCACCCTCTGCTGGGCATAAGAGAAAAAAAAATGTACAAGGAGTGAACATATATTTTTAGGTTCCGCCTTGAAATATTAATACCGTTCAAAGTAACTTCATATGCACTATCACGCGAAGAACAACAGCCCGTCATTGATTCTCCAAAAATGACATTTCCATAATTTTTATTTTATTTTTTATGTTTTAGCAGTTTTCGCATTCCTGGACGTAAATTCTATTGAATATGAATAGGCCAAAAGAGAAGTAGATATGCAATTTTACCAATATTTTGGGTTTTAATGATCTTCTTATACAGTTCTTGGAAGACTTATGGACAGGAAGGGAAAAATATTTCCGGTTAATACCTATGATTTGCAGGCATTTTAAAATTTGTTAGTGTAAAAAACAAAATTTAATTATATAGCAACGCTGAATGAAACACGCAAACACTTTTTTAAATGTTGATTCCAGCAGCAAATGATTCTTCAAAAATTTAAGGAATGAAACAGGTATTCTAAAAATATACAGGATATATAATTTTAATGCATATGTATGTATGTCAGGCCCCGATCATCACAAATTGGAGCCCTGGGGAAAGATAAATTAAGGGGGGCCATTCGAATCGTTGCAACATTATTCAAACGAGGTGGAACCCATCGAACTTCGATGAAGGAAAATGCTTAAGAAGGAACTGTTTCATTGATTTATAATAAACTTACAAAATTAGTTACAATAGAAAATGCATCTTAAATTGGTTAGTCTAACTCTCAAACAAATAATATTTTAACCTAAAATTAACAAAATACTATTTCTATAAAACTCAGTGTCTGAATTATTAAAATTAAACTTTAATAGCATATGTAATCAGTAAAATATAATATAAAACAGTTATTATGATGAAGTTGTCAATTAAGTCTCTTATGCTTCGTTTTCCCGAAGCAAAACGATAAAACTTATTCAGTTTGTTACAATCAGATTTTTTTTTCCTGTAAAATCTAAAGCCGACATCATTTTCACCTTCTCATAATTTACATATATACTTCTCATATCCATATTCATCATTTTTTTTAAATGGTATTTTAATTTGATCATTTTAAATTCATTTTCACTCAAAACTTGAAGTCACGATTGTCAACAACATATTTGCATGTGAACAGTTGCACTCTTAACTTCAGATACTAATCTCAATACCGAAGAGTAAAAATTGCCGTAATTTATGTTTTTAGACGCATTTGTGTCAAAATGTTTAGTATTATCTAAGGGATTGGTCGTTTTCTTTTTAATATGACGTCATTTTCACGTACTTAAGTCTTTTGCCTAGTGTCTCAAAATTAGTATTAGCACTCATGCAGAAGAAAAAAAATATGGAAACTTTATAACGAAAAATACATGTTTTCAAAATCAGTACGTCATTTTCCATTGAAAATATTTTGGTGCAATATGTCCCTAATGGGATTTTGCGCCACTTAACACTATACAACAAAATTTAAATCATAGAAAAAAAGAAAATATATATATTTTTTAATTTTTATCAAAAAATGGCTTGAATAAAGATAAATAAACCTCAATATTCTCTCAATTCTGCAATAATGAAAGCTATCTAATTACGATCATTTTGAAGAAATTTCATAAAATATTTTTAAAATTAAAATATTAAAGTGGGTATATTTTAAAAAAAACGGCTAGTGAGGGCACATATACAAATGAAAACAGCTTCCAATTAAAAAAAAAATATTAGTAAAACTGGTTTAGTAGAAAGCTCAGGACAGATGATTAAAAAACAGCCTTGTGTTTTAAATATATGGATTACATAAAATTATAAAAAATAAATTAAGCAAATTGTATTATTTTAATAAAATTATAGTAGAATATCTTAAAGTAAATTATTAAAAATTATTATCGTAAAATTTTATTAGTCAAGAGAATTTTGGACAAAAATATGGAGAACCTGATATTATTTTAAACCTCAAATTATTGCCAAGATCCTCATTGTTTGCTTGTATAACTCGACGAAGCGAATTCATCCAGGCGACAATCATCAAGTTCTTTAATATATGTCACTATTTTTTTTTAACAAAGGCTTCCAACCTGAGCATGCACATTGTATGTCATCTCTATGTGACCCTTCTATAAAGATACTGTAAATGTTTGTAAAACATTGCGCTTTATCAGCCTGTGATTTCGATTACGTTATTTTTAAAAGAAGTTTTTTCACCTGTGAAGAATTTCAATACATCTGGGATGAAGTGATGTACTTCTAAAAAATATATTTCAATTTTAAGAATTAAAAAACACGCTTTAAAAAAATGACGTCATTCGCATCCGCTAAATCATTCCACTTTTACGATCCAGTCTTAAACAACATCTATATAGAGCTTCTAGAATTCTTAGATTTTGTAGTCAGTCCTACATCTAAAGAAAAGTATTCAAATGACGTCATTATAGCAGAATAATACACAAACACAACAAAAAGCAATGTCGTCATCCAAGAAGCTCGGGGGGGGGGGGGGGAGGAAATGGGTATTTAATGTTACATATGCCTTCACTTGTTTTTGTTTATAACAGCTCCATGTTTTATCAGAAATCATTATCAGAAATCATTTTTTTTTTTAATTCGAAAAATATTATTACACACGGATAAATAAAATTGCATTCTTTCAGCTTTCTGATACGAAATAAGTATTTGTGAAGGAAAGTCACACAGTTATTTAAAGTACGTTTTCGTAAAGAGAAAGTGTTGTATCGTTTGTAAAATATTTTTGCTATAAACTAAGAAACATTTAATTGATGAATAGAAATGATAAAACCAAAATTCGTCGGATTCAGACGGTATTTTTGACATAGCATGTGCTTTAATTTCAATTTTTATGAGGAAATGGCAACAAAAAAAAAACACAATAATCTACTATTTTTCCTTTACTTTTAATAGAAATGTAGTACATCTGTTGCCACAAGTACAAAATTGGTACTAAAAACTATAAAAAAATTAATATCTTGAAAATAAATTGAGATGCAGCTTTCAAACAAATTGCATTTTAAAGTACATTTTTTTCCCTTATACGACGGTATAAAAACTGATAATGTGCGATGTGCAGAAGTTTAAATATTTCCAGTAGCGAAAATTGCAAAACGAAAATTCATTTCAAATTTGAAAGTGTTGCCATTCGCAGAATGACGTATGCGTTACGCACAGATATGTTTGTCCTTTATAATATAGATAGATAGATAGATAGATAGAACTGATGCCCAGTCATATGTATAATGCATAAACAATATTTTCGCAACTTGGACTTTAAATAGAAGAAAATTCTTAGCTCCGTAAATTCTAAATTAAGTACCTTAATTAATAAAAATATTCTTTTTTTTTTTTTTTTTAGTACAGAATGAAACTCTTTTATATAACTTTAGCAACTTGTTATATTACTTTAAGAGTAAATTAATAACTTCAACTTATGAAAGACTGTTAAATGCTCTAACATATAAATATGAGTTAATCACGTTATTTTCTTTTACATCTTGTGAAGAATCCAATGTAATTCACAAAAAAAGTCCCATATATTTTCAAAAGAGAAATCTAGATAGGAAAAGTAATGTATAAGCATAACAGCTCAAAATATTTCTAAGTCTCAAGGTTCTGCAGGAAATGATAAAAAGAATCAATCCATCTAAACCAATCTTAAAGGTTGACTGAAAAGGAGAACGGCATGAAAAAAAGAGGAGTTACGGAATCCCTTTTAAGTAGCAAGTTTGCCGATATTTTCCCAGGACAATTTAAAAATGAAACTAGATGCGGAATTTTTTCACGCTAGCAGCGAGGGTCTCTCTTGGCCTATGAGATTGAAGCTTGTTAGTGATGTCATTCAACCTAGACTCTGACTGGGCCATAGATAGCCTTTGTTTTAAAAAGGTAAATTTGAACAAACAGAGAAAGGGAGATGATGCGTTTTTGAATCCCAAGGAGAGAGCTGCTCTCTGAGTTGGGAGTTGAGTTTTCGGATAGATCCGAAGGGATAGAAGAATCTGCCGTTTTGGGCAGGGTAAGATTTCTCCAGTGGAAACCGCGAGATATTGAGTAGTTGACAACGGACTGGTATACACCAGAAAACAGAGGCAGCTGTTTCTTACGAGACTATCGTGACAAGATTTTGGATTTGTATCGAGAAAGAATCCAATAGAATTTGAATGCTAATCCTATACACTGAACATTAAGCCTTTAATGAACATTGTCGTCAGCTGAAAGTACCCAAAAATATAAAATAGTTGTAAATACAAGTAATTAATCAAGAAATATTAATTTATCTTATGCATTTAAATAAATTGTTTGATTTAATTATTACTTGGGCCTCCGCTTGACTGAAGTTCCACGCTACCACTTCCACCTGTTAGTCGAAGGTTTTACAATCTTTTAAAGTTGTACTACACACAACATAATATCAAATCAAATACATTCTACTTCACAAGTAGAAAGTGTTTTTTCAATAAATCTAAAAAGATGGCAATTTTGAGTTCGTTTTTCATATTTCACTCTAAGTTAAAAGAAAAAACTTTGAACATGGAAGAAAATTTATCTCATGACAATTACAACCGATTATTTTCAACCACTAAAGTTTAGATATGATTTAATTTCATTGCTAATGCAATCTATTAAAATCAAAATATTATTTCTTATTTAATAGTGTTTGAGGTTAGTTTTGCGAAAGCATTGAACTCCGTGAGTTCAAAATGTTTTCAGAAAGTTTAGTAGAATATTTTAAAGATGAAATTTGTATTTTGTATTCGAAAATTTTCAGAGTTGGAATTGGGAAGAAAAAGTAAATATTTTTGATAAATGGACTTGGGGACCCCTGGGCAAAGTCCCGATCTGCCCATGCTATAATAAGGGCCTGATGTATGTATATACATGTATACGAGTTATGTTTTAAAAAAAGAGAGAAAAAAAAAAAAGGAAAACTAAAAAAAAAAAAATCACAAATTTTAAAAAGTTTTTTTAGGGTGTTTTTTTAGAGGTGTGGTTTTGAAATTGACTACACTGTTTCTAGTCGCAGTCAATTTGACAGCTGACAGACGAATTTGTATTCAGTATGTTTTGCCATTTCACCATGAACAGACTTACGACAGAACAACGCTTGCAAATTGTGCAAAACACCATCAGTTTATTGCGGGAGACACTCGGTGAGCGCACAATTTCGCGTAATGGCCCTGTGAACTGGCCTCCACGGTCACGTGATCTCATACCAATGTACTATTTCCTGTAGGGATAACTTAAGTCGCTGGTCTACGCCGGTAAACCAAAGACGTTGGACCACTTGGAAATCAACATTCTCCGCCTTTCTGCTGACATGCGACCTCAACTGCTCGATAAAGTGGTCGAAAATTCGACTTCCAGATTGCGCATCATTCGAGCCAGCCGCAGTACCCATATACCCGAAATCAGATTTAAACTCTAATGGCATAAAATTATTTATTTAATAAAACCAATCTCATAGCCAATAACATTATTTTTACCCGACTGCCAAGAAGGGTTATGTGTTTCACGCGTACCTGGGTATGTGGATTTCTTTATACCCTCGAAACATCCCAACGGCTGGAGGGATTTTAATGAACGAGGTCTCTATAGATTCGTCTTAACCGCCCGATGGTTATAGGATAGGTTTTGTTTTTATAAATTCAAAAGGGCGGCCGTAAAATACAAAATGGCGGTAGAGACGAAAAAATAAATTTACGCACCCTATTGAGTGGCATATCATTGTATAGGTCTTTCAAAATGAAGACGATGTTTCAGTGACTATTTTACAGTCAGAAGCTCCGTGTAAATATTACACAACCTGGAAGTTGTGTAGGTAGGATCTCTAGCTTTACTGCAACTCTAACCTTTTTAGACATCTATAGGCCTCATCAAAACAGTGTTTATAGATGGGAACTAACAATTAAACACAACTTAAAAGTCATCAATACAAGTAAATAAAAAATAGTTAAGTAATATAAAAAATAGTTTCACATTAATGAGAAATAATTAATTAGTTCGCTTTTTTCGCAGTCGGGATTTTTGATTTTTTAAATTTATTATGTGTTTTATTTCGTTTTAAATTTTTACACCTCTAAAAAGAAGCACCCTTTATATACAATTTTGCCATTCAGTGAAACTTGAAAGAAATAAAACTGCAATGCTGTTTACACAGCGCCTGATTTTCGTCTAAATCCGCAAATTCCTGACTTGGGTTTAGCAATTTTAGACTTTCCCAAATCATTTTAGCTCATTTAATTTTTTTTTTTGTTGTATTATCAGCTGACCCGCCCGACCTGTTTCGGGTCCGTGATAATAACCTTAAATGAATCTCAAATTTGTATGTTTTTTATATCTTTAACTTGATTTTGTCTGAATTTATATTTTTAAATGCGAAAATCTCGAAAAAGAATGTTTTTTAGTGCTAAAAACGCTCGTAATATGACACTTTCTTGTTTTTTCACTTTGGGTCGTTTCATAATTAAAAAAAAAAAAAAAGAAAAGAAAAGAAAAGAAAAAGAAAAGAAAAAAAGAAATAGTGCTTGTTCACCGAACGCTTTGTAATTTTTATAGGTTATCAATATAACGCTTTTGCAGCTCGTGCAAAAAATTCGTGAAAAAATATTGAAAACGTCAGCAAAAGGACTTAAAGAAGTTATTCTTAATAAATGCTTGGTTCGAATTTGAGTTACAAGATTTCACCTTTCGTTGCAAATTTTTTTTCTTTTTACAAAAAATAATAAATTTCACAACCTATAATTGTTCAAATGCTTAAAGATTTTTATATGTTATATAAAATATGTGTCCCCTGGCAGAGCGGTGGGGAACAGTTCAATTCTTAAAAAAAAAAAAAAAAAAAAAAAAAAAAAAAAATACATTTCTTGTCGTCCAAAACCCATTTATCATTTTCATGCTAAGATATTGATATTTAGTTGCAACTAGTTGGATGTGCCAATCCCAAAACTTTCTTCTATCTCATATATTTTAATATTTCAAAATGTTACAGATATCAATATTTCCTTTTTATAAGTTCAATACTATACCAATCTTGACTTTCATCTTATTTCTGTTTCAGTCAATCAATCGGAGTAAAAATGAGTTAATCTCGATCATGATATTTATTAAAATCGTGAATAGTCGGCTTATCAGGATGGGAAGTTCCCGTCGATTCACGAGCCACTGGTGTACAATAGAACTATGAAAAATTAAGAAAATTACACAAAAATCGCTATTACAGCGCCCCTTTCCGGCGGAATTTTTCCAAATTTGGTTCAATTCTATGCATAACTTCATACATTATTCGAAGGTAAAATATTGAAAATGCCACAAAAATCGCTATTGCAACTCACCCCTCCAGCGGAATTCTTCCAAATTCAGGGAGGACTTTCTTGCCATGACTAAAAAACATACACAAAAAATTTGGTTCAATTCTATGATAACTTCATACACTTTTCGATGGTTCAATATTCAAAATGGCACAAAAAATCACACAAAAATCGCTATTACAGCGCCCCCTACCAGCTGATTTTTCCAAATTAACGAAGGACCTGCTTGCCATAGCCAAGAACTCAAAAAAATTTTTTGGGTTCAATTCTATGCGTAACTTCATACACATTTCGATGGTACAATATTCAAAATCGCCTGAGTGTCCCTGTAAATTACGGGTGCACTGCACAACCTTTATAAGAGAAGGGCCACTTACAAAAATGTCTGGGTTGTCGAGGGCCACATCAGTAACACGGAGAAAATTCTATTTCGAGGAGGTGATCTGTGGTCTATAATCAGATAAAAAATATGCTTTCAGGGGGGGAGAGTTTTACCCCTCTACGTTCCCTACCCAGTCAACATATCCAATTCAGTTTGTAAGGATATATCAACAGTGTTTACGTTTGTATATATAACAGATATAGCAAGGATTATTTTCAAGAAGGGATAATATTCCTTGACTTTATTCGGGAGAGTAAATTTTGTTTTATTAAAAGTGCTAAAAAACAAACTTAGGCAAAGTGGCTAGTGCCGATAAATATTCTGAACTTCATGAACGAAGGAGGGAGGAGGATCCGAACTACAAAATTCGAGATTTTTCCGCGCCGGATCAACGAAATTCATGATTTTCCCGAAGCCGATCGACAAAATTCGCGATTTTTCGCGCCTGATCGACAAAATTCGGGATTTTTTCGCTCCCGATCAACGAAATTCGCTGTTTTTCTGCTCCCGATTGACAAAATTTGATATTTATCCGCGCGTGATCGACAAAATTCGCGATAATTTCCTGCCCGACCAACGAAATTTGCGAGTTTTCGGACCCAATCAATGACACTCACGATTTTTCTGCGCCCAATTTACGAAATTTGCGATTTTTCCGCCCCTGCTTGACAAAATTTGATATTTTTATCGCGCTCGATCATCGAAAGTCGCGATTTTTCCGTGCTCGATCAACGGAATTCGCGATTTTTCCGTGCTCGATCAACGGAATTCGCGATTTTTCCGTGCTCGATCAACGGAATTCGCAATTTTTCCGCATTCGATCAATGAAATTCGTGATTCTTAACTGACTGACGAAATTTGTAATTTTTTTCCCGTGGCAAATTGACGAAATTTGTGATTTTTTCTCGCGATAAACAAACGAAACTCACGATTTTTCCGCAGCCGATCAACGAAAAATTCAATTATTCCGCGCATCATCGACGAAATTCGCGATTTTTCCGTGTCCGATCAACGAAACTCGCGATTCTTAACTGACTGACGAAATTTTCATTTTTCCCGCGACAAACTAACGAAACTCACGATATTTTCCTGCGACCTATCGACAAAAATTGCAATGTTTTCTAGTTATAAATTGACGAAATTCGCGGGTCACTTCTGGCCCGCTGGCCATAGGTTGTGCATCCCTACTGTAAATGAACCACTATAAATGCAACACACTTTATTTTCAATATAGAACATGACATAGTGTACCTCAATAACATATATCAATTCCATGGCAATCCGAGTACAATTACGCGAGTTAGAGCATGAACACACAGATAGACAAATTGAGTTCATAAATACTTTTCAACTATGTTGAAAAGTGTTAAAAATGCATTGGTGTGGAAATAAATTTTGTAAATGAAACAAAACTTTAGAAATTAGGCGAGTGCCGTCAGCACGTAGTTATGGGTGCTATTTTTAGGTGCGTTCGTAATTATATAAATACCTAGCAACTATAGTCGTCGTAAAAAATACCCAACCGAATGGTTTGAATTTTAATATATAGAATCGGTGCAGAATTTTGGCGAGTCATTTGAAAATTTATGAAAATCAAATCTAAACTTAAAAAGATATTAATAAAAGTTTTCTTCATTCAATTAAATCCTATTATACATAATTAATTCAATGATATAGGTAATGATTCTCGGTTGCCATGGTGATGATGTCCTATTTAAGATGGAGCCCTATTATTTCCGTATTACTGAATTTAATATAGAATAGTAATAAATTTTGTATTCATGCATTTTTGCATAAGAGTGCAACAGCCATAGCACGAAGATCTGAATATTTATAAAACTAGTTATAGCACGAACACACCTCATTTGCCACGTTTGACGTACAATCTCAGACTTGTTTGGTTAATGCCATCTATGTAGATCTTTCACCCTTCATTACCCTTTCAAATCAATCGATTCATTTAAATTAGGAAGCCATTTAGTAATGAAACAGAAGCTTTGGACAACTTCCAATACAAGGTGCCGTTATTATTTTTCTTTCCTTTTTTCCTAACCTATTAGTTAAACGGAAACTAAAAGAAAAGAAATATTAGAATTTTATAAATTAATGCTCCCAAATGGATTGCAATTCAATGTTTGTTTTACTTTCGGATGTCTCAAGTGATTTTGACATTTAAAATACTATAGTAAGTTACAAAATTCGGCATTTACGACTTTTCTTTTTTATCTGTCTAAAAATGACTTTTGATCTTAATAAGTGTGTTTTACACTAATTTTTATAATTCTTTAGTTTAAAAAAAAAAAAAAAAAAAATCCGCGGATTTTACCGTCAAAAATTGAAAAAGATAAAACGTCATTAAAATGTACTTTAATTGATTTGCCGGTGGGCTTTCAAATAAACAAAATTCGATCTAAACAAATTTTTGTTTTTGTCCTATTAAGTTAAAAAAGTAATGGTAGAATAAATAAAAACATTTTGCCATATATGTATATATAACTTCAAATATCGATGCATTTAAAACTAAAGGAAAAAAGATAATCTGTATTTTTTAATTTGCGTATTAATAGCTTTGTGATAATTCCATATGTTGCATTTACATTGCATTAGATCTTTCAATTGTCTTGGAAAAATAGAAATATAATTCTATTGCACATTTAGAAAAGATTTATAATATTAATTTAATTAATTATTAAATTTTAATTCCGAAATCATATTTACGATGCAATTTAAAGGTTTAATCTCACTGAAAATGGTTGTCTTCAATGACTTCATGTGCAAAAGCATTTCGTTCTTTCAAAATAAGAGCTATAAAAGAGAAAAAGTCTAATTGTAGGCTAAAATACTTAAGATTTGTAGTACTAGAGGGGAAGACCAAGCTAAGCTTGGTTAAAATTAGGTTTGTATTCAATTCTATGTAACAAAAAATTTTTGCTGCAAAACATTTTATTTTATAAAAGTATTATTTACCGAAATAATCAATATTAAAACTACGTTCTGTGGACGCTTATTGTTTGCACATGTATCTTGGCTCCTATTGGGAATTTCTAGAAAATTCTTGCGTATTCTAAAAGTCAATTTTTTCGCCAAATGGACCTAAAAGATCGCCAAAATATCGCCAAATTTGACAACATTCTTTCATTTGCCACCAAGGATGTGTTTTAACATTGGTAATCTTGAAAGCCTATTTTCCCGCCAAACCTGGCCAATCTCGCCAAATATAGCCAAATTTTGCGAAATGTTGCCAACTTTGCGACTTCGCCTACTGCCAACTGTTCAACAACTTGATAACTGTTTCAACCTTCATTCTGATTGAAATGCATTCACCCGTAATAACCCCGGAATGATCCACTAATCGTATTTTATTGAACATGTGACCTAGCCCAACGGTCTTCTCGTACCCCAAAACGGTAGGATACAAAATTTAGTTAAAATCGTTAGAGACGTTTATTAGATAAAATTTGCACACACTCGCGAAAACACACATAGACATAAGCTTTGCTCGTATTATATTATATATGATAATTATAAAAATAAGAAAAGATAGAAAAACGTTTAAGTGGGTTTAAAAATGAGAAATATTAAAATTAAAATGCAAATATATGGTAATTACATGAAAAAGTGAATAAAATTAAAATGTTCAATTGTTAAAAACAGTCGACGTGAAAGAGGAAAAGCTCGAAAATACAAGGTATTTTTCATGGATACCATACATTTTTTTGTTAGAAGTAACAATATAGATATTAAAGCGAAAAATAAAGTATAATTTTTTTTTTTTTTATCAAATAAAATTAATAAGTTTAAGTTAAATAGAAGTTAAACATACTGAAAAATTGTGAGTTTGAATTATTTTCTTTACAAAACTTCCGGTGACAACTTTTACTTCTATTACCATATTATTTTTATGCTTTTCATATTCTACAATGTGTTGAAAAAATAAGAAACATATAGCATATTAACTAGTCAGATGTGGCAATCCCAAAACTTTCTTCTATCTCATACATATTAATACTTCAAAATTCGCTATCACAGCGCCAAAATTAAATGGTAATCTATTACCATCATGAGGATTCTAAAGATATGAAATTCCGTGCACTAGTTCTTGAGATATGACAATTGGTAAAGTCGTGTAAATCCTACAAAATGCAGCATAACAGCGGCACTTATTTGGCGATTAACACCAAAACCTAATCAGCAACAACTTGTGTCAACGTCTAAATTAATCCTAAATTAGATAAAAATTCATGCATTAGTTCTCGAGTTCTAGCTATTACGTAAATCGTGAAAAATGAAGCATAACAGCGCCACCTGTTTGGCGATTTACACCAAAACGCAAACAACGCCAACCTTCATCAAGGACTAACTGAATCTGAAGTTTGATGAAAATACGTGCATTAATTCTTGAGACAGAGCTATTGCGGAAATCGTGAAAAATGAATCATAGCAGCGCCACCTATAGGGCGAATCACACCAAAATGTAAACAGCATCAATTCATGTCAAGCACTAACTGAATCTGAAAGTTTGATGAAAATCCGTGCATTATTTCTTGAGACAGAGCTATTGCGGATATCGAGAAAAAAATGCTGCACAGCAGCACCACCTGTTGGGCGATTTACAACAAAAACTAAACACCACCAATTTATATCAGGACTAACTGAATATAATTTTTTATTAAATTCTGTGCATCAGTTTTTGAGATAGAGTGCCAGAAAATTTGTGTCACATACAGACAGAATCGCAGACTCACAGACACACATTTTGTAAAAACGTTTTTCGGGATCTCTCACTCCTAAAATACGTAAATCCGTCGAAAACCGGAAGTCTAAAATTTTCACTAATCCAATACTTTCTTCTTGTAAAGAGAGAAGAAAGTAAAAATAAGAAAGCGAAAAATTGCATTTTGAACAGAAATTAGCAAGTTGAATTTTGCATTTTCTCTAAAAGAAATTCTGCTGTCACTGCTGCCAACATTATTGAAACTCGAGAGAGAGGTAAAAGATCAGTCAATGGAGCTAACAATAAATCGCTTTAACTATAAGTCGTTGAAAATTTCTTGCTACTCTTCAATATAAATGGCATTTTAAAATCTACAATAACTCGTTTATTTTATTGTTATCTGAGTTCAGTTTGGTCCATTTTCTGTTGTGTATCATGTGTAACATCGGCCTATACAGTTATACTATTAAAATTTCAGCTCAATCCAGTGCTGCTTCATGATATTTTTCAGCCCCCGATATACTCTTTCGGGGAACAATTAAAGTATTGTTCCTAAAAAATAACGTCCGTTGCATAAGCCAGCCGTTAAACGAAGCAGATTTATCATCGTACGATTAAATACTGATAATCTCTACTGCTATTTTTTACACTTCTAAGCATCGCACATTTTCAATTTTTAAACCTTAGTATAGGGGGGGGGGGGGGTAGTTTAGACTGCAATTCATTTGAAAACGGCATCTCAATTTATTTTTGAGATATTAATTTTTTTGTAGTTTTTAATCTCATTTCTTTAATGGTGGCAAGTGAAGTACTCCATTTCGGTAGAAAGTAAAAGAGAAATAGTTTATTACTGTATCTTTTTGTTGCCCTTTTCTGATAATAACTGAAAAATGCTTGTAATTAAATAAATATAAATGAATGATTTCTGATAAAACATGGATCTATTATTATATTTAATTTTAAGTATTCATATTAATGTTGCAAACAAATAAAGGTATAATCATTAGATGCACGTTTTTTTTCTTTTTTTTGTCGAGTTTACGACATCATTTTTTGCTGGGTTTGTGTAATATTCCGCGATAGTGACGTACTATGCATACTTTTCTATGGATGTTGTTTAAGACTGGATCGTAAATGTGGAATTCTTCAGCGGATGCAAATATCGTCATTTTATATAAAATAAAAGCATGTATTTTAAGTCTTAAAACTGAAATAGGTTTTGTAGAGGTGCATTATTTTCACTCCAGCGGCTTTGAAATTTTTCACAGATGGAAATGCTTCACTTTTAAAAATAACGCAATTGAAATCACACACTGATAAAACCAGGGCTGCGGAATCGTTGGGAAAAATGTACGACTCCGACTCCGGGAATTTTAACAGATCTGACTCCACTCTTTCGCTCAAAAATGTGCCGACTCCAACTCCGGCAACGCAGACCTGCTTGTAAAATGGACGACTCGGACTCCACAACCCTGGATAAAACGCAAAGTTTTACAAAAATTTAGAGTGTCCTTATACCGGGTGTCCCAAAAAGGACTGACTGATTTTAAAATTCAATAACTTCCAAACGGTGACAGATATTAAAAAAATTCTTGCAGGAGGGTTATGCATAAAGTCAAAAGTTTTATTACAGTGATTTTCGATTTTAGTTCAAATTACAAGCAATAGATGGCGCTGTAAGCAATAGTCGCTAAATACAGGCTCGATTTTTGGTCCTTTATTTTGTTCTATGCAGAAAAAGGAGATGGAAATGTATTATCCGGGCCACGAAGTACCAAAAATCGAGCCTGAATTGAGCCTCTATTGATCGCAGCGCCATCTATTGTTTGTAATTCGAACTAAAATCGAAAATCACTGTAAAAAAACTTTTGACTTTATGCATAACCCTCCTGCAAGAATTTTTTTAATATCTATCACCGTTTGGAAGTTATTGAATTTTAAAATCAGTCAGTCCTTTTTGGGACACCCGGTATATGAGCAGTGACCTTTACATTAAAATAATATTTATTTGAGAGTTAGGCAAACCAATATAAGATGCATTTTTTATTGTAAATAATTTTATAGGTTTATTATAAATTAATGAAACAGTTCCTTCTTAAACATTTTCTTTCGTCGAAATTCGACGGGTTCTACCTCGTAATAATAATAATATTTTTTTCTGTTCGTCATCGCGGACGACAGTAGCAGAATTCCTGCTTCCTACTTGTTTTTTTTTTTTTTTTTTTTTTTTTTTGCTTGTTTTTTAGTTAGTGACTATATACGAAAATTTTGAAAACAGTTAAAAGCAATATCATAGGATAAGAAAAATATTCAACATGTTCATTTCATTCTAATTATTTTACATTGATTTTCTTTCTTTTTTTTATATGACTAAAAGAATTGCAACTTCGTAAATGGTTTTGGTGACATTACGTAAGTAATTAATACATTAACATATTTGCTGCTATCCAGTTTCGTATTCACGTGCAGAATGTTTTTATTTCTTGAATATCTTTTTGTCCACCCTCACGTCTGTAAAAACCAAACATAGTAGCCTAGAATGTTTTGTTCCTGTGTTACCATGGAGTCTGTTTCAGAGTAATTCCATCAGTGAAATTATCGTACATACCTAAGCAATAAAGCATTCTAAAGTAATGACTGCTAGATTTATCGCTTGATTTGAGAAAAAGACGTTTAAAAAAACTTTCCGCAAAAATGTATAACTAAAGAAAAAAAAAGGAGAAGACGTAATTTTTTTTATTATTTTTCGAACGTAAACGGATGCTTTTTTCACATCAGTTCTTTTTTTTTTTTTTACCGGTTATCAAACATAAAAATTATGTTATTCAGATTAAACAAAATCCGCAAACCTCAAACTTTCGTCAATTTTTGTAGTACGGCGATCTTATTTATTTATTTAAATAGTACTATTAGAACAAACTTTTATTAAATGTAACTATAGTGACCATGTGCAATGTGTAATTTTTTTCTATTAATTCATTCCCTGTCGAGATAACTTTTTAATAAAATTTCTGCTATATATTAATATTTCATAACAAACTAGCAAAATCTGAGGATTTGCGCGCGTGACTGGTTAAAGTTCCCCGTGATATTTGTGGACCTACTATAACATTAGGGGAAATTTGTAGCGCTGTGCATAATTTAAATATTACTAACTCGCAAAACCCTCGGATTTACTCGTGTGATTGCTTAAATATTCCACGTGATATTTGTGGACCTATTTTTATTAGAAGAAATTATACTGCTATACGGATAATTCAAAAATTACTCATTAAACCACATTTTGGGTAAACTTCATTCTTATATATACTGCAGTAGGTGAACATGAGACATAAATTAATGAGAAGAATTAAAATTAATTCCAAATAAATGGTAATTTAGAATGTTTTTTGAAGATTTTCCGCCCATTTCCTTTTTCATTTGAAATTTCAAATTTTTTAGAAACCGTTTTTAGCGAGCATTTACATCCTAAAAGTAACTACCATATACCAAAAACCAAGTTTCTAGTTATCCAGGCTTTTATAAAATTTATATCACAGGAATACCAATTTTAGAACGTTTTTTCTACTTGCAGACTTTAAAATTTCTAAATTTTTAAAAACTGTTCTATATTGTAAAAATATAAATATATTATAAAGCTGTATCTATTTACAGCTCTAAAGAGCCATGTCAAATTTAAAGTTTCTACCTCTAAAAATTTCAGATAAATCATACTTTAGAAGGATTTAAAATGTTTCCCGCTCATTTCACCACTTTAAATTACAATTTTTTTTTTAGAAACCATTCTTAATGAGCACTTAAATCTTAAAAAAAGCCATCATGCTAAATTACAAGCTTCTAGCGCAGCAGCATCACAAAAATCGCAATTTGAGAAAGTTTTTTGTTTCTGAAACTCTTTAAATTTCAAATTTAGTAAAAACTGTTCTGTGCGATGATTTATGTTTTAAAAATAACAGACATGTAAATTTTAAGTTTCTGTCTCTGACAATTGAAGAGCCGAGTTGAAGAACATGTTATGCTACATTTTCTTAAAAATGATTTTATCGTTTGGACGAAGGTGTTATCAGGTATTCTATCACATGGTAAAGCTAAATTACCAAAGTTCTATTTAGCCTTGAAGATTTAAGACATTATTCATTAATATTTAATATTTTACTATTTAATAATCCAAATAATATTAATATTTTTTAATATTTAAAAATTAAATATGAATAATTTTTTTTGATAGGGTTTAGTACCAGACCTGTTAATATTTTAAACACATGGTATCAAACAGAAAATAAAGCATTAAAATTGAGAACAAAAACTTTCACATCAAATTTCTTTAAATGTAATTTTTGTTACTTAACATGTTCTTCCACTTAGCTCTTCAATTCTAAATAAACCTCTAGTTAGAAAGTTTTCCGCTCATTTTAAACCTATAAATTTCGAATTTTTAGTCAACTGTTTATACCGTACATCTACATTCTAAAAATAACCACTATACTAAATTTCAAGTCCATAACCCGAACAAATCCAATTAAATCGTAATCTAGAACGTTTTCGCTCACTTCATAGTTTTAAATTTTGAATTTTTTTCGCAACCTTTCTATTTACTCCTTAAAAGCAAACATCCATGGCGAAATTTATATTTCTATACCAACTGTATCACATAAATCATAATTTTAGAACTTTTTCGGCTCCTGCACGTTTTTAAATTTCGAATTTTTTAGAAAACTGTTCTGGACGAGCATTTACGTCTCTAAAGTAACAGCTCTGCCAAATTTTAAGTTTCTAGCTCTAGAACAATTCCAAATAAATCGTAATTTAGAACGTTTTCCACTCATTTCATCCTTTTAAATTTCGAATTTTTTAGAAACCGATCATAGCAAGTATTTACATCTTAAAAAATTCCTAGCCACAACATATCACAGAAATCGCAATCTTAGAACATTTCTTGATTCCGCACCCCCTTGGGGGCTGTTATACCAACGTAAAATACAGCCTATGTTGGAGCAGAGATGGTCACCAGAATTATTATATTGCAGTTATTATTATAAAAGTGTTTCTCGGAAAAATAGTGCGTTTTGGAGTAATTTGGATAACATATTTAGAATTAGGAATATTAAATCAGTACACTTTACATATTTAGTTTGCAGTCAGGATTTTTTTTTTCCCCGATCAGTGGTATTCGAAACACTTCTGTGGTTTCAAACTAAAAATTTTCTATTTACAGTTAAGTCTACAACTTTTAATGAGCACGTAGAAAGAGTCTTCAGAGTTTAGTCATATATGCATTTCTTGCTTTATAATTTGCATTCAAGTCATATAATAGTTATTAGTCATTTACAGGACCATGCAAAAGAATACCGTTACATAATGATATGGGGAGAGATTGTTTACGGCGTATTTTAATTAGGTTAAACTATTCCATATATAATGAAATTGATATATGTCGCTGAGGTTTACATACTAGAAATTATTTCATGTATAATACGAAGTGTCTATAGCATTTACAGGGACACACAAAAGATTTCAGATACTATATTGTATCCGAAGTACTGTACATTAGTGATGATTGCTGAAAAACCATTTTTAATTGTAATATGCGCTTCTATGTTTCACTATATTTATGCATACTATACGGTGTGTATAAATGCTATAGTTTATATACAGGGCTGCACAAAAGAATTCGTTAGGGTTACTGAGTATGAGCGTAAATTGCTTAAAGGTGGTTTTTAAAAGAGTTCTACGTTTTTACGCTGAACATCTAAGACATGTTTACTAAGAAATGTTTGTATAATATAGATAAAATGATATACAACAGGGTCACACAAAGAATTGGATACATGATCGTCTATAAATTATAATTTCTGAAAATGTGATTTCAGCAGTTTTAAGAGTGTTTTAGTTTGAATTAAATTTAACTAAATAGTGGCGTGTAATAAAGGTTCTAGGTAAACTACAGGGTTGTACAAAAGTATTCAAGTATATTTCCATATATTAGTATAAATTGCTGAAAGAGAATTTCAACCTGTTATGCATTTTCTTGCTAAACTAAATTTTCCCATTATATAGTATATATATCAACCTACAGATCAAATACAAGGCTATTCAGAAGAATTGGAATAAATATTTGGCTATGGACGGTAACTGCTGAAATCAGTTTTTAAAATGTTTTATGCGTTTTCTAAAATGTTTACTTAGTTATCTTATTTACTTTATTTCCCTAAAAAAGCATTCAGGAAGTGTTGAAAAGTGTTTCAAAATCTATGCTTAATCCATGATTTTTCTTACTTGTTTTTTCTGTTCCCCAGATCCGTCTTTTTCTATAAAACATACCAAATCTATTTAGCTCATACTCATAAAATACAATATATATGGGCATAGGCGTAGCGTCGGGGGGGCACGGGGGGGCGTGTGCCCCCGCAACCTTCTACACCCTGGGCGCCAGAACAGAAAGCGTAGGGAGCGCCAAATGAAAAAATTTTTGCCTTTACATACAAAAATATATATGTATTTATATTGAATTTGCATGAAAATGTCTTACAGCCGGAAAATCCAAAAGTAAAACTAAACCAAATGCCTTGAAATTTACAAATATATAAAAAAAAATCATCTATAATACAAGACTGCAAATGAATTGGAAAAAAAGAGCTTTTTTCTTATGCATTATTCTTTCTCCAATTCCAAGTGTACCGGAAGGCGAAGGGGGCGCCAAATGAAGATTTTGTTTGACTCTGACTTTTCTGATGAAAAGATTCCATCAATCAAAAGATTCCTGATCAATTTTCTTTTCTCTCTCATCCTGAGCAGTGTTGAGCTTTCATTTTTCCCGTCTTGATATGGGCGAGATCGGGTGGCTGCCCGGGACAGGTTCGGCTAGGTGGGGAGGCCTAGCAATTGGCTTTAGCTCAACAAGCCCCACCCAGGCTGCCCGGGGCAATAAAAATTAACGGGAGAAGGAGTCATGGTCGAAACTAAGGGGGTGGAGAGGGGGCATGTGCCCTGGACGCCACGCGAAGGGGGCGCCAGATGAAAATTTGGTTTACCGTTTTATACAATCTATATATGTGCGTGTGAAATTTGTGTAAAAAGATATTTTTTAGCTGAAAAATCAAAAAGAAAAGCTGAGTAAAGTGCATTAAAATTGTCGAATAGATAAAAAGATTTGCCTACAATATACAAGACAGCAAATGAATAACTCTATTCTTTTTCTTATAATTACTTTTTTACATGCATATCACCATATCTGGCCTTAGATGGGGCGAGGTCAGGTGACTGACTGGGACAATAAAAACCAAGCGGTCGAAAATTTACAAATTGAAAAGTAAAAATTTAATAATTTTGTTGTTGTTTTGAGTCACACATAAATTTGAAAATTAAATTTGAAAAGTTGAGGAAAGTATGTAGACATATCAATCTATAAATAAGAAGAGTGATATAAGTGATAATTCCACAAAACTGGTGTAGATAGTATAGGAAGATATTTTACAATGTTGGAATTCATTTTTATACCTACAATAAATCCTGGTTTTTTTAGTTCCTGAAACAATGTGACTCATATCACTATGACATTAAAGTACCTCAATTGTAATTATTTGTAATGCTACAATAGTAAACATCTAGAAAAATGAAATATGTCTGTGATGGAATATTGTCTTAAACGAAAAAAAAACTGCATGGTTCCAACAGAAATAATACCAACAGTTATATCTGCTAAGACGGAAACCTGTATAAAGCGGAATTATTTCCGCTTCCTTTCGATTTTTTTTCACAGGTTTTAATGCATAAATATTTGACAAAGCTGGTTATATATTTCAATATTATTACGTATTTTACTGTTACACATTTTAAATTTTAAAATAAGTCCTCTAATAGAAACTTTCGTAAATTTCGCTTTGTAAATTTACTTTGCGGAGGAACGAGGGGGCGCCAAAATCCATGTTTGCCCCGGGTGAAAATACAGCTAGTTTCGGCCCTGGAAGGAGTGCACAAAGTAAAATGCTTTAGTAAAACCCTTTAAAAGAAGAAAAATGAGTATAGCATTTGCAGTGGTACAATAAAAAATCTCACACAGGGCGCCATGGCTAATACAGTCGCCTCTGCTTTTCTCCTCCAAATGATCTTTTCACTTCTTTTTGCCTCCTTGCCCTTGAACTTCCTCAGTCAGTCGACAAAAGAAAAGACGAATTTCGACAAAAGGTCGTAGAAAAATATGGCGAATTTCGTCAAAAAATCTCTGAAACAAATACCCAATATCATTTTCGCCAATCGGTTATAGAAAAAATCACGAAATTTGACAAAAGATCGTGTAAAAAAAATCGTGAATTCCATAAAACGATCGGAGGAAAAAATGCGAATTTTGGTAATTCGTCGTCGAAAAAATCGCGAATCTCCTAAAAGGACCGTGGAAAAATATCTTTAATTTTATCAAAGGTTGCGGAAACAAATGGCGATTTTCGTAATTCGGTCACGAAAAAATCATCGCAAATTTCGTCAAAAGAATACACAAAATATTGCGAATTTCGTCTAACGACCAAGAGAAAAAAAATTGCAAACTTCGTCAAATATTCGCGGACAAAAAGACGACAAGAGTAATTCTGAGTTTAAAAAAAAAGAAAGAAAAAAAAACTGAAATTCACAGCAAATTGTCTGAAAGGTTACAGCAGAAGAGTGAAAGGGGGGAAATCTCCCGGCCCCAATTATGCGTTTTTTCGGTTGTCCTTTAGCGAAATTCGCGTTTTTCCGCGATCCTTCGACGAAATTTGCGTTTCTTTATCGCGATCCTTTCACGAAATTCGCGCTTTTCCGTAATCTTTTGATAAAAATTGCGTTTTTTGCGATCCCTTGGTGAAATGTGTGTGTTTTTCGCGATTCCCAGACGAAGTTTGCGTTTTTTCGTGATCACTTGTCGAAATTCGCGTTTTTTTCCACGATTCTTTGGCGAAATTCGCTTTTTCTGTGATTCTTTGAAGAAATTGGCGACTTTTTTCTGTGCACGATTGTCGAAATTCATTTTTTCGGCAACCATTTGCCGAAATTCGCGATATTTTTTATGCCCGAATTTTAGGATTGATGAGAGATTTTTTTTTTAATTTTCGGAACCGAATGCCTTAAATTTTCGGAAAATTCAGAACAGAATCACCTCTGAAAAGACGCGAATTTGGTCAAATAATCGCGTAAAAATTCGAGAATTTAAACAAATAATCAAGAATTTCGTAAGTCGGTTTTGAAAAACAAATCACGAATTTCGATAAACTATCGCGGAAAAGAATTACGAATTTCGTCAAATGATATCTGAAACAAACAGCGAGTACCATCAATCGGTCGCGGAAAAAAATATATATCGCGAATTTCGACAAGTGGTGGCGGAGAAAAAAATTCCCCAGTTTGTCGCAGAAAAATTCGCGAATTTTAGCAAAGTATCGCGGAAAAAGAATCGTGAATTCAGTGAAATGATCGCCGGAAACAAAAACGCGAAATTTGGCAAAGGATCACGGAAAAAAAAATTATGAGTTCCGTGATACGATCGCCTAAAAAAATTGAGAAATTTGAAATAGGTCATAGGAAAAATTGCGAAATATCCTTCAACGATCGTAGCAAAAGATAGCGAAAAGAAATAACTATTATCATTAGTCGACTGGTGAAAAAATCGCGAATCTCCTCAAACAACTGTAAAAAATATCTTGAATTTTGCCAAAGGTCACGGAAACAAATGGCGATTTTCGTCATTCGGTATCGGATAAATCATCGCAAATTTCGTCAAAAGAAGGGACAAAAAATTGCGAATTTCGTCTAACGATCACAAAAAAATCTCAAATTTCGTCAAATGGTCGCGGGCAAAAAACGCAAATTTGGTCAAAAAAAAAAAAAAAAAAAAAATTGAGAATTTAACCAAATGATCGCGCAAAAAATCACGAATTTATAACTCGGTCATGAAAAGAAAATCACGAATTTTGACAAACGATCTGGAAAAGAATCGGGAATTTCGTCAAAAGATCTCTGAAATAAATAGTAACGACCATCAATCGGTCGCGGAAAATCTATATCGCGAATTTGGACAAGTGGTGGCGAAAAAAAAATCGATTTCGTCAATCTGACGTAGAAAAATTTGCGATATTTGGCAAAGGATCGTGGAAAAAATCGCAAAATCTCCTTCAACGATTGTATAAAAAGATCTTGGAAAAAAATAAGTATTTTCGTCAATAGATTGGAGGGGGGGAGGGGGCGAAGTCGAGAATTTTGGAATTCGTCGAGGAAAAAATCGCGAATCTCTTCAAACAACCGTTGAAAAAGTGTGTTTGGGAAGATGACTTTACAGGTGCTTTGAAGAAAAAGATCAAATATTTTCAGTAAAAATAGTCACTGAAATCCGGAAAAGTCGCCTTTTTTCTTGAAATAGCCGCTTTTTAATGGTTTTCGGCCTAAAATAGTCGCCATAGCCACCGATGCTGAAAATAGTCGCTTTTAGTAGCAAGTGACAGCCCTGCAATTGTATGTTAAGAAAAATCGGAATTTTTTGAGAAATTGTGTCGAGCCGAACCGAACCGGTACTGATTTAAATGATTTTTTCACGGGTCGGGCTTGTTTCCATTGATTTTTGTACGAGCCGGGCCTGGTAAACTGTGAAAAAATAAACGGGCCGTGCCCGGGTGGAACTTTTAATTTTCTCGCCGGGCTGGGCCTGGGCCTTGGAATTGCGGTCCGTGCAGACCTCTGTTATGCCCCTCAGGGCCGTGCAAAGAGCGTCTAAAGGAGCGCCCCGGGCGCGAAATTTAAGCTGCAAACCACGGTTTTGTTTATTTATTCATTTTTCGGGGAATTTCTTTTTCTCTCTCGATCATTTTTTCCCCTGTCGCTCAACATCATGAACTCTCTAACAAATAAATGCAATTTTCTTAAATTAAACCCTTTAAAGTTCCAAAATAAACGCGAAAAATATTTATTCGATAGAATTTATTTATGTTTCTGCACTTTATCAATTTTATTACACCTATCACAAAAATAACGTTGTTTTTTTGTTTTTGTTTTTTTTTGGAGGGGGGGAGGGGCGCAAAAGTGAAAATTCGCCCGGGGCGCCGCTTTTATTTCGCGCGACCTTGGTGCCCCCCCAAAATTTTTGGTCACGCTACGCCTATGTATATGGGAATAAAAAAGTCCTTCCGGCCAGTGCCGGCAGGAAGAGGTAGCTTTCATATTAGTTATTTTTAAACAGCCAGCTTATACTATTCAAACACACGAAGCTCAAATTAGTGGAATTCGATTATAGAAGATTCAATACTAATTTTTGTCAATACTGAATGCGAATGAGAATTTCGCGATATTAGTTAGCTGTATCCAAACTGGTTTTATTTAAAGTGACTTATATTTGGTCGCCAAATTCGTTGATATCTTGAAGTGCCCGCCATTTTAAAACAACATGATGGGTGAAGCTAACCAATGAACTTAGTCGAGACCTTAGTAATTCCTGTGCACATGCTTACTCACATTGGAATCGGTTGATAGATGGGGCATTCTCACAATCTTTTGACTTTCATATCCCTGAATATTAATTTTCATTTTAATATACTTTTTTGTGTTTTTTTTAAATTTAATATACTGGGGAACATCCAATTGCATGATTGCACAACAATATTAACGAGATAAATAAGTTTTGGGCGATGTTGGGTGTCCAAACACCTGGAAAACTCCTAAACCGTCCCGTGTCCCTGACGCTGATTTTTAAGTTTGGAGCTGTCTGAATAAAATAATAGCTGTCTGGATTGTTTCAATAAAAATAATTCGACGTAATTTTTTTCTGAAACTGGAACTATTGTTTTCTATAAATATGTAGCTAAAAATTAACCTGCACACATTTTTAGGGTTGTTATTATTTTTTAAACTCTGTCCCTGGGTTTTAGATTCCTTACTATCCCTCTTCTAAAATTATACAGAAAATCATTTCAGATGCAGTCACAGAATTTTTTTCAAGTTTTTTCTCATGCAGAAGTATCCTAGAGAAATAATGTCTAAAATTCTTTGGCAGGAAATTTACTGTAGAATTTAAATCAGCATTTAAATATCAATTTCAAGCATCGTGGCTTTATTGGTAGTCTCACCGTCCCCAAGGTTTATTCCTGCACTTTTCGCGGTAAATTAAAAAAAAAAAATATATTTAATCCAATGTTAACAATTGTTTCTAAAAATCAATGAACATTGTGGCTATCACTTAGTCTTAACATGATTTTCCTAAAAATAGGTGGTAATTTTCCTTACCGTCCGTTTTTTTTACCATTTCGTCCCTTTTTTCCAATACCATCCCCTTTTTTTACCTTACCGTCCCTTCTTTAACACCCCTTTAAGACAATGTTATACAAAAATTCTCTATTAAAAGTACTACATTGTTATTATTTCTTATTTGAATGTCCTGTGGGTACTATGCAAATTCATTATAAGTAAAAATTTGAAGAAAATAAAAAGTTATAGGGGTAAAATAGTAAGGAAAATTAAACTCGCAAGTTTAACTTAAACCTCAGTTAAATAAAAAAAAATTTCGCTGCTGATCATTTTTTTTTTCTTTATTTTGAATCATTAAGGCATTCATCTATAAGAATAAAATGTTATTTTAGCAAGTTTAATTTTGTCAGATTTTTTTCCCCAAAAGTTAAAAGATTGTGAGAATGCCCCATATACGAGTGCTGTCGGGGGCAAAAAATCAGATTTTTCAAAATGTCACCCATATTAGAAATTCAAAGTGCTATATTTCAACCATTTTTAAAGATAAAGACAAAACAAAAAATGCTCCGGAATCCTTGTATCAAGGTCAAACCCTTAAGAAAGAAATCTTTTTCAGTTTCTATTTTTTTTGTACCTCATTTTAAATTTTAATTAAAAAAAATTAATTGCCGCCATTTTTAAACAAGATGGCGAATGAAGCTGACCAGCTAACTTGATCGAGACATTGCTATATATACTATACACATACCTTCTCACATCCAAATCGGTTAATAAATACGTGTGTTATCGCGTGACAAAAATCAAATCGTTTCAAAATGTCAGCCATGCTGGAAATTCAAAGTGCCATAACTCAGCCATTTTTAAAGATATAGATGAAACAAAAAATGCTCTGGAATCTTTGTATCAAGGTCAAACACATAAGAAAAAATCTTTTTCAATTTCTAATTTTTTTCATTTACTTCATTTTAATTTTTTAATTTAAAAGAAATGTTAAATTGCCGCCATTTTGAAACAAGATGGCGGATGAAGCTGGCCAACGAACTCGGTCGAGACATTGGTATGTACTATGTACACAGCAAGTTACATTCAAATCGGTTCATAAATATGCCTGTTATCGCGTGACATAATTCAGATCGTTTCAAAATGTCAGCAACACTAAAAATTCAAAGTGCTGTAACTCAGCCATTTTTTAAGATATAGATGAAACAAAAAAATGCTCCGGAATCTTTGTATTCTTTCTTTCAAGGTCAAACACATAAGGAAAAATCTTTTTCAATTTCTAATTTTTTTGTACCTCATTTAAACTTTTAAATTTTTAAATGGCCGCCAGTTTGAAACAAGATGGCGGATGAAGCTGGCCAACGAACTCGGTCGAGACATTGATATGTGCTATGTACATACCAAGTTACATCCAAATCGGTTCATAAATACGAGAGTTACAGTGTGACAAAAATCAGATATATATATACAGTCAAACCCCGATTTAGTGCCATCTCGAAATAGCGCCAATTGTGTCTATGAACAAATCTTCCAAATAGGAATTTCAATGTAATGCATCCTTTAAAGTGCCAACTCGATATACCGCCAAAAAAAATTCGAGAAATTACTCTATTTTCTTTGCATATATTTCTTTAAAAAAAAATTGCTAGAATTTCAAAGGGTACCTGCTTTTTCTGCGTTTAGTTGTTTTCAAGCTCAATTCAAACTTTATTAAATAGCAAAGAATTCGTATTGTTTTCAGCACCTGCCAAAATGCGCCTACCAGCCATGTTGCCTGTCATTGGGAGAAGAAAAATACCGCGCGCTGAGCTGCCGAGCAAGTGAAAGTTCTGATTCCGACTGGCGAGTTACGCGATCCGATGTGCTTCTGGAGCGGGGGGAAGCGTGGCACGCCATTGGCCGAAAAGGTATCTCCTCTTTCAGGTGAGAACTTCTCCGTCCAGTGGTCGGGAGTCCTAACAAAAGGAATAGATGAAAGACTGCCTGCAGTTTATGTCGATTTCTAAATAGAAAACGGCGTGCAATGCAAAATCGCTCATTCGAAGTTTCGGTCGGACGTTGATAGCAACCTCGAAGAATTCACCAGCTAAATCTGTAAAATATCCTCTCTCTTTATTTTAGCTCATTATGACGAAAATAGCAGTTTTATCAATTTCGAAAAAGCAGTGAATTTGTGAATTATAAAGAAAGAAATGTGAATGCATTGAAGGAACCCATCTCCAATCATTTTTCTACACTCTGGAAAAAGCCTATTAGCAGGCGCTGCATCGGAGACATTTTGATGAATAAAGAAAAATGGTTAACACCAACGATCTTCAGTCAAATGTAAAAAGACTCAAAACAACGAAACATGAAGACTTAGAGGATGCCCTTTGCACATGGATACAACAAATGAGTGCTAGAAAAGCTACCATAAACGGAGACATAATCAGAGAGCAGGCAAAAGTCCTCGGCCAGCAAATGAATATCACAGATTTCGAATACAGTTGTTAGTCCAGGCAATAGAGACCGTATAGGGGCTCTACCTAGCAAAATTTATGATAGTTCTGGAAAAAGGCTTACTATATGTTTTTTGGGTCGCTGAATCCGAATTTTTAACTTCCTCCCAAAATTTTTCCCCCCGACCCCCCCCCCCCTTCAAATAGTTGTTTTTAACTTAAATTTCTTATTGTTTTAGGGGAAAAGCATTACGAAATTCAGAAACTAGACAAAATGTGCAACAAATAGGATATATGACATTATGAGATAAGATGAACGGGGAGCATATAAGCAACCTTTACATGGATAGGGACATGGGGAAAAATCCTGCGCTGTGATTGGGTGGTCGGTTCTTTCGTCTATTTAATCAAGTTTTAAAAGGCGTTTGTTTTGTTGATACTTGTCATAAAGAAGCGTAAATGTTCATTTTTATTTAAGACTTGTTACTAGAACCACTGAACTAGCAAGTATACACTTAGAGACTGAAACGAACTATGCACTTTGCAGCCCCCAATCACATTCCAGCTGGAATTTTTTATAGTATTGTATGGAAATAAATTATGTCTCGTACAGTAATCATTCCGTATTTGCTACAGCTACTTTGTAAACATGCATATAAAGCATTGTAAATATTAATCCTGGTAATGTTGAATTTCTGGAGTTCATTCGATTTTGAGTTTCTTTATCAGATACGATAAACAAAATTAGAAAACGGAATTAAAATATCGTCCACAAACTGACATTTTTTCTTCGTGCATGTAAATAACCATGTTTATCAGCCATAAAGCCATGGAATTAATACTCTCTTTCAGTACATCGAAAAACCGTGGTCGTGACGTGTGACGTTGACTCATACTATTAGCCAATCAACTCACAAGATTCTTACTCATGTCTCTATCCGTGTAAAGGTTGCTTATATGCGAACGGGGGAGGGGGAGGGCTGCCTCTGAACATGCACTGCGGCGCTACGTGCACTAAGTGTAGTCCAGGCAATAGGGGATTTTACCTGGCAAAATTAATACTAGTTCTGGATTTCGACTCACTTTATGTTTTTTGGGTCGCTGAATCCGAATTTGTAACTTCCCACCAAAATTTCACCCGGCAACCCCCCAAAAAATTGATTTTTTGAAAAAATTTGGTTTTTAAGAAAAGCGCGCGGGGAATGTTCCGAGGCAGCCCCCTCTCTGCCCGTTTATCCTACGTCATAATATCATATATCCTGTTTGTTGCAAATTTTGTCTAGTTTCGGAATTTCGTAATGCTTTTCCCCTAAAACAATAAGAAATTTAAGTTAAAAACAACTATTTTGGGGGTGTTTCGGGGGGGGGGGGGAATTTGGGGGGTAAGTTAAAAATTCGGATTCAGCTACCCAAAAACCTTAAAGTAAACCTTATAGAGAAAGTTCGGAGGGGAGATGGGAGGGCGAATGTAAACGTGTGAGTGGTTAAGTGGAATTGCGCAACTTAGTTCATGCAGCACCGCGGCGCATGTTCCGAGGCAGATCCCCCTTCCCCTTCATCCTAAGTCATAATGTCGTATATATAATTTGTTGCAAATTTTGTCTACTTTCTGAATTTTTGCATACTTTTTCCCTAAAACAATAAAAAAATTGATTTTTTTAAATAAAAAACCTTTTTGGGGGCTTTTTACCGAAATTTGGGGGTGTTGCCGGGGGAAATTTTGGTGGGAAGTTACAAATTCGGATTCAGCGACCCAAAAAACATAAAGTAAGCCGATTTCCAGAACTACCATTAATTTTGCTAGGTAAAATTCCCTACTGCCTGGACTATGTGGCTGGTTGAACAGATTTAAAAAGCGACGAGGATTCTCTCAGTACTTACAAAGTGATGAGACTGCAGATGTTGATAAAGATATTGTGTTAAATGGTCGTAAAAAACTGGGTGCGCTGATTTTAGAGTATAAACGAGAGGACGTTTACAATATGGATGAAAGTGGCTTTCTTTACCGCTTGTTGCCAGATAAAACAATTTCGAGTGAGCGCGCTAAAGGATGCAAAATAAATAAATAAATAAATAATAAAAAAATAAATAACCAAAAAAGATCGTGTCTCTTGTGTTCTGTACGAATAGTGAAGGATCTGATAAAAGAACTATGACAGTGATTGGAAAATCAGCTAAGCCAACATGTTTTTAAAAATTTAATCCTGCTCTTTGTGTAGATTATGAGAATAACAAGAAAGCTTGGATGACTGCAGCATTATTTCAAAAATGGTTAGTGAATTTCAACTTAGAAATGAAAAGAAACAAACGCCATATTCTAATGATTTTGGATAATGTCCCTTGTCACATAGCATATCCAACAAGCAATATCCGCATTGAATTTTTACCTTCTGACTGTACGGGATTTTTACAACCTTTGGATGCGGATATATCAAACTCATTCAAAGCTCATTATCGAAAGTATCATTGCCGCCATATCATTGAAAAAAAAAACAGCAACGATGATTTTTCTCTAATCCTTTTACATGATGCTATTCGCATAATAAAAAAGCATGGAATGAAATTTCATCAGAAACTATTGTCAACTGCTGAAAACATACTGGATTGATTAAATCTGAACAGTGCAGCACTTCAAGAACTACAAGACGAAATATACAAATTAAGAGATATTGAGCATTTTCTATCGGCAATTGAGTACATTAATATAGACAATTGAAGATTTGACAATCGAAGAAATTGTTATCAATCAAAATCAAAATTCAATTTCATCTGACAGCGAATCTGAAGAAGCTGAAACGCCGCATATTACATCTGATGAAGTTAAAAATTGCATTGGGAAAATAAAAGTTTTTTAGAAAAACATGCAACTGATAAAAAAATGATGAACAATCTTTTAGTTGTAGAAAAAGATATTGAAAAAATCAATATCGGAAAGAAAACTCAAACTAGCATTTTAAAATATTTTCCTGTAAAAGATAATTAAAGTAAATTCAGTGTGAGATTTAATGTATGTGTATGTCTGTTATGTGCATAATTATTTACTTTATCTAAAATTGATTATATAAAGAGGTAAGTGCATGTTAATTTCATACATTAATTGGATAATTTTGAATCATGCAGTATTCAATATATTATGTATATTAATTATATTATATTAATTATATATACTTTATACTATTGGATAATTTAATAAAAAAGGATTATGATATTTATTTTTATAATAATAATATTATTAGTATAATAGTATCAAAATTAATTTTCATTGTATCCTAATTCGATATAGCTCCAAACTCGTTATAGCGCCGAAAATTTCTCGAACGGGTAATGGCAGTATAACGGGGTTTGACTGTATATATATATATCACATTTGAATGGAGGGTGGTTTCGGGGTCTGTGGGTCATGATCGGTGAAAATATACTAAAATTTTTCGGTATCGTTTACCTCCGAACGGCTGCAATAGGTAGCTTTTTGTAATGAACGCTACCTAAAATTTAAACAAATATGGCTTATCATGTCATTCTATAAATAAGAGTTATATTATCCGTTAGACTCCATGTTCGTATTTAATAAAGCAATGAAAAATCACAACGCATTAAATAAAAAACTTAGACATTCTTGATATTTAGATCAAGCTTAGAACTTAATAAAAAAAGATGTCAGTTGATAAGCATTGTTTTTTTAAGTGGAAAAAATAAAAATATTTTAGAAGAATAAGACTCCAAAATAGCGATATTTTGCTAAAAATTACGGTAAAAAGACAAGATTTTATATTTCAATCAATACTTTATTTTAAAATTGGCCATTTAAAAATTATCATATATATTTATAGGACATGCAATGAAAGCAAACACAAGAGATAAGATTGTAATAAAATATTTTAGTTTTTTTGTCAGTAATCTAATTTAATTCACATGTAACTTTAAATGAGTTTTTCGTTAAAATTTCAATTAATGTTACGAACAGTGAGTTAAATAAATATTGTCAAAAAAATATTTTGTCCCAATCTTTACCACGCTTGTATTTATTTTTATTGCATGCTCTAAAATATGTGCTTCTTTTAAAATGCCCATAAAACAGCATAAAAAAGAATTCACTGCATAAAATTTGAACATTCACTCCTACCAGGGGTGAAAAAACGCACTTCTTTAGCAAAAGTGAATAGTCACTCCTCCGAGAGAGTTATTATCCACCCCTGTTTAGAGTGACTATTAACTTTCCAGGAGTGGGTATTCACTCTTTGAGAAAGTCAAAAATTCCACTTTTGCTCGTGAATAGTACTCCACCGGAGGGAATAGTCACCCCTTTTTATTTAGAGTGCAACATTGTCATTGTTGCCACAGAATCATCACAGTGTTTGACAAGTTCGTCACAAATGACACACATTTCACAAATTGGTCACGATGTGACTTCAAAGCATTGCCGCTTTCGTCACAGGTTCGTCACAAAGTTAATGCCAAAATAGTCACAAATAACACACTTTTCACAAATTTGTTAAACTGTGACTTCACAGAGTGGTCACAATGTAACGTCACAAACGAGCTCTAAAACGGCCATAACGACTTCGCATTCTAGTCACTATGACGTCACGTGACGTCACATCGACGGTCGCAAAGTCACAGTGTGACTTCACAACGACGTCGCCGTGACGTCGCCATGCCTTATGGGTACATTAGCGTCCTCGTGTGGCATAAATATTTGAACGTCGAGAAACATTATTAGAGAAAACATGAAAAATATGCAAATTAGGCACACTATTTCACGATCACATGTAGTATTATCTCAGAAACAACGTTTTTGCAAGGTAAACTAGATCGTAATCATAACATAAAATAAAACAGCCAGTCTGTTAATGCTTTATGCCTTAAATTTGCACATAATTATACAACATTTAGGAAATTTTGCATAAATTGTAATATGCAAATGTCTCAAAAGCAAGACCTGCTGGAGTAAATCTAAAACTAGATTCGGAATCAGCACAGAAAACCGCATAAGAGACAACTAATTTCGGTTTTGTAGAAGAGCAAAAGTTCAAATTTGTTGACCAGTGTTATTTTTCTAAGCTGAATATGCTTATAGTGCATTTAAATAATATTTACAAATTATTCAACCATTCTGGATATTTCTAACGTAGTTAAATCTCCTACAGATAAATAGTTGCTTCACCCCTCAAAGAAAAACAAAGTTTTAAATGATTTTTACGTATGTTAGAACATCACTAAAAAATAAACGACTCAATGAACTTTTTTATATCTTTTATCTATGCCTGCAAATTAATGGCAATGCTTGTTCCGTTGTAGTATTTTATGAGCGGCGTCGTAAGGCAATTCCATTGATGGACTCACAATTCTATTAATGCCATGGCAACGTACGTGCAGAAATTTTTCAATTAGTTCCCATTTTTAGAAAGAGATGATTGAAAGAAAAATAACATACTTAACACGAAGATTTAGGAGAAAAATGTTTCAATTTGTAACAGTCTTTTTTATTTCCTCGGCTTTGATAAAAAGTTAAATCGCAATATAATATAAGAGCATTCTTTTCTTTCTTTTTTGAGAACACTACAAATAATTTTTTCTTTACATTTTATTTTTGAGAACAGTATTTCAATTTCAATCTACAAATCCTGTCAAGAATACAGGATGCCACACTTAAAGTCGAATTCGCATTTTCAAATATAATTTTAATAATAATGAAACTATTTTATCGAAATTTTCAACAGAATATCTTTGCTTTGCAGTAGTGCCAACTTTTGAAAAATATTGGGTGGGCTTAAAAGTTTTTGAGTAAAATAACACCCCCCCCCCCACTTAGTTCGTGTGTGTGTGGAAAAAGATAGGGGAGGAGCGAATGACTAAAAATAATTCGAAGTTGAATTATGTTTTTTCCAGGCAAAATATAAAATCATTATAATTTAATCGTAATTTAATGAATAATTTTAAATTATATTCTCATATCATCTTCCGTATAAATAAATACATTAATACTTGCATTTATTGTAAATAACATGAAAAATCAGGGATGTAGTGGAGGGTATACGGGGGTATACGCCGTATACTCTCTGTTTCTTAAGAAAGCTATAGTATATATACACTAGGCATAGACAATGAATGTAATCCTAAAAGTTTTTACAATGGGCATGTCGATTATTTTTTTTAATAAGCCACCAAACGGACAAAGCCATCAAAATACGATTTGTCCATATGAAATAAGGATGCCTATTAACCTTATTATAAAGGAAATATTTATATTATTTAGCTTTTAAGAACGGATTAATTGAATTCCCATACAAATATATACCAGATCTATGATCGGTTAACGAACAATTCGGTTAGCGAACACAGTTATGAAACGGATTAAGTTCATTAACCGATCCGATCACCCACTGTATTACAAATGGCAGAATTTCTTTTCTGTTTTCTTTCTTTTTTTTTCGGTTTCATTTGCACATTTTGTTTCTTTTAGAATGAAACTATGTAAGTGGGACATTTATTGCCCCTTTTATAACCTTAAAATAAGTAACAATTTAACTCAACTCAAATTACTCAGTGAGTGGGGGAATTTTAGGACAATGTGTATTAACAAATAAATATGAGTTTTATATTTTAACTGTAGTTAACATTTCCTTTATGGGTATATTTAGGAATGTTAAAAGATAAAGAAGACATTTAAAGTTTTATTAATGAAAATTCATTAGTAAGATGACACGAAGATTTAGAATGGCTTCTTAGAGCTATAAAATCGAAATATAGGCCTAAACCTAGGAAAAGCAAAATATACTATCTGTATAAACTGATAAGCCTAATTGGTATCTTCTGCAACATTTTGAGATCATACACGTCATATCTCATGGGGGGGGGGGGGCTATACTAAAGTATAGGTTTACTTCTAGAATTAGACTCGTATTATCAAAAATTAAAAAAAAAAAAGTCCCAAAAATTAAAAAATTACAATTACAGCACTGCCATTTAAAATTAAACTTTTAAGGGATATTATTGTAAACAAATGTAATGTAAACATACCTGAATTAGAAAGCTATACATTTGTAACTATGTGATTTTGAAGTTTATGTTTCTGCTCACAGATTTGTAAAGAAATACCAGTTAAACTTTTTTTTCTTCTTTTTTTTTACAGAACGCAACATTGGTTATCTGAAATCTTTTTACACTGAAACAATGAGAAATATGGTATAAACATATGGTACAAATTAAGTAATTCGAAAAAAAAAAAAGAATTTTAGGTTTTATTTATTTTTTTTTTTAATGCAATTTGTATTCTAACTATACCCCAACTTACACCAAAATTAATCTGACAGGGGATATGCGTGCAAAATAATGTACGTAGAATTTATATTTTTTTTACAGGAAAAAGAATCCCGAAAAAAAAAGTCAGATATATTATGATGTATGGCAGAGGTTGCTTAAAATATATTTTAATGGTATTATTGTAAAAAGTTTTTTATTTTATTTTAGCACCTTTTTATTTGAAATAAGAGCTTGTTTTGTTCAAAAAATTTAGTTATTTAACTTATTTAAATGGAAACTCATATTTTTGAACTGATTAAGAAGAATGGGGGTTCCATAAGATTTTGAATTTAGTTTAATTTTGTTAAATTAGTACATTATGTGGCATTTTATCTAAACTTTTGAAACAATGTAATTATGTTCTTTTGTTATTAAAGTATAATTTACGAAATGCACGACAATTTTCTCTTGCTCTGTGTATAGTCTAAAGAGTATTTATGTGATATTTCAAAGAGTGTTTCCTCAGAAATTGTGGGAATTCATTCATTGGATGAAATTTTGCATCAGGGTTTAATTAATGAGTAAGTAGAGAATTTTTTTTAAAAAATTTAACCAATGTAATTATATATTGCCGTAGTGAAATGAGTGTGTTTCAAAAGTTAAAACCGTTACATTCTGTATGAAAAACTTATAATGGCAATATAAAGCATTGAAATTGATTACATTCTTTAATGATAAAAAAAAAAAAAAATGCAAAATGTCTCTCAAGCTAAGATCCTCGCTGTGCAACTGCAATTATAATATAAAAATGTTTAAAAGAAAAAAAACATGAATATCAGCTGAAAAAGAGAGAAGGAAGAAACAACTTGGCATGTAATATCTTACTTAATCATTACATATAAAATTAATCCTTCTGGGAAAATAAAATAATAGTATTCTTTAATTAATCTATAAATTAAAAAAATATGTAACGGACTTCTCCATTCTCACATTTTCTGCTAGGAATTCCAATAAAAAAGATTCTACTGTATTAATCTCTTTAAAATACACTCATGTCCAAAATTAAGGTCACAAATATAAAATCTGTGAAAACTGATGAAATATTTACTGTTTTGCCACAAAATTTGGCACAGAGGTATATTACAATGGGAGAAAGAATATAGCAACATAACAATATGGAAAAGATTTTAATTGTGAATTAAGATACAGGGTATATGAAAAAGTGTTAAATCATGAATCAGAGATAAAGCATTTATCTCGGGAAAAATCTGTTTAATAGCGAGTGTGACCACAGTGCACTGCTATACAAGCCTCACAACTAGCTCTCATGCTGTTTACGAGAGTGTCAATAAATCTTTGTGGCAACAAAACCCATTCTTCGAAAAGCGCGGCTTTTAACTCCTGGCGGGTCCTGGGAGGGGTGTTACGCTGTAAAATGGCTCTTCCTAGACCATTCCAAACATGTTCAATAGGATTGAGGTCTGGCGACCTCCAGGGCCAATTCATATGGCGAATATCCTCTTCCTCAAGAAAATCATGAACAATGTGAGCTCTGTGTGGCTTCGCATTATCGTCCATAAACATGGAGTCCGGGTTTACAGCACCCGGAACAACCTCACATAGGCTTCAAGGACCTCATTCCTAACGCCTGGTGTACAGTCGTGTGTAACCCTTTAACTGCATCCAACAGAAGAACCCGGTTGTTGTGGAGCCGAAGACATCAGTCTTGAACACAACAAGAATGGGGCCATGTTCTTTCCAGTGATGAGTCGAGATTCACCACGCAGAGTGATTTTTGCCGAATCTTCATCTGGAGAGAACGTGGAGCTTGCTATCATCCTTCCTACGTAAAAGAAATCGACAGATTTTTTGGCTAATGAATCCCTGTCTGGGGCGGCAAAATGTTGGGCAGTCGTACATCACTGCACGCCTTCGATACGGGTACTATCAACGCAAAGCGCTATAGGGATGTGATCCATGAATCCTATGTAAGGTTGTTCCGGGGTACTGTCAGCCCGGACTTCATGTTTACGGACGATAATGCGAAGCCACACAGAGCTCACATTGTTGATGATTTTCTTGAAGAATAGGATATTCGCCGTATGAATTGACCCTCGAGGTCTCCGGGCCTCAGTCCTATTGAACATGTTTGGGATGGTCTAGAAAGAGCCACTGCACAATGTAACCCCCCCTCCCAGGACCCGTCAGGAGTTAAAAGCCGCCCTTTTGGAAGAATGGGCTTTTGTTGCCACAAACATTTATTGACACCCTTATAAACAGTATGAGAGCTCGTTGTGAGACTTCTATAGCAATGCACGATGGTCACACTTCATATTAGACAGACTTTCCCCGAGGAAAATGCTTTATCTCTGAATCATTATTTAGCACTTTTTGATATACCCTGTATCTTAATTCAAAATTAAAATATTTTCCATATTGTTATGTTGCTATATTCTTTCTCTCATTGTAATTTACCTCTGAGCCAAATTTCGTAGCAACACAGTGAATAGTTCATCAGTTTTCACAGATTTTAGGTTTGTGACCTTAATTTTGGACATGAGTGTATATTAAACTGAATATAATAGGAATAAAAAGTTTGGCTTCAATGCTACTTTTACTGGGTGCTGCTTAAACTTTGCTATTCTTATGGCAACTAGTGTTCTACAGCATCATACGCAGCTGCCGCAATTACTCTTGCAGTTTCTTTAACAGTGTTGTGACCAAAAGAAAAAATAACCAAAACCCAATTCTTACTGTTGTCGTCACGTGACGTGGATGATGAATCGCATCTAAGTCACCGAGACATCGATTTGTCTCATTTTGTGACCAGTTGAAAATGGTTCACGATGGTCACGATCGGCTATAGTGTAATTACGAATTTAGGTATGATGCGACAAATTAAAAAAATTACTTTTTTATTTAACCGTTGTGACTGTGACAATTTTTTACTTTTGTGACTTCCTATGGACTATCTGGGATAATAGGGTTTTTGTTATTTCACAAAAAACATTTTTAATTGTGCACCTACCTGCAATATCAGCACATAGCTTGTTCACTCCACCATATGCAGGCACAAGGTAGAAAGTTCTCTTTTTTGAGTCAGTAGATTTCTCGATTCTAGCAACTCGTCCCGGCAGCCATTCTACAGAGTGGTTGTAGGCTTGTGCGATTGTCTCCACTTGATCGGGATCGTAGCTCATGTACTCCCATTCGTCGGAGAGCAAGCTGAGTGTCAAGAACAGCGTAGCCAGTGCAGTCAAAAATAGGGTAATGTACACGAAAATACACGTAAAAGTGAACATGTTACTGTAAATCGTATTACTGACATCGCCATTTAAAAAGGTAATCACGTTTGGCACTAAATTTGCAGGAATTATTTTTTAATTTTCTAGGTTGATTACATATGAAAGATTCAAAACTGGTAAATTAATTTTTATTCCAATATATTTGCAGTTAATTAAAAAAATATATTATTCTTTTAGATGTCGTATTCTGACCTCGGTATATTTTTTTTATTATTTTTTACATACTTCGCCTTCTGTTGCTTTAGTTAATGAGGGAATTTTTCATATGTATACTTTTTTGATTTATTTTGATTTATATGATTTATTTTCCCAACTGGAAACCCAAAAGTTAAAAGAATTACAAATACATCTCTTATTAATAATATTATATATCATGTTCTTTTAATAATGTGAATGATTCTAAGTATTTACATCTACCGTTTTTTAGAAGTATTGGATCATTTTTCCATTTTATATGAATTTTTACATTATTCCCTTCGGTAAACAGCAAAGTAGGTCGTTTATATGATTTTCTCCAAATTTCTCTTTTTATGGATCAGACGTAATTTTCCAAAACTAAAAGCAATCTTTCTGTTGCAATTTTTTATGTTTTTTTTCTTTTTTTTTTTTTTTTTTTTTTGTCAATTTGACTGAAATTTAATTTTTTATTGTCTTTTCAGTCCGACATTCTAAGTTGAGAACATTGACTTAGAAAATGTTAATTGAATTAAATTACTATTATAAAATGCTAATTTAATCACTTCTTTAAATTTAATTAGTGAGTCTAATTTAATAACTTTTTCTGCGCAAATATATTATAGCTTTTTTATTAACTTATTCAGGAGTTTAAAAGTAGCAGTTGAAAACTGCAATTTTATAAATTAAACTGCCTTATAAGCAAAACTTACTTCCATTTCTAATTTATTTTTTTAAATCGATATCATATATGAAATATGCGCGTTTTTACACTGAAAGAATTTTTAAAAATAAGAATAACTTTATATCTCCAAGTTATTGCCTTACACACATTATTTTATGTATATTAATTGTAGTTAGTTTGATTTGTTAAATTTTAAGCATGCTTTACAAAGATTATGACAAGATTGTTATTTTGACTTTGCTATTTTGCATTTTGGAACACTAAAAGTTAAATAAAACACTTTCAACGAGTTCTATCCCGATCAAGTAAGGCCCTTGTGGAATTATTTGTTATAAAAAAAATACTGCATCCAAGATTTTTTGTTATAAACATTTACTTATTATTATTATTATTGCTTAATTATTGATTTTGTTCGAGAGAGGTAGCAAAAGCTGAGTAACTCTAAATAACTCTGAGCCGAAATTCTGCTTATCACATCTAAATTTCTTTTTTATAAAATACGTCGCAGAAAACTTGTTTGACTTTAAAAAGTGCCAGTTCTGAGGATTTATTCCTTGGTTTCCTAATTTCACAGGAACGATTAACATTTCCTCCTGTTATACCTAAAAGAAAATAATAAATCTGTTATTTTTTTCACGACTTTTAAGGTAGGTAAACAACTACAACTTTTTTCTTTGAAATTTTTGAAGATGTTCAAGTACTAAGTACAGCATTATGTAGTCTGTTTAAGAAAACATAGGACAAATTTTGAGAGGCAGAGAAGCACACTAGAATAAACAATTGATTTTTGTTCATAACATTGACAATAACGTACATAATTTAGCAATTTTTTAAACAGACTTACATTCTTTGGTACTTTTCTATTTATTTATTTATTTATTTATTTTTTTTTTTTTTAAGATTGGTACAATTCGGGTTTCAGTAAGAGTGAGATTTGTTGCCAAATTATATAAACAGCTATAGAAACAAACCTAATGAACTTATATGCTTGGTTATATGTATTTATATATATAAGCCTTTTATTTATACATTTATTATTATTGTTTTTTATATTCAATTTACTTTTATTTGTATATTAAAATAGGTAAATGGCTTCTTTATGTTAAATGAATTGTATAAATATTTAAAAAAATTGCTTGTATATATGAAACAGTGAATGGGTTGCAGAAATATGTTGCCAAATTTCTTTTTCACGCCAAGGCCGTTTTGTCTATTTCGCCAAGGGCCCTATACTGGTAAAGTACCCCTTGTTTTATGTGAATTACGATAACATCTTGAGTTGAAAGTATATAGTAATTCGGTCAGTGATACCGTATGTAATTTCAACTACATTTTCAAATATGGAACGACTAGTTTGGCGCTATTTGAATGTGGGTGATTGCATCACCACCTCTTCTTGTGATGTCCTTAGGCTAATGTCAGACGAACGTCTATTTGTAATTTCAACTGCATTTTGAAATATGGAACGACTAGTTTGGCGCTATTTGAATGTGGGTGATTGCACTACCACCTCTTCTTGTGATGTCCTTAGGCTAATGTCGGATGAACGTCTATTTGCAGCTTTTTCTTTCAAAATCAAACAGAAACACATTCTCTAACAAGGGTTTCTGTTTGATGTGGAAAGAAAAAGCGTGCAAAAAGATATTCGCCTGACATTAGCCTTGTGAAGGCGCCTACCTTCACATATTAATATTAAGACCTTTCCTCTTTCCCCCCTTTAAAATTACATTTTTTTAAATTCTTAAATTTAATTATCTGTCTGCATTCAGATTCAATCTGTTTTTAGCGCTCTTTTCCCTTCATAAATTAAGCATTCAATTCTCAGTCTCTTTAATATTTTAACCGCAGCGCACTGCAGTTAAAAGAAAAGAAATCATTTCCTTTTCTCGCCTAATAACTGGATTCTAATTTTCATCCTTCTTCCTTAGTTTGATGATATGCAGAAATTAGTCAGACATATTACTTCTACATTTTTAGCCGTTGGTCCAGATGTTAGATAGATGTGTCATTTCAGTTTTTAACCCTGTCTTTATTTTGTTTTTGTCTTTTAACGTGCTCTTTCGGCCGCTTCAATTCCATGAGAACTTTAGCAACCCCTATAGAATGTATTTCGCGGTTTATGAGCTAGAATTCCTAAGCAGCCATTGGCGTTAAATATTTCTTATTACTCTTTTACATTCCCCATTCAATTTCAATTAGTGTACTTTGACCACATGTCTTCCTCTCTTTAATCTCGCCATATAGTATATATATTTGGCGAAATTGTGTATGTAAGCTTGCCAACACTCCAGATTTCGAGAAAGTATTTTTTGAGCCAGACTAGCTCCTGAACTCGCATGATGTGAATAAAAAAGGAACTGTAACTCTTGCTCCCTTCTCCAACATTGGCCGTGTAATTCTCGGCGGTGGTGGAAACGATCCCGGTGCACAATAAGACCTTCAGAAAACTTCTACCTTTTATTATCTCAGCAGTTCCTTGCCTCGATCTTGAAATAATTAACAATTGATTTTTTTGCCTTAGAGTCTGTATTGAAGCTTAGCAAAATGAACCACCTGTGCAACAACAAATAACTACTTTACAAATACTGGACAACGCCTTTACAAAAACTTGGTGCTTAAGGCCGGCATTGCCGAGGTTACATTTGGAGAAGCGGAGCACGTGATATATATATATTTCTTATTCAAAATAATTACTAATACTGGATTATTACAAAAAAAAAACTGTTCAATTTTTTTAACAAAAAAACTGCAAAATTCATGGACTATCAATTATGGACTATGTTCATTACAATGGCTGTTTGCACGCTTATCTAGCCTGAAATGTCCACTACCCCGGTACTGAGACGCAATAATTATGACACCTGTAGTACCCGATTAGCCAGTTTGATCTTTGAGTGTGCTATCCAAAACAGATGTCTGAAACTATTTTCTGCTATTCCAGAACAGAGGTTCAGGGAATGTTGCCTGCTATACAAAAAAAAAAAGAAAAAAAACTGGTTCCCGTGATCCTGAATTAAGGTGAAAATGAAAGACGCCCTCGTACAGCACTGTACCGCAGATTTCCTGGTGGTCATCGGAAAATCCATGCATCCCCTTGCCGGGGGATTCCGCCACAAAGCCCGCCAAACACCTCCTCTTTATTTCCAGCAAGAAGAGAAAGGAATAAATTATCATTCACGATGACTCAAAGTATATTTTTCTCTCGCCGCCGAAGCAAGATTTTTGTTTTTTTTTTTGTGTGTGTTGGAGGGATGCGCCGTTTTACAAACTTTCAGTAGTCGCAGCCTTTTTAATTATTCATCGCTTCTGTGAGTTGTGTTTTGAGACATCTGCAAATGAACGTGTGAATTTAAGCAACTGATTGATTTCACAAAATTAACATGAACGTTGATTGCTAAAAAAAAAAGAAAAAACTTTAAATACAAGTAAAATTCACTGGGGGCGCACACAAAATAAATAATTTTCCCTTCTCTATAAAAATATAATATAAGGTGAAAACACAAGAAATTAATTACATAAAAAAAAAATCATTTTTCTTGTCTTTAGTATAACAGGTAAGCTATTCTTTTTTTCCTTTTACAGTATTCAAGTCATGTTACTCCCATAACTACATTTTATGGCTCCTATGATATAGAGGCATGCTAAATTTAAGTAATTTAAAGTGGTATGAACTTTGGACAAATACATCATATAATTTTTTTTAAAAAAGGGCCAATGAAAAGAAATTTGAAATATTACTTTTGGTTCTAGTACCTGTATTTTCTTTAATGTATAAAATTTGATAGTTAGATGGCAAGTTTTATATATATTTACAGTGTAAATTGTAAAGTATTTTTTTCTTTCTTGCACTTTTAAAGGTAATGTTTGCTCTCTCCTTACCAGTTTTGTGCTTGTGCTAAAGGCAGAATTATACTTTTATGTTGATTCCTAAGTAATACAGTATAGATACTGTGTGATTAAATTTTTTTTGCTACCTTTTAACAGTGGATATTGAAAATATTAAAGTATTTCAAATAATGATGTTTTAGTTACGAGGATTGATTTTGCTATAGATATATTGAGATAAAAAAAAAATATGTAAAAAAAAAAATCCTCATGACTGGATTATATTGCTCTTTTAATATATATCTATATATATAAGTTTTGATGGCTTTTTACTAAAAATTAAGCATTTATTTTTATTAGTAACATGCTAAGATTTTGTATGTCTAAGAATGCACTTCATATCCAGTTCAGTTTCAAAGTTTTTTAATTTAGATAAAAGATTGTCCAAAATATTTTTTTTCTTTCTTTTCACATTTCCGATTCTTATTTAATTCATTATATATATTTTTCGGTGTGACACAGTGTTGCAATTCTGAGATGAGATGTTGTTTTTCTTATCTCTATTGGCCTAGGATTGCTGAACATGGTTGCTCTCGCTTAATTTCTTACATTTTGGCGCTGGTCGCAGTTTTTCCCTATTAGACATTATGCGTCTGCAACAAATATGTGCCACATTGCATTTTATATAAAAATGTTATCTATTATGGTCACAGACAAATTTTTTATTATTTTGGTTCGTGTACTTTTAAAACTCAGCAATCCTGTTGTAATCAGGCAGTCTGATGGTGAAAACCTTGTTAGATAAAAAAAAGGGGCATAGTGTAAAAAAAAAAGATAAATAAAATAACTTAAGGTAATTTTTTCACAGAGCTTAATGTAATTTTGACACAAAAAAATGAGGTAAAAAAATGAAAAAGCTTAAACTGGTACTGGACTGATATTATTTTTGATTTTTTTTTTCTTCTTACTTGTTGTGCTTAATATATTTCTTGTGGTTCTTCTACTTCCTACAGGTAATTTCTTTTTATATATAACATTTTATATGTTTTTTTATGTGTATATTATATGTTTTTTTATGTGTATATTATATGTTTTGTCAGTCATCCATATCAATAAGATATGAAACTTTTAATACTCTAGATTACTATAAGTATACGGCTTGCAACTTTTATACTTAAGGATAAGCACTAGTGACATATAAAAGAAAAGAGAGAGGAAGGAACCAGTAATGATGTTTAAATTTGCTCATTTTCAATCCTTTCCAGTTGGTTGCTACTAATTTAAGAAAATTAGATTTGGCATCTATACAGTACACTTTTCTGTTTAGATAGATCTCTCATATTCCAGTTTACACGGATTTTATACATTTTTATTCACATTTTATTAATTTATTTCTATAGCATAGGTTAGGCTCCTTCGTTTTAAAATATAGCTCGAGTCATCATATCTTAAATTTTTTTTTCATAAAAAAAGTCTCTTTTTCCTTTTGATTTCTATTTCTACTTTATAAAAAAATTTTATAACATGAGTCGTAAACATTTTGTGCATGTGTTAAATATCAGTATGCTTGTTACTGCATACACACACAATTTACACGCACACTACATTTTACATGTGATTATATTCCTTGAGGTAAATTTTTAATTATTGTTTCCTGTGTTGTGTAAGTGCTTTATTCATTGCGCTATGTTCCGGAAATAGCCCAATGATTAAAGGTATATGTTTCAGTTTTGGCTAAGTGGATCGGCCGTCCACTTTCTCAAAAGTGGAATATGTTACTTACATGATACAAATGTTCAATACCTCACATGAATTTACAAGACGTTCGCGCTCTTTTATTTTTTTAAATGCATAATGACGTATCTCTCATACTATTTGATACTCCGTTCATGATTTTTTTTCCCCCACTCTAGCTTACTATGGGCAGATAGTGAAGTTAGATGTTTCCCTTCATCATTTTTTTAAATCTCATGTACACACTTTTATGATTTCAAGTTTAACCTGGTACTACACACACACACATATTTACATTTGCACTTTATATGGTCTTGTTTGGTAATATTTATATAAAACTCACCTTGGTTAAACATGGTCATGATTCTGTGTGCTTGTACTTTTTTTCACATACTCTTTCAACATTAGTGTACATTTTCACAAATACTTAGTTTTACACTATTTTAAAGTTAGCGTATTTTTTGATGCCTTGTCATTTTTTTATTTTCGGAATGTTACTGAATTTTTTTACATAATGTAATTCAATACAATATTTGCACATGCATCTTAAATTTACATGCATGAGTTAATTTCTAGCTAGTATTTTTTTACACATTGGTTAATTTTGTTGTTTACGCGCGGCTGGTGACTCGTTGCTATTTTATTTATAACATAAGGTATTTTATTATAACTGACATGATATTTGATATTGTTGAAAATGCTGTTTTTATAAAATTTATTCAAATGCATATTGTGAGCTGTTATGTACACTTTATTTTTTTTTTTAAAAGGCTATCCACATATAGTCATTAAACTAAATCTTTGGCAATTTCTCAGATTTAAATTTTTTTTAATTAGTGAGTTATAGTCTCACAGGTGTCTTGTGACGGATACATACACTCATAGATCATAAAGTATAACGCTTGGTATTTTGCTATTCGTTTTTTTTCTCTTTTCCAACCCTTTACTTGGAACATGTTTGGCTTGGCATAACTGCTACAGTTTACCGTAGAGTTATGCAATCTGTCCTGCACTCGTACATTTCATGCACGCTTCTTTTAACTTCATACAGAAATAACTCTCGCAAATACAACTTTATTTTAATTTTTAACCCTTAGTTAACCATTTATGCAACTTTTTTTCTTTTCACAAGTAGCTCATGTGTTGAATATTTATTTATGTTATACAAAATTTGCTCAGTTAGAATACAATTTTGTTCATTCATATACATACATTACACTAGTTCATGTGTTGGTTTACATATTTTGTTCATTTGCTTTTACACATTGTACTTTTCTTACGATCTATTCGACAGTATTCCTTTTTGTTTTTTTTTTTTCTCACAAGTAGTTCATTGAGTAATACACACTGGCTGGTTTAGAGTATAACCAGAGTTTTCACACATTACACGGAGTTCATTGCCTTTATTAACCCTTATTCATTACATGTTGGTGATTAACTCACTAATTATGCAATTGAATCTCACTCGTATGTTAGTGTTTAGGGCTATCACACACATACTGTCCGTATATTTTGTTAGCAAATGCATAAAAAAAAATGTTAGTTCATTGAAACATTATTACAAGTAGTTCATGTGGAATTATACAATTTGTTCATGTGTTTACTTACACGTTGTGTATGCTTGCGTACACACTTATTCATGTGTTTTATTTCATTTAGTTCATGAGTTTGAGGTTTCTTTTTCCCCTCCCTTCACACACATACAGTTTTTTTTCCTGTTACTTTTCTATCTTTTAAACTTTACACCATGTTTCGATATTAAAAGGTTCTATCAGTTTTCTTTTTTTTTTTTAATTTTAACAGGGTTTTTTTTTGTTTATTTTGTGTGTTTGCATAATGCCATAACATATCAATGACACATCACTTTGTCTATGTACAAAGATTTTAAAGTTACTAGGAGTTATCCGTCACATGACATGTTAAACTACACACACATTTCGAATCTGTCTACTTTTAACATGCAACATTTTTAACATTTTCATTAGATACTTCTTACTTGAAGGTGGCAGATCGAGTAAGGTATCTTGTTACAATATATTAAATCGTATGCAATTTCTTAGTAAATGTTTTTAATATTTTTGCCAAGTGTTACATTTTAATAAATACACAGAAGGTCTGTACATGAAAAGTTAGCAAAACTAAAACCTTTGCATTATTCTCATTTTTCTTCTCGTAAATTTATTTACTGAATTTGAGTTTCACTGGGTGTCGGGTGAGAATTTTTTTTTTTTTCACACGCATGTGTCATTATACTAAGGAAGTTTTTTTTTCTTTTGGCAAACAGCACTTCTTTTTCGATATTTTGCAAGAGACAGTTTATCTTTTGCGGTAACACTCCATTTCTTTTTTTTTGTTGTTTGTTTAACTTAAAGGTAAAAATAAATTTAACCCTTTGGTAACGATTTTTTTTAAATTCTGTTACATTTTGCTGTTTGGTGCTTGGTGCATGTAGAGAATTTTTGTTCATAGTTAACACACACAGCAGTTCATAGTTTATGTTAGTTCATAGAAAAAACCCTTACACGAGTTCATTGCTTTGTCAATTCTTTGCGTGCATCAGGGACTAATTGTCACTGTTTTCACAACTGATTTTCAAAACACTTAGGCATTTTACTTCATTGATATATTTCTTTGGTTCAGTGTTATATTTTCTTTCACTTGAGGTCACTGTGATACACTTCTAGTGTTCATTTGTATACTAGCACACGTTTGTTATTTTTTTATGCTAGATATTTAAAAAAAAGGGTTTCCTTTTTTCGTAACTTTACAGGATTACACTTTACTTTTATTTTTTTCATTCGGTACCTTTCTTGGCTATTCAAGGTATTTCACGTGATAAGGTAGTTTTCTTATGCACGATTTTCCAATCACTCAGTACACAGGTGTGCATTATTTTTTTTTGGTTTTTGTTATGCTCATTGACACATGTGGTTTATTACTGGTATATACCAGTCGTAACACCTAACGGTGTTATTTATGACTACATTCACACACACACACACATACTTTTGTGTCACCTGTTGTATAATGCTTATTAAATTTCATTAAATTTAATGTAAATCTTTTTACCATTTTTTTTCAAGGGGTACTTTCTCTGGAAAGTTGTTACTACCTCTTGTTTATACCTTATAAGAGTGCAATATGTTTTAAAATTCACTTTACTTAAATTAGGTTCTCAGTAAAACACATTCAGTCCTTGTTTACTAGATAACATTATGGCAACTTTCAATTTACAACAAATAATTTAACCCCATCTTCCTCTCCTTTTACTAGTTACATTACTTTTAAAAACTAGAGATGTCACAACTAGTGCTGAAAAGGTTACATTTTTATATTTACTATATTATGTAATGTTTTGTATTTATATACAGTTCATGTCTCAAAATATTTTTATAAGTTGGAGTATGACCAACATTTGTAGCAATTGTGGAAATTGCTCTTGCTTGCAGTGAAAGTTCAAGCAATTTATATATTAAAATCTTCTGGAACTTTATAAAAAAAATAATGGTGTGCACACGTTATTAAAAAAAAAATTAAAAAAACAGCTGTCCAGAAGTATTAACTGCAGTTCAAAAAATTTCAATATATTTTATTTTGGCAAGTCTTTGGTACCAACTTGCTTTGTCATGCTTATAGGCATGCTTTTTATATGAGACATGATTTATTTGTTCCTTACATATTTAGTATTTCTGTATGTGTTTATAAACTGTTGGTCACCGGGTTCCCTCTACAAAATATTACATTTTACATATTTTCTTTATGTGTAATGTATTTGAGAGAAGACATGGGGTAATTATTTTTTCTCTCGCGGTTCACTTCGTTCTTTTTCGGCTGTTGGGGAGATATATGTGAAGGCGCCTACCTTCACATATTAATATTAAGACCTTTCCTCTTTCCCCCCTTTAAAATTACATTTTTTTAAATTCTTAAATTTAATTATCTGTCTGCATTCAGATTCAATCTGTTTTTAGCGCTCTTTTCCCTTCATAAATTAAGCATTCAATTCTCAGTTTCTTTAATATTTTAACCGCAGCGCACTGCAGTTAAAAGAAAAGAAATCATTTCCTTTTCTCGCCTAATAACTGGATTCTAATTTTCATCCTTCTGCCTTAGTTTGATGATATGCAGAAATTAGTCAGACATATTACTTCTACATTTTTAGCCGTTGGTCCAGATGTTAGATAGATGTGTCATTTCAGTTTTTAACCCTGTCTTTATTTTGTTTTTGTCTTTTAACGTGCTCTTTCGGCCGCTTCAATTCCATGAGAACTTTAGCAACCCCTATAGAATGTATTTCGCGGTTTATGAGCTAGAATTCCTAAGCAGCCATTGGCGTTAAATATTTCTTATTACTCTTTTACATTCCCCATTCAATTTCAATTAGTGTACTTTGACCACATGTCTTCCTCTCTTTAATCTCGCCATATAGTATATATATTTGGCGAAATTGTGTATGTAAGCTTGCCAACACTCCAGATTTCGAGAAAGTATTTTTTGAGCCAGACTAGCTCCTGAACTCGCATGATGTGAATAAAAAAGGAACTGTAACTCTTGCTCCCTTCTCCAACATTGGCCGTGTAATTCTCGGCGGTGGTGGAAACGATCCCGGTGCACAATAAAGACCTTCAGAAAACTTCTACCTTTTATTATCTCAGCAGTTCCTTGCCTCGATCTTGAAATAATTAACAATTGATTTTTTTGCCTTAGAGTCTGTATTGAAGCTTAGCAAAATGAACCACCTGTGCAACAACAAATAACTACTTTACAAATACTGGACAACGCCTTTACAAGCCTATTTGCACGCTTTTTCTTTCAAAATCAAACAGAAACATATTCTCTAACATGGGTTTCTGTTTGATGTGGAAAGAAAAAGCGTGCAAATAGACGTTCGTCTGACATTAGCCTATTTGCACGCTTTTTCTTTCAAAATCAAACAGAAACATATTCTCTAATATGGGTTTCTGTATGATGTGGAAAGAAAAAGCGTGCAAACAGACGTTCGTATGATGTCGCAAAAAAAAAAAAAAAAAAAAAAAAATACTGATCATATTGAAAATCGCTAAAAATTAAAAAAAAAATTGCAGAGGATAAAACTTACTATATTAAGCTAAAATTTTGCAACAAAATTCCTTTTACGAATGTCAAAAAATCTCCATGCATCGCAAAAAATACTGAAAATTGCATTAAAAATCGCTAAAAATTTTAAAATGGCATAGGACACAATTTACTATGCGCTAAAACATTGTAGCCGTATTTTTTTCTAGAATGTAAAAAAAAAAAAGTCGCAACGGAACGTGCAAAATTTATAAAAATGCTAAAAATTGAATTAAAAATCGCTACAATTAAAAAATTGAGGAGGACAAAATGTAATATATTAGACTAACAGTTTGCAATCGGTTTTCTTTTACCAATGTCAAAAAATCACCGCAAACCACGGAAAAACTAAAAATCGATTAAAATAATCGCGAAAATTTCAAAAATCTTTCTAAGATTTCCTAATAAACTTCATTGAAAGCAGGAAAAAATTACCATAATGGGCTAAAATATAGAAACCGGATTCTTTTTACTAATGTGGAAAAATCTCTCCAAAACTTAAAAAAAACGCTAACAATCGCATAAAAAATTGAAAAAAAAAATATATATATATATGTTTTTTTTAATTGCGCTTCCAGGTGCATAACTAAATACAGAGAGGTACCTTCCTGCCAAATTTCGTAGCTCAGCCACTAGCGGTTTCTTCAAAACACTGACACATACACATACACAAGACACATACACAAACTTCTGTATTTTTATTGTTATCGATAAACAGTCGATAGCAAATATTGGTGAATGTCTTTGTGTATATGTACGCTACTGGAATAAGAAAAGAAAAAGAAATGTGCAACAGAGCACAGAAATAAAAGTTTAACGTTTGATGTGTTAAGAAGTGCTTAACCTATAAAACCTATGGTGGATCAGGTAAGTATGACGTGTTTATAAACAATTTGAATTTATTTTGGTCGAATTCTCTTTTCTAATACATACAACCCAGCTATCACATACTCATATTATTTTAAGTCATTTTATTTAACTTTTTTATCACTGCAAGTAGCAACCAACACCGTTATCTCCATTAATCCAGCATTTTTTTTTCTGATAAAGGGAAAAAAAGAGGGGATTTTCCATTAAAAAAATATATCCGACGCGAACAAGTTAAATGAACACAGATTTAAATACCATGTTGCGTGTGGCTGAGTAAAAATACCGGAAAAAAGCAGGATTCGCTTGATGTTGTGAATCACGATATTTCCTCATGCATTTAAAAGAGCCTTATATTAATAATAAATGCTTAGAATATGGCAGAATAATGAACTTTCTTCTTGACCTATAAAATGTAATATTTGACTTAAATGAATAATTAACTGCATTTCGTATTTCTGAGTTATGATAGCAAGTTTGAAACTCTTAGTTTCTGTCATGAGATATATGTCAATGAAACTTAGAAAAATATTTCCTTAAAAAACTAGTTGCATGTGCCAATCACAAAACTTTCTTCCGTCTCAAACATCTTAATATTTCAAAAAGTAGTTACAGATGTTAATACTGAAATATTATTAGTTCAATACTATACCAACTTTGATTTTCATCTTAAATTTCTGCTTCAGTCAATGAAGCGTAGTAAAAATAAGCTCATCTCGATCATGATATATATTAAAATCAATATTTTTTCGTTATTCTGTTGTACATCAGCTTTTTGCGAATAGCCGGCTTAGCAGAACGCGAGTTCCTGTGGCTGCACGAGCCGCCGATGGACAACAGAACCAGTGGCGCAGCCAGAATTCGGTTCTAGGTGGGTTTTGAGTTTTTTGATAAAGGTGTTCGCCCGTTATTTGAATCACCGGTTAATATAATCTGTCTTTTTAATGAATCAAATCATGATGCTTTTTACCCGCAGTTACATTGGCTGTGTTTCATTTAAACAGCGTTTACAGTATTAGAGTTAGAAAACATAAAATGCACCAATGAAATAACCCCAAACTAGGTTAGATTTATAAAAAGTGTTTAAAGATGATGAGGAAAACTTTAAGAGTTGTAAGTGTACAGTCCATTAAATAATTTTTGCAGAGAAAATAACAGAATTCCAATCCACTTGTTCAACCAAAAATACACAGGATTTCATTCCAAGACAATCTCGAATTCTTGTTTTTAACTTTAATAATAATGAAGCCATTTTAACAAAATTTTCAATATACTTTCCGTGCTTTTGTCAAATGTAACAACATCCGAAAATTGGTGGAATTTATCATCATTTACGCTCAATTAGTGCTCTGTTAGGCAATCCATATTTTGGATATAACAATACCACATGCCATAATTTTATTCTACTGGAATGAAAACCGATGAATATTTCTCCCTCTAAAATACAGACTTTGTACAAAGTTTAAACTTGGTAGAGAACCAACCACGCTTCGGAAAGAGGTTGCAGAGATTCTCACGAAAGACACACTGATTACGATAATTTGTTCAATCACAATCAAAAGCAGTTTTTACAATTTTATAGTTACTACTTTTTTAATTCTTATTTTACAAAGATTTTTACTTGGGTACGTAAAAAGCTTGGTCTTAGATATAATTGGGAGCAAAAAGCGTAAAACAGGGCGTTTGAAACTAAGAGAGATCTGCAAAGTGTATGTTTCATGTTTTTTCCTGAAATTCGATGGTCTATTATTGTTTCGAACATGGAACAAAGGCAGAAGTGCAATTAAGAAATGCCCATTGTATAATACTTAAACCCAAAGCGTCTGTGTGGCAGGAAATGACCATTCTTTTAGCATAAGACGTCTCGAAAAAGTGACTTAGTCCAGATAACCAATTTTCACAAAACCAATGCATGTAATATGCGCTTTCACAGTTTTAAGTAGAATTTTCGCCGTTTAATTGAATCACTTTGTTGAATAGAGCTTGATTTTTCAAAGCGGCGGATTTCGAAAAACGCCAAAACGTTTAAATATTAATTTTGGTTTTGATTCATATAAGAGGCAATTATAGTAATTTTTCTTAGCTCTGGGCGGTGTTTTAACCCCCAAACCCCTCCCGTGGCTGCGTCACTGAACAGAACTACGAAAAACCGTGAAAATTATACAAAAATCACTATCACAGCGCGGAATATATCCAAATTCAAGCAGGACCTTCTGGCCATAGCCAAATACATACACAAAAAAATTTGGTTCAATTCTATTCATAACTTCATACATTTTTCGATGGTAAAATAAAGAAAATGGCACAAAAATCGCTATTGCAGCAACTCCTTCCAGCAAAATATTTTCAAATTCAAGGAGAAACTGCTGGCCACAGCCAAATACATACACAAAACAATGGGTTCAATTCTATGCATAACTTCATACACTTATTGATGGTACAATAATGAAAATGGTACAGACATCGCTATTGCAATGCCCCCTTCCGACAGAATGTTTCCAAATTAAAGGAAGACCTGCTGGCCATAGCCAAAAACATACACAAAAAATTTGGTTTGATTCTATGCATAACTTCATACACTTTTGAATGGTACAATAATGAAAATGGCACAAAAGTTGCTATTACATCTCCCTCCTGCCGGTAGAATATTTCTAAATTGAAGGGGGGTCCTGCTTGCCACAGCCAGATACATACACAAAAAGTTTGATTCAATTATATGCATAACATCATACACTTTTCGGTGGTACAATGGCGACACACGGACAGACAGACATTTTGTATAAACATGATTTTTGAAATCTCTGACCCCCTAAAACGCGTAAATCCGTCAAAAACCGGAAGTCGAAATTTTTTTTCGATTACAATACTTTCTTCAATTGAAGATAGAAGAAAGTAAAAAAGGATTGTTAAAAGTTTGTTATCTTGAAATCAACTACCAGCAGTACCATTATACACGTAGAGAGAAAAAAATATATCACTATATATGCATGGGTTATGGACCAGGAGTCGGAAATAGCACTCCACAAGTAGAAAAACTACAGTACACTGCCAAAAGAAAAAATGTTGCTTTTACAGTATAATACTGGCAGCTGGGGTGGCGGTTTATAACAGTAAAATGTAAAATTAACAATAATAAACGGTAAAATGAGCAAGTAATATCCCGTTAAGCAGTAATATACGATTTAATTCATTTATAAGACAGTATATTGCTGCTTATTTTAGGGTTATAAACTGGCACCCCAGCTGCCAGTATTATACTGTAAAAGCAACAATTTTTTTTTTTTCAGTGTAGTCGCTACTTTTTTTTAATAGTTTGTTGTGTTGCGAGTTACATTTTGAACAATGTAGTGTAAGGAATAGAGTCAGGAAAAAAAAATAAAATAAAAAAATAAATAAATCAGTAGTTTGTAGCGAGAATCGATTCTACTTTTAAGGGGACCGTTTACCTTTTCAACAATTTTGTTTATTTTAAAAAATATGGTTCAAATGGTGAACTCTCTGCATTTCAATGTTCAACTAAAAGTATATTCTGAAAAAAAAATTAACTGCATATTTAATTAAAATTTTTAAAAAGTTTAAAGGAATTTGAATTTTTTAAAATCCCTACTACTTTTTTAAATATTGATATTTTTGTTCAATTTTTGTTTAAGATTTTCAAATGTGTATTACACAAGACTGCGCATGGATTTTTAGATACATCTAATATTATATTTAATATAATTTTTTTCTGGTATATACAATGTAAAATGATGAAATCTAACACATCTTCATATACTTTTTTTTACTTGTTTTAAATAACAAAAAACCTGAAGGTTAATTCCATGTCCAGATTTATCACACATATAATAAAGAGCATGTACAAAAAAAATTTAAATCTCTATCTCAAATACAAAAAAAAAAAAAAAAAAAAGGCCTTAGCATTTTTAAAAAATGAAAGTGAAGAAAATATGATCATGGAGAAAAAGTTATTTAAAGTTTTAATTTGTGTAAGGAATTGCGGTGGGTATATTAACAAAATTCACAATAATATCTCCCGATATAAATTGGGGTATGGTTAAAAATGAGATGCCAAAATATTCACAATTAAACAGGCTTTCGTTTAATATTAAAAAAAGAAAATCGATTTTTTGATCAATTTTCAGGTAAAACACTGTCCTACTTTAGGATAATAAAGGGCTTTACTACAAATCATGTTGTCGTAATTTCAGCTGCTGTGTACGAGTACAACAACGCATCGCATGAAGTCATAGATTTTTCCAATTTACACTTGGTGCTAAATTCAAGTACTAACCCACCAAAGGAATTCATTTTCTTTCTGGTAGCATTTGTTTATTTATTCGTTATTAGATCTTCTTCTTTTAATGCCGAGTTTCATATTATTTGAAATTTCTTTATTTGCAGATTTTATTTATTGTTAGCATTTAGAGTTGTTCTTCTGTAATTTTCTAAATTGTAAAATTTGACAAGTCAATATAATTAATTTTTAAAATAACTTAATAAAATTAACTATTAATAGCGCATTGCAGAGTTAAGAAAACAAATACCGTCATGTATAAGACTTCTGCCAATTCAACAGCATTTACTTTAGAGATAAACTAATTGTTGTAAAATTTGGATCTGCAGTTACACTCTATGTTTACATGTATGAGAGTTTTCTAAAACATGTATCTTAAAGACAAAATAAATAAATAAATAAATAAATATAAAACATGGTGGCTTAAATTACCCTACCATATGGGGTAATTAAAGCCAGTAGTAAGAATTTAATGTTTGGCTTATGTTAGTTGGCGATAGGGTAACAAAACATATAAAAGGCTAAAAGTACACATGCTGCTCAAGATATTTATTAGTAAAAATAAAAGTGTACATTTTTTTTTTAGTTTATAGTGTTTCGGATATTTAAATTACACTAAAAATGTTCAAGATGTTTAATTTAATATGCAGGTATATTGAAGTTTAGATAACAAGCTCAAATGGAAAGATATAGCGTCCTCTATTGATTGCTGCAGGCTTCGATTGAATCGAAGGCTAATCGATATTCCTCGAAAAAATAATTATAAATGTTTAAAAAAAATAAAAGAAGAACAAGACGAAAATTATTTTATTGACTGATTTTTATTAACGTGACAAAGTGGTTAAGATAATAAACATGCTTTAATATTTAAATTATCTTTATACTATTCCTGGAACATTCAACAGTCACTGGAAGATTTAGCAGTTTGAATGTTTGAATTTAATTTTTCAGTAAAACTAATTTGTAATTCAATTTTTTCTCGTAAAATTCCATTTTAAGTTACTTCCCAACTTTTAATTATAATTTTTTTAAAATAATGATGACGCGTTTCTATAACAGATTTCCTGAATATTCTTAAATTATTCTTTATCGTCTGCTTGGATACAAGCAAAACAGTGAACGAAAGAAGAAAAAGGAGTCAAATCTGGAAGATCTCTGATTGTATATAGAGAGGAAATTCGGATATTATGGAATACCATTTTATTTTTATTTGTAAATCAACATAAAAATATTGAAATACATTAAAAGTTAGCAAAGAACAAACTTTGACTATTTCTTAACACATTTTTAATGCGTTTAAAGTGGAAGGAAAAAAAATACTGATCAATATTTAGCTTTAAAAAAAAAAGTTACATTTTTCGGGTGATGGCAACTAGTAAAATAATATGGGGTTTAGACGTTTAGAGCATGGGGGAAAGAAATTGATGGAGATGCAGTATGCTATAAAAACGTTTTAAATATGATGCGCGTTATCGCTCAAATTTAAATGCTCCCACTCGGCCCAAATAAAATAAGCATCTGGAATAGGAACCAAATTCTTTGACGTCACCCGTGCATTTTTTCTCTAAATGAAAGTGATCTGCTTATTTTTAAGCATTTTAAAGCAACATTCCATTGTATTATGAATTTAAAACTGTATTACTAAAAGTTTTCTTCTTTTTTACGTGAAAGAACGTGCTTGTGTTTGGGCCGACTGTAGCGGATTTTAGGGTTACTTTTTTGGCGTCACCCCCAGCCACCTTACTTCATCTCTATTCTTTCTCTTTACTCTATGGGTTTACCGTCATAAGAAATATTAAAATTGCAAGAAAAACAACGATTTAAAAGAATAACCAAAATTATTCAATGAGTAAACCATCATCTATACATCATCTATAAATCATCAGATTCTTTGAAAATTTGTTTTAACTTTTAGACTCGTCTTGAAACAGTTGTTTAGCTGACCCGACACACTATCTTGAAAAACATAACCTCTTCACTCGTCAACAAGTTAGCATAAACAGAAACTGACTAACACACCAATAAATATAACTGCTCAACTTTATACTGAACTTGGTTAACATCACTGAAAATGAGATTTTATAATTAATACAAATTTTATAAAATTGACCTGCAAAAATTGAGAATAAGATTTTATTTTACCTTGTCGCTCCAACAACAGGTATCCAAACAGAACTGAGCGCAGTGCCTCATGGGAGTACCAGGAAGTCGTATGGCAGATTTATGCTTGATTGCAACACCGTAAGACCCAGATATTGAAGCATTCCCTATTGTCCTACAATTCCATAATACCCGAACTTCCTCTATATACGGTGTGTCCACGCATAACCTGACCGACCTTTATATTCGCAACCGTTGGTCCTAGATGGATACTTCCAATTACAAAAGTGGTCAAAATTAGGTGCAGGATTAAGATAAAAAAAAGTTTGAAGCGAAAAAACAATTTTGTGAAGAATTACAGAATCTAAATTTTTATACGCCCCCCCCCGGTCCTATAAGTTATATTTAGTAAAATTTTCCTATTACACTGACAAGTAAGGCAAAAAAAGTTCCGTTATTTTACGATTAAAATTGACCGAGTAATAACTGTTTAAAGTTGGAGCATATTTTTTGCTGCAAATTAGGGGCCATTCACAAATTTAGTAGAAATATAATTTCGTCAGATATGTTAAATAAATGGTTGAGAGTAAAATTAGCATAGCAATATAAATTTGAAATCTTTAATCCTTTTGAAATATTACTGCAAAATATACTATTTGTACTGAATATATAAAAGGATACAAATAACAGCATTTTTGTTATATAAAAGGATGAAAAACAACTACCTCAATTCTTTACAAAACGATGCATATTTTAAAATGCTATTAGATTGCACTGTCTTTCAAATTTTGGGTTGTGCTATGTTTTTTAGGTTTTGAAAATTGTTTCTTATGTATTTTTTAGCGCTGAATCCGAAAATAACCTTAATTTTGAACCATCATGTCTGGATTTTTCTCAAATCGCAAATTTCAAAGTTAAAAAACTCTTAGTTAAAATTGATCCCCCCTCCCCTCCCAAATTCATCGGACCCCTGATCTGTTTAGCTGTAAGAAACCCAGTATAAGCCAAAAAATTGAATAAATTATTGAATTAAATAAAATTAAACTGAATAAAAAAAAGTCTTGCATCTACCGGGTGTCCTAAAAAGGACTGACTGATTTTAAAATTCAATAACTTCCAAACGGTGACAGATATTAAAAAAATTCTTGCAGGAGGGTTATGCATAAAGCCAAAAGTTTTTTTACAGTGATTTTCGATTTTAGTTCGAATTACAAACAATAGATGGCGCTGCGATCAATAGAGGCTCAATTCAGGCTCGATTTTTGGTACTTCGTGGCCCAGATAATACATTTCCATCTCCTTTTTCTGCATGGAACAACAGAAAGGACCAACAATCGAGCCTGTATTTAGCGACTATTGCTTACAGCGCCATCTATTGTTTGTAATTCGAACTAAAATCGAAAATCACTGTAATAAAACTTTTGACTTTATGCATAACCCACCTGCAAGAATTTTTTTAATATCTGTCACCGTTTGGAAGTTATTGAATTTTAAAATCAGTCAGTCCTTTTTGGGACACCAGGTATTTTATAGTATCAGATTTTTCGTTATTTTTTAACCTTGAAATTTACGATTTTCGAAAAATCGTGACATGATGGTTAAATGTGTAGGTAATTTTTTTATTCAGCATTAAAAAATACATAAAACGTAATTATAAAAGCTAAAAAACACAACCATCGCAGGTTTATTTTATCTAATCTAAAACTCTTTCTTAAACTTGTTGACGGTAATCTATCCAAATTTTTTTTGTGTTATCCTCTAATATAAGTATTTATAAGTAAGCGTCAAAAATCATAATAATATTACATTGTCATCGGATTTAAGTCAGTATGTAAAATTTAACTTCATTCGAATATTTGAAAGTTAGTTAAAGTTCAAGTACAAATTTTAAACTGGAAAGACAATCGTTGCACGTTAAATAAAACCTTATGAAAATAATATACGAATTTTTGCTAAAAGAAATCATAGCCTCAAATCCTTACAAAATAAATAAATCATATGTTAAAATACAATTATTTTTACTAATCTGAAACTTAACTAATGAATGTTATCTCGATTGTAATAGTTGTACGATCTTTTTCAAAGCGCAGAAACCTTGAAATAAGTTTAAGTACTTTATACACGACCCCTGAAAACACAGCCGAAATCATCTGTTTTGAGTTGCAATAAAGTGGTATAAATCATGCGTTTCAAAGTTTCATAACGCGGCCAATTTTCATGCTAGATGATTGGGACTTTTTTTGTCTTACTTGTTAGTGTCGCAGTAAATTTTTACTAAATATCACTTATAGGACCGGAGGACCGTATAAAAATTTAAATTTCGTAATTTTTTTAATAAATGTTTTTCTTGACCCAAATCACTTTAAAAATAATTCTTTACCTTATTTAACCCATTTTTGTAATTGGAAGTATGCATCTAGGACCAACGGTTGCGAAAATAAAGGTAGGTCAGGTTACACGTGGACACACTGTATACATGTATTACTTTTTTGAAATAAATAATATACATGAAACAGTTTTAGAACACTACGTATACAGAACGTATTACATATACTTCCCATATAATTTTCGTAGAAAACATTTAAACTTTTAACTGTAAGCATAGCGATAAAATTATTGAAAAACGCATTTATTCAAAGTAAAAAAATGAAATATGAAACTGACAATAACAGAAATTTCTTCTTCTAAAGAAAAGATAGAATTTCACTTTTAAAAGAGAGAGAGAGAGAGAGAGAAGGAGATAAAAAAAATAGCGGGGAATTTCATTTAATGGTTAAATTTATTAAAAATAAAAAATCGATAGTTTTACGTTATTCGAACTAATATTTTTCCATCGTATCAATTTTAGAAATATTGAAATGACGTCTGATATTTTCCAGAACGAAAAACTGTAAGAAATCGTATAGAAAAATAAATGGGTGTTTAAATTTGGAGAGGTTGTATATGAAAGATAACTTTTTAAAAGTTATGAATCATTTCCGATAATCTTCTGAATCAATTACTAATCAATATCCCTTGAGAAAAAAAAAATAAATGTAAAAAGTAAAAAGTAAAAATAAACTCTGTATTACATATACTCTGTGATACAATTTCTGATATTCAGAATTCGAATATCCGGATATTCTGATATTCGGAATACAGTATTGCACGTTATTTCGTTCTCTTCTATTACAACACTCTTCTTCAAAAATTTGTCAAAAATCCTTTAGACTAGTCGAATTTGGGGAAACATTTTTTTTTTTTTTTTTTTTTTTGCTATTATTGATATTTTTGCTATTATTATATATTTTGTTATTTTAACACCAAAAAAGTGGAGTGAGAACTTCTTTCATTTGCTATTTGAATATGATTGAATAAAGCATTGTTGTAATTCTGGTAGTATTACTTTTTTTTTTTTAATGTACTGACTAGCAAAACCGTCATTTGGACCCATCCAAGTCTGCCTAGAAAAATTAAGAGGGGGCCTAGCCAATGGCAGAAAAGTCGAAAAATATGAAAATGACCTTCATATTTTTTTAATGAAATGTGTCCTTGAGAACTGAAAAATACTTTCTATCCGTGAGTATTTTTTAGTCTTTTTAACACCTTCCATATAAATTCGTTTTTTTTTTTTTTTTTTTTTTTTTTTTTTTTTGCCGTCTGCCTGCCTGCCCAACTGTTTGGCCGCCTGTCTGTGCTCTAACTCCTGTAAATATGCTCGGATTGCTATGTAATTGATATATGTTACTGAGGTTTATCATGGCATGTTCAGTATTGAAAATAAAGTGTGTACCATTTATGTTTATTTTACGGGGACACTCAAAAGTATTCCATTACATTAGGATCAATGAAGAAAAGTCGTTTTCAGTGCATGTTAATGATGTTACACTATTTCAAACACAACGAAATTGATATGAATCACTCATGTGAATGGCGACATCCTTTTATAAAGTACAGAGTAAGTAGCAATTATAGTTCGTTTACAGGTACCGACAAAAGAATTCCATTATAATATGGTTTTTGGTAGAAAATCGTTTGCAGTGTATATTAATGGTGTTACACTATTGACAAACATCTTTCTTTTATCTATATAGATATGTGAATATAATTAAACGAATGCAAAAGGAATAACTTTGGAAATGCACATTCTCAAAAATTCTGAGGTGATTTGGGATCAACCTTCTCGAAATTAAAACAAGTTGAAAATTGCTCGTCAAACGTGGCAAATGAGGTGCGTTCGTACTATAACCAGTTTTATAAATATTTTTTGCACAGCATATTGTGTTAAATGTATATTTTAGTGCACTTCATAAGTGCATATCTATTTCATTCTGTTCGAAAGGCTGTAACATCATTAAAATGAACTTGCAATAATTTTTTCCCATTGGCCGTCATGTAACGGAAAACTTTTGACTGTACCTGTAATTAACCATACATCCGATTTTCATAAAATTTGAAATGACTATACAAAATTTTGCAACATTTATATAGTTAAAATTTCAGACCATTCGGAAGGCTGTAACATCATTAAAATGCACTTGCAATAATTTTTTTCCATTGGCCGTAATGTAACGGAAAACTTTTGACTGTCCCGGTAATTAAACTATACATCCGATTTTCATAAAATTTGAAATGACTCAACAAAATTTTGCAACAATTATACATTTAAAATTTCAGACCATTCGGTTGGGTAGTTTTTTCTCTGTTATATACGGACAGACAGACAAACGGACAGATAGACAGACGGATGTGCTGAACGACGACTATAGGTGCTGGTGCTACGTATTTATATAATTACGAACGCACCTAAAAATTCTACTAACTATCATGGCTGGTAGGGAAATTTTTTTTTAAACAAATATAAAGAAAATAAGACATTTATAACATGATGAAAAACAATACAAAAATTTGAGGATTCTTATTCCATTTAATATTATTTTTTTTTAATAAAACTAGTTGATAGCAACTGGATACGTTGCGTTTAAATTACATCTTTTCATTGTTTCAAAATAAAAATAATTCGAATTTTATTGTAAATTTAGTATATTAATTTTATTAAATGCCCACATATCAAGTAATAATTCATATTTACAAAGTATAAATGCTACACATTTCATTTTCAATACCGAACAGGCCATAGTAACCTCGATAACATATACCAATTACATGACAATCCGAATACATTTAAGCGAGTTAGAGCACGGACAGGTAGCGCAGACGGCCAGACAAGTTGAATTTGTAAGTACTTTGAAACAGCGTTGGAAAGTGTTAACATGTTAACAACTATGTTAGAAAGTTTAAAAAAAGAAAAGATCAGTGCATGTTTTCTGTGTTTGATACTGGAATGTGATTGTTAACTGGCCACTTTCCAATTTCCTGAGCTGCATAGTTCATTGCACGCATTATTATGATCACAGTTAAGGATATCTTCCTGGATATGAATTTAATGTTTTTTGATAAATGGCCGGGAAGAATTCTCTGGAACAGAAATAGGTACTCTATCTCTCATTTGCGTTGAACCTTTTTTTTTTCATTATTATTTTTTAAATGTATATTTTAGAACCTTTAACTTTGTTATGCACTGGCACAAGGAAGGAGAGGATTTAGACAAGTGTACCAGTCGTACTGAATTGAAGAAAGTCCCATCAGGAGCCGATTTCATATAAGTATAAATACCCGTAGGAAATGCAAATGACAATGCTGTTTTCAAATTTACCCCGCAGAAGTGATAGTAGCAAACTATCTATATATGGATACCTCGATTTTAGTGAATTCTTTAAGAGATATATGAAATTTGATAGACATTCATTCAAATGAGCCTATGCTGTTTAAACAAACTTGTAATAATAAGTATCATTTTTCTTTTGAGAAATTTTTTTTAATATTTTACGTTACATCCAGGGCTTAATTTCTAACAAAAAAAGTACCGGAGCCCTAATATTCTACGGTACCGGTACTAATAACTGTACCGTTCCCCCTCCCTCACCCTCCTCCTCTGTCACTCCAATCTGCATATTTATATTTTGTACATTATTTGCATAATTTAAAGCCTTTTTTTTTTCTTTAGCAAAATAAAAATTTTAATTATATCTCTCAGCATATACTTAGCTGTCAACTATTCCACTTTTTAGTTATCACTCCTTTCGAATAGTAACCCTTGCCTAATTATAATGTTAATTGCGATTTTTTGTTAATTCTACGATTAAATATGGTAAAAATTATGATTCGGAAATAGTGTTAACAAAAAAGGGATAGTTCGGAGCTATGCATTTTTATGAAAAAATGAATGGAATTTACAGAAATTAACATTTATATGCTGAAGAATGGAACAATGTTTTTCAATTTCCTATAAAAGATGCATATCTTAAACTATAATCGATTACTTCCACATAACAATCTTTTGTGATGAGTCCCTGAAAATCAGATTAAATTAAATATTTGACACCATTATTGGAAAGATTCGATGCTTAGAAAAAGTGGAAAGACTGCTGATTGCTTTCTAACAGAATAACAATACATGGCAATTACATCAACTTACAAATGAAAGTGACTTCGTAAATGTGCAGAGCAGAGCCTTAGCATGGGAAGCGTTCAGGATACAAAATAAATAAAAAAATTACTGACGGGATTGTTGTACGCAATAGAAGACAAAAACCTCAAACAAACAATACGTCAAACTGGTGCTCATTGGCTAAAAACAGAAAATATTTTTTTTCGGGTTAAATATCTTAAAAAAAAAAAAAATTATCCTACAGTCACAAAAGAAAATCGAACTTAAAGCAAGTTCATTGCTCAGTTTCTTGAGTGGCGCCGCATCAATGCGTCGCCGACATAAATTTGCGCAAATACTATCACAAGAATAAAAAAACACGATTTCTGTTTTCCCTTCATTCTGATCGAAATAAAATTAAAGTGATTTGAAATAGAATATAATACGTAATTTTAAAGGTGGAATTTTTTTTTTTCTACACATGAATAAATCAAAATTTTGAATATATGACAGATTGAGCTCGAGTCAGTCCAGGCCCAAAAACTGATATAAAAATTTAGTCCGATTATCTCCATCTCCTATGTGTGCTACACATTACGTCACACATAATTGTTTTGTTAAAAAAGAATGCAAAAACTTAGAGATGGGAAGGAAAGGATAATTTAGGCTTCGATTTTTCGGAAGCGTTATTGAACTGGGCTCCAGAACCCTGTATTTATGAGCTCCGGTGAATTCCGACCAATATCTAAATATTTACTAAAAACAGAGAAGTACCGGAGCTGGGCTCCGGTGCAAATTAAGCCCTGGTTACATCATGTCTAATACTTAAATAATATAAATTTTTAAAACTGCACAATAAAGGAAAAACTGCTCGTACAAAAGTTTGTAGATAAATAATTAAAAGATAATTTTTATAAAGTTTAGTGATTTATTATTTTGATATATCACTTTCAAACTTTTAAAGTTATTTTCAAGCATAGCAGTTTAGCTAAATTTGATAATATTTTTCTGTTTTTATTTACTTCCTTTTTAATGTTTAAATTTTATCCTTCTTTAAATACTGGATATGTATTCGGAATTCCCACCCCCCCTCTCCCTTTTTGTGTGCGGCACATGGTTTCATTTTAAAGGGAATTAATGCTTCAAATATTTTTTTTTAATTTGACGAAAATATTTGTTTGATTTTTTGGCTAAAAAATAAGTAAAATTGAATATGTAATCTACGTATATATATATATAACAAAATTTCTTAGAGTTTTAACTTCAAAATAACGACCCCCAGGGGGATACCTTCTTTGGGTATTCACGGGCTTCGCAACTCCGGGTTCCCGAGCGATCTTTCTCTTTTCCTTTTCCTCTTATTTCTCTTGTCTTTCTTTCCTCTTTGTTTCACTCTCATTGTGGTTTCCTCTTTGGAGGTGAGGGCAATTCTGCATGAGCCGATATCATCCTGTATGTCGACTCATGGGGAATTGTAAACCACCCACGTGTTTGCCGTGCGTGGCGACCCGTGTCCCTGGAAAAGGGGATCCTGGCAGTTGAGGGAAACCAACACACTGCTTTGGCCTCTGCTTCAGGTAGACGGGGGGTGCATATTGGTCCCGTATGCATCAATCGGCTGGTCAGCTGACTTGTCACTGGCTGGGGATCAAGTGAGCGAGTACTTACTAGCCTTCTCGTTAAGGTTGGAGACTGGCATAGGAGTGTCTTGTGACCGTATGGGCCCTGGTTAGCACTGGTGCACGAATGTGCATCCCCTTGTTGGGCTCGGTAGTGGGTGGTGCGGCCGGGGTCTGAATTCTATCTATTTTCAATTATGGCTGGAAATACTAATATTCCTTCAATTTCTCTCCCAAGTGGCGAGCAACAAAGTGTACAGACTTCATTCACTCGTTATTTTGTAATTAAACACACTGATAGTTCTCAGATAGTTCTCAGATAGTTCTTTCAAAAAAACTTCACCTTTTCTTACAGCAAAAACATTTCAGTCTGTTTTGGGTGATGGTCACTCGCTCAAAAAATTGCTGTCTGGGTTATTTACTGGTTGAGGTTTCTTCAGCCAGGCAGTCACAACTTCTGTCAAATTGCAATAATATAGGTACTTTTTCTGCCTCTGTTAAAGCACATCAAACTCTGAATACTTGCCGTGGTGTAATATCTGAATCAGATCTTTCATTTTCTACAAAAGAACTTCTAGCTAATTTAAGCGATCAAAATATCATAGATGTACGTCGTATCATTATCCGTCGAAATGGGCAAATACTTCCTACTAAACACATTATTCTAACTTTCAATAGCCATATTTTGCCTGCTGGAGTTGAAGCTGGTTATCTAAACTGTCCAGTCAGGCCTTACATCCCTAATCCTCTCCGTTGTTTTAAGTGCCAGCGTTATGGGCATACTAATACTACCTTTCGTGGCACTGTTACTTGTGCACGTTGTGCAGAGGTCGGCCATGACGGTGGAACTTGCGAAAAACCAGAGCGCTGCGCTAATTGCAAAGGGGATCATACATCATACTCTCGCTCTTGTCCTAATTGGATCCGCGAAAAGGAAATTCTTGCTGTTAAGATTACTCAAAAACTTTCCTACCCTGAAGCCCACAAACAAGAAGAATCCAGGACCCCATCTGTTGGGGTATCGTACTCTAGTATACTTAAAGAACAATCAAAACCTGTAAGGCACATAAGCACCCAGAACGATAACTCTTTTCCTCGGAGTAACTCAGCTAAAACGCAATCAACAACCACTTCAAACAAAGAAACCCGTGATGTCTGTTGTGGTAGTAAATGCTATGCTGCCCCAAAATTAGAACGTTGGCTACCATCCTCAAAACCTGTCATAATAGAATACCAAACTAGTCAATCACAAAAACCTCCAGTGCATCCCAAAAAGTCATTCGAACTCCAGGTTGAGATTACGGCTGTTAAACCTAAAACTACATTACAGAAACCCGATACACTGTTAAAAATACAGGTTCAGTTCTTCACCAATATTGCGGTTAATCAATGGACCTTCAAGAGAAATAACCACTAACTTGGATTTCTTAAAATGACTGTGATCTGCTGATTTCTGATTTCACGTACTTTCTGGTTCAATCTTTGTTATCGTCGTGTGGCAACGGCGAAAGACGGCTACCTAAAGTTTTAATGGCGGCGTCCATGCTTCCTTCTGGCTTCCTTCTGATTTCGTGGAATTTCGTAGCAAGAACGAATTTCTCTCAATATTCAAGGCCAGTTCATAATGATTATTGTTTATTTTACTTTTAAACATATTTTAATGATATAATGTTTCTTTCGCACACGAAATTTACCTAGAAATATTTATCTATATTTTCCCTAAGCCTAGACTTTTTAGCACCGATTCAGAAATTATTATGCATTGTGTCAGAAATATGTAACTATTATAAAGTTATTAATGTCAGTAATATATTTAATAAGTTAAGTATAGCTAGTTAATTCGTTTATAGCATTTATGCAAACGAAATTAGTTTCCAATTTTAATTTTTTCGCTTTGCTTGTGTTTACTTAATAATATGCAGTTAGCATAAGTTTTATACGCAAAAAAGCGCTTTTACTACTACGAAATCATGATATATTACTGCATAACTATATCTTTTACATTACATATAAGGATGTTTCAGGCATTTTATATAGCTAAATTAAATTAAAAAGGTTTAAATGATTTTTAAACCGATCAGTTAAAAAAAATAATAAATGATGTTGATAAAAAGAGGTTGACATTTTCTTTTTTTTCTGTGATATTTAAATTTACATTCATAAATACTTTTATTTTGTACGTAATACATATATGCAACAATAATTGAAAAGAATATTTTAATGTTTTTAAAACTGTAATAATGGAACGGTAATCTTTTTCTAAAAATGATATTTTTTATTACAAACTCTTGATATATGTTTGTATGACTGTCTTTTAAAAAATATTTAAGCATGTTTATGGCATTTTATTTTATATAACCAGGGCCAAAACTAGCCTTTTTTTGCGCGAGGGACAAACATAGATTTTGCCCTCCCTCAGCAAAATAAATTTACAAAAAGAATTTTACCAAGTTTCTAATAGCCGACTGTTTTTAAAATAAGTAATACTGAATTGCGTAATCAGCTTTGTCAAATATTGATTTCATTAAAACATTGAAAACGGAATCAAAAGGAACTGAAAAAAAAAAATCTGTTTTATACAAGGATCCTTAGATCCTTCTATGTCTTGACATGCCCCAGAAAGTACAGTTTTAATAACACAGTGCTGAACATAGAGGTGAGAAAAAACAACAAACAAAATCTTTGGTGTCGTCTTCGTCTTCCGTTCTGGGGTCTGGACACTTACCCCTCTTCCCCCCTTTAGTTTCAGCCCTGTATATGACTAAATTAAATTTTAAAAAGATTTGATTTTTAAACCTCTCATTTTTAAATAAAAGTAAAAAATGAAGTAGACAAAACTGCTTATAGCCTTTTTTTTTTTTTTTTTTTTTTTTTTTTTTTTTTCAACATTTTATTCATGAAAAGTTTTATTTTATAAATAATGTAATGGATACATGAAGCAACCTTGGTTGGAAATCGCCAACTGTATTGAAAGTAAGGTTCATTGATATAGTCAAACATCATTGGATATATATCTGATGTTTATTTTAAAAATATCAAGATGTTTGATATTTTCATGTACAGTAAAAATCTTTATAAAGCATTAAAACCTAATGCAACCTAAAAATGTGAGGTTTTGCATTGTATAGAACACATTTCACTGTACACAAATACATAATAACATAACGTTTTAAAACAATGTGTAGTAGTAATAATCATGGAACGATAATCTTGTTTTTTAAATGCTACTATTTATCACAAACTCTTCATGTATGTTTGTATGATTCTCTTTTTCAAATTATTTGAGCTTGTTTATAGCATATAGCATCTTATGTAACCAGGGGTCAATGCAGGTTTTTATTCTTGGGGCCCATTTTCTGAAAAGCAAAAGTTATTTTTGTGAATTTTGTTATATTTTTGTGAAAAATAACATTTTGTAACGAAAGTTGAAATCCAGTTATTCAAATTCGAACCAAGAATTTTTTAACAAAAACTTCTTTAAATTCCCTTGCTAAAGTTTTTGTTTTTTATGACCTGGTGTTATTTACAAATTACACATTTTAAAACAGTTTAATGTAATTAAGGGGCCTATTTTATTTAAAGGAATTTTGTGAAGGGGCCTGTTTATGAAGTTCATTTTTGTGAAGAGGCCCATTTTATTAAATTAATTTTTGTGAAGCCATTTTATTAAATTAATTTTTGTGAAGCCATTTTATTAAATTAATTTTTGTGAAGCCATTTTATTAAATTAATTTTTGTGAAGGGGCCTATTTTATTAAATAGATTTTTGTGAAAGGGCCCTAATTTGGCTCTAAATTTTGCCTGGTAACTAAATTAAAAAAAAAAAAGATTTGATTTTTAAACCAAAATATTTTTTTAAATGAAGTTGGCAAAAATTGTTTGTATTCTTTAAAAAATTGTCTTTTAACATTTTATTCATGAATAGCTTTATTTTGTAAGTAAAGTATTGGATACATGAAGCAATGGGATTAGAAATTAGCAGTTGTTAGTCGTCAAATGCAACTAAATTATTGCATTTCAATACCACAAAATTATGCCTAGACGTCAGATTTGACGCCTAGCTTTCTTTCACTTTATTTTCTGTACAACGAACACTCTCATTTGTACTTTAACCTAGCTTCCCACCCCTCTCCCGGTATAATTCAAGTTGAGTTAGGAGATCCGTTTTTAAAAACTCAATATCTTGATTTCAATTTTTCAAAGTGATTTTCTAAGATTACCTAAAATAAATATTGGATGACAACATTCTATTTTATGTGTTTTTAATATTTAAGATTTTTCCTTTCTTGTATGTTCCTAAAACAAGACACTATTGAGAATCTTAAATTTTAGTGCTACCCCTCTTCCAAAGAAAGTATAATGCCACACTATATCCAAAGGTTCATTTATTTGCTATTTTTTTTAATTTTCTGATGCATTTTCAGTCACAAGATATTTTCTAATCTAGGATTATCTCTGATTGTATGTAAAAGTTAAGATTTTCTTTCTATGGACATAATTGTTTGACAATCTGTTTGTTTTGTATGTATATTAGCTTTATATATATATAAAAAGTTAAACCTTTTTGTAGAACCCAAATGTTGTTGTTCAATCATGTTTTACACTTTCATAGAAAAGTTTTCTCACCCTTAACATATAAAAATTGAAAGGATATTGTTAACATGTTTGCAAAAAGAAAGGAGAAAATATGATGCAACATAAATTGTAACCTTGAAATGCAGTTTGCACCCCCCCCCCCCAAAAAAAAAAAAAAATGCAGGTGACATTTTACGCCCTACACCTTATCAAGTATATGAAAATATCAAGATGTTTGGTATTTTCATATATTTGATATTTATTTTCAAATTATCACTATGCAAGATATTTTTGATATTTTCAATGCGAAACAAATACAAATGCAATTTTCAACTGTTGTTGGCAGTGTCATTCTGTAGATGAACTTCTGTGTCTCTGGAGTGACTTTTTTGCCAAAGAAAAAATTAGTATCTTTTTCAAGCTTTAAATTTGAAGTTTTATTTTTAAATTAGCTGACCCGCCCAGCGTATCAAAATTGATAGCAATATGAAAAACAAAACCCCCTTCCTCCTAAGCAGATAATATGCGTAAAAATAATACATATTATTTATATAAACATATTTATTGTTTTGACATGTATAATGTTTATTAAATAGTTATGTGTTTATAAATATTTAAAAACAATGTGTTCTGCCACCTTGAAAAATTTGGTAAGATGCTAAAACTATCTTTTGACACCATTTTTGTATTCCTTCGCCAATTTTCCGTGCACGTGTGTGTCTGATATTATAGAACTCTGATGTGAAGTAATAAGAAACTTTAACTGAATTGCAAAGAATATTTTAATGTTTTTGAAACAGGAAATTTTATAAAAATTGGAAATTGTGAAAACACAAATCTAGGCACTTGTAAAAATTGTGCTCATTAATTCAAATTCTTGCAATGTGTCTGTAAAATTGTATTTTATAAATAGTTTAAGAAAACAGATATTTTGTTGCATTAATTTTTTGAAAATTTTATTTTACTACAAATGGAAGTTTAAAACCATTTTGAAATTATATATTTAAATATAAATTTAACAGAATTTATAATTTCTTCTTTTAAATTTCCATAGGCTTTACCCAACTGTGGGACACCAGCCACCTTGAACCTGCAAGTTTATGAGGACAGTCGGATTTCTGGATTGTGTAATTAATGTAAGTACATTTTATTATTTTTTAATTAGCAGTAGGATCAGGTGGGGTAAAATAGTTATAAAAACAGCACATTTTTTAAAATTCCTAGTTTGTCAAAAATAATCTGCAAAAAATTGAACGTGCTAATGAATCAGTAGGTACTCCCAACATTTTAAGGACAATCTCAACAGTAAAAATGCAAATTATTACTGATCAGAGTTCATTCTAGGCGCTTTTCGCGGGGCGGGCCAGGCGGGAAGGGCCATGCCTGCCCTTCTTTACAAAATTCGACACCCCAATGCCCCCACTGTCCGAAATCCCCGCCCTGCGAGCCCTATCACTCAGAAAATCGACCGAGGGGAACAATAGCACCCTTTAAGTTATTTTCATCGCTTATTTCAAGCAAACTGTAAACTATTTGTAAACATTATATAACAGGGTTGTAATTTCAACCGGTCAAAATTGATTTTGACCAGGACACTGGATAAAAGTGGTTTTAACCGTCCAAAATTGGTCAAAAGTGGTCAGAAATGGTCAAAACTGTTAAAAATGGTCTTAATTTTAATAATTTTTTTCTTTTTTGCAATTAAAAGTAACTTAATAAGTAATAAAAGTCACAGGCAGTTAAAAAAATAATACACTGATAAGATAAGGAAGCTCATTAGTAAAATATGCTTATGCAATACAATAAGAAAGCTAGATCCATAATTGCCCTATCATTGTTAATTGTGTATCAACAGGAAAAAATCATTCTTCCTTTCAGCTGTTGATACAGGGGCATCTAAAAAAAACTGCCCAGTATTGTTTAAAACTAGCATCTGAGGCTAAAGAAGAGGTAGAAAACAAGTTTGCTGGTAAAGTAAGAAGTTTTGTAAGTGACAATGAAAACAAGATGAAACGCATGAGAGAAGATTTTCAAAATGCATATAGAGACGAACTGTTTATTTCTTATGGATGTGTTGCACATTACTTGAATCTTGTAGTACAAGATATTACAAACACAAACAAAGTTAATTCAATAATGAGGCACGTTATTGAAATGAAATTACAGATGAGCATGAAGATAATATTGATGATAACATTGTTAAAATCATTAACAATGTATAGTACAAAGAAGTAAAACATTTATAAAATCAACTTAAGCCTATTTCCCTTGCTTTAGATAAACTTAAAGATGCTACTATATCTGATGCATGTAACGAATGGTTAAGATTGCTAAAAGAAAAAGATCTTGAAACTTATTCTAAAATGATACAGTCTCGATTTAATAAAAATGTTACCCCAGTTCATTTTCTGGCTCATATGCTGAATCCTGTTTACATGAGTAAAAGTATTGATGAAGAGAAGCAAAAAATAGCAAGGCAGTGGTTACACGATAATATTGATCCTACCTTTTTGCCTCTTGTGATTGTATTTCAAGCAGAATCCTCACCATAACCAAAATCCTATTTTTCTGAAAGTGTAAAAGATACAATTGGGCCTGATGCCTGGTGGGCAGCAATGAAGAAGGTTAAAGGCATTGATATAAAATTTGTTGAATTCACATTACATCTAATGAACTGTTGTGCCAGTTCATCATCAATTGAAAGATTGTTTTCTAAATTTGGAATAATCCAAAATAAATTACGAAACCATCTAAGTTTAGAGACAACTGCAAAACTTGTTACTTGTAATCATTTTTTAAATTCAACACAACTTACATAAAAAAAAATAAAAGAGCTTGTGTATAAAAATAATTAAAACATTTGTATCTTGGTGTTATGTTATTTATGTTATGACTTTTTTAATTTGGTATTTGCTGGCGTTATGTTACTTATATTATGACATTTTAAACAAATGTTATGTTAGTTTTTAACATATGCTAGCAAAACATATTTGATTAGTAGTAAATAAATTGAATAGTCAATTTCAGTGGTCAAAATGGTCAAAATTGATTTTGACCAGGACGGTTAAAACCGGTTTAAACCACTGGTTAAAACCACCATGGTTAAAACCGAGACAACCCTGTTATATAATGTCCTAGCCCCATTTTGCACCTAATCTGTTCCTTTTCACTCCCCCCCCCCTCCCCCCCCCCCCCCCCCCCAACATCCTCATACAGACACCAATTATTTTCAGTAAAATTCCAGCACCGACGCAGTCATAAATTTCTCTCTGTCTCTTCATCCCATTTTTCGGCTACCGTGAAAACTCAGCCGAAATAAGAAAGAAAAAAATCCCCGGAAAGGTCTTTCGACGAAATTGGCATTTTTTCGCGATTCTCTTACGAAATTGGTTTTCTTAGGCGAACATTTCTCAAAATTTGCGATATAGTTTGTCCAAATTTTCGAATTTATGACCGATTTTTTTTTTTTTTTTTTTAATTTTTGGAAAAGAATCAACCCCTGCACTGCAAAGTGTCATGAATGTGGTAAAGGGGTAGTAGCAAAGACTTTTTGGGGGGTGTGGTCAGGCGCGGATCCAAGGGAGGAGGGGGGGCAATCGCCCCCCCCCCCCCCCCCCCCCAAAAAAAAAAAAATATAAATTCACCGCTTATCATGAATTTCAACAAATGATCGCCGAAAAAAAATTCAATTTCGTCAATCGTTCACAGAAAAAATCATCAAATTCATCAAAGAATCTCTAATTTCATCAAAGGATCGCGCAAAAACTGCCAATTTCATCAAAGAATCGCAGAAAAACACTAATTTCGTCAAAAAATCGCGAATTTCGTCCAAAATCGCTGAAAAAATGCACATTTCGTCAAAGGACCGGGTGAAAAAAAACGCAACTTTCTACAAGGATCGTAGAAAAAAGCGAATTTCGTCAAAGGATCGCAGAAAAAAAGCAAATTTTGTCAAAAAATCGCAAAAAACACAAATTTCACTAAAGATCCACGGAAAAAATGCAAATTTCGCGAAAACAAACTTTAGTTTCGTCAAAAGATCGCTGGGGAAAAATGTGAATTTCGCCAAACAATCAATGAAAAAAACGTGAATTTTGTCAAAGGGTCGCGAAAAAACACATATTTAGCGCCAGGAGGAGATTCCTCAAGACGCTCGTCCCTTTCCCCCCCCCCCCCCCCAAAAAAAAAATATATATATATATATATATAAATCCACCGCTTATCGCGAATTCCAAAAAATGGTCGCCGAAAAAAATTAATTTCGTTAATTATTCGCAGAAAAAATCGTCAAAGAATAGGGAATTTCGTCAAAGAATCGCGCAAAAAACACCAATTTCATCCAAAAATCGCAGAAAAATGTGAATTTCGTCCAAAATTGTGGAAAAAAAGCGCATTTCGTCAAAAGAACCAGGAAAAAACGCAACTTTCGACAAAGGATCATAGAAAAAAGCGAATTTCGTCAAAAGATCGCAGAAAAAAAAGCAAATTTTGTGAAAGAAACGTGAAAAAAGACTTTAATTTCGTCAAGAGATCTCTGAAAAAAATGCGAATTTCGCCAAACAATCAAGGGAAAAAACGTGAATTTTGTCAAAGGGCCACGATAAAACGCATATTTAGCGCCGGGAGGAGATTCCTCAAGGCGCTCGTCTCCCCCCCCCCCCCCCCCCCCCCCAAATAAAAAATATAAATCCATTGCTTATCACGAATTCCAACAAATGGTTGCCGAAAAAAATGAATTTCGTCAATTATTCGCATAAAAAATCATTTCGTCAAAGAATCGCGCAAAAAACGGCAATTTCGTCAAAGAATCACGGGAAAATGCCAATTTCGTACAAAATCGCGGGAAAAAAAGCAAATTTTGACAAAGGATCGCATGAAAAAGTGAATTTCTTCAAAGAATCGCAGAAAAAACGCAAATTTCGTCAAAATATCGCAAAAACGCGAATTTCACTAAAGGTTCTCGGAAAAAACGCAAATTTCACTAAAGAATCACGAAAAAAACTTTAATTTCGTGAAGAAATCTCAGAAAAAATGCGAATTTCGTCAAAGGATCGCGAAAAAAAAACGTGAATTTCGCCAAAGAATTGCTGAAAAAAATGCGAATTTTGTTGAAGGTCTGCCAAAAGAACGCATATTTAGCGCCAGGAGGAGATTCCTTGACGCGTGTATCCAGGGGGGGGGGGGGGGCGAACAGGGCGCTCGTCCACCCCAAAAAAATATAAATCCACTGCTTATCGCGAATTCCAACAAATGGTTGTCGAAAAAAAATTTCGTCAAATTCGTCAAAGAATCGCGAAAAAACGCGAATTTGGTCAAAAAAATCGCGGAAAACGCAAATTTCGTCAAAATATCGCAAAGAACACTAATTTCGCTAAAGAATCGCGGAAAAAAGCGCAAATTTCGTCAAGAGATCTCGGAAAAAACTTCAATTTCGTCAAAGGATCGCGAAAAAATACACGAATTTCGCCAAAGAATCGCTGAAAAAAACGTGAAATTTGTCAAAGGGCTGCAAAAAAACCCCGCATAATTAGTGCCACGAGGAGAATCCCGAGGCGCGGATCCAGGGGGTGCGATCGCGGCGCTCGTGTCCCCGCTCAAGATATAAATCCAACGCTTTTAACGGCTGTTTTCGCAGAACATGCAGGCAAGCAAACGAAAACCAAACACTTTTCGGGTGTCAATTGTAAACCTCACTGACGTTTCGTCAATTAATGAACAAAAAAGGATTATGTCCTGTCAAAAGGCATATGGTGCCATAATTTTTTACACTATGGGTTGAGGCATGGGACGATGCCACTTCGTGTACCTTTTGTTGAATTTCTACAACAGAAAATTGACACCTTATGCTGATTCCTTTAAAGTGTGGAAACTTTTTCATCTTTTCAAAGAAGTTGCACTTCTAATTTCTGTATAATATTTTTGCAGAGAGCTCTTTTGTTTGAGAAAAGAATGGGATTCATAGCAATTTCCAAAGCAAGAAAAAAACAGGAAAAAGAAAGGACCTTTTAAAACTTATTCAAGCATCTTAATGTTTTCTGAAAAAAGCTACTAATGTTTTTTAAAAATGTACTGCTATTGCCACCCACATTGGTGAATTCCAAGCGGTATTTGATGAATGAACAAAAAAGGATTATGTCTTAGTCAGTTAAAAGCTATAATGCATATGGTGTGTTAATTTCTTTAAAATCAACTTGGTAAATCAGTTCTTCCTTTATGTATTTTATCAACAGCGCTCCCAAATGGTCCACCAACTGAATACCAATAAATTTTAACAGAAAATTTTATGGTAGGTTTGCGTTAGAATTAACTTTCAAAGGTGATTCCGGGGCGGTTTGTAAGAAAAATCTAAAAAGAAAATTTTTCTAAAAAAATATTGTTATTCAGTTGGCGGACCATTTGGGAGCCCTGAATTAATGAAAGGCTTTCTAGGTGATTTGAATAGAAAATGCCGCTCTGCTGTCACCCACCGTTCGTTGTTTGGTTTACCATTTTTCTCTGTCTTTCTACCTCTTGTAGAGAAGTTATGGAAACAGACCTGGGTCTCGATAACAAATGTTAACCTTGATGGACTATGAGTAGATTATGAAGAAGTATACACACTGCTTAGATGACACATTTTGACTTTTGAAAGATTTTAAGCCCCCTTGAGATTTTTATTGTCCCTTTTTTGAATAAACCGATAAGATAAATAATTACCAGAGTAAAAGAGTAAACATGAAAAAAAAAAGACATTTAATAAATAAATTCTATGGTAACATTTTTAATTTTTCGACACAATAAGTAACAACAAGCCACATTTTGAGGAGAGGGGACTTATATAATAAGAGGGTTGGTTAACCAAGTGTGTCGGTTAATTGATCGTTGGATAATCAAGAGTCTATAGTAATTTTAATAAATAGCATTAATTATTTCATATTCATATAATAATTAACTGCGAGGAATGATTTAACCAATAGAAACTATGACTGTGTTGATTATATATCATTTGGTATCTCCCCCCCCCCCCCCCCCCCCCACCAAAAAAAAAAAGTCTCTGGATCCGCCCCTGGGTGGGGTCAGGAGGGGAAGAGTTATTAGTTGATTATTTATCATTACATTAATGTGCCCTTTTTTTTTTTCTAAAGTGCCCTTTTATTGCAAAGTGCACCCTGCCTGCCCTTGATCCCAGAATGAACTCTGATAAAAGCAGTAAGGGCACAATTTTTTTTACCGAAAGGCAAGAAGGATGTTCTACTATTTCTGGTCATTGCTTTGTTTACATTTTTAAAACAGTAATTTGAATGGAATAATGCAATAAAAATTATAATGAGTGCTTGCAATATAGTTAAATATAATAATTAAGTAAAGCAGTAAACTAAAATAATAATAAATAAGATAATTTAAAAAATGATTAAATTATTAAAAGAGGACAAGTAAATAATTAATAATGTATAATTAAATAAAATATGCATAATAAAGATAAAATACATTTTTTGTGAATTATTCAATGAAATTTTCCTTTTAAATGTAAAGTAAGGAAGTTTTATTTCCGGTTTAGCCAGTCTTAATAACCAAAAAAGCTTGATTAATACATAAATAAATTTGGTATAAAGATTGTGATTACCAGTGATAGCAGCAATATCTTGATTTTTTCAGAAATAAATTTATACTTCCTTCGTGGAAAAGCACGTGTTCAGTCATATTATCAAGAATTACATATTAAAATACCCACAAAATGATATAAAACTAAAAAATTCTGTAATTTTGTCCTTACATCTGACCTGAAAGTTACATTGTTTACATCTGTGATGTGTGGATTTTAGGTGTTTGCGGATTTGAGGGAGTCTACTGTATTAATTTGATTAATTAAAATAATTTTCATTGATAATAGCAAATAACAAGTACAAAAATAATCAATTCATTATCAATTCATCAACAGACAATCAATCAATCAGATTGTATTATTTATTTAATTTAGTCTCTTCCTGACAAATAAATAATATATGATCCTGTACAATTTTTCTTCCATTTTTTTACAATTTCTCTTTGATTTTAAAATGTTTGTTTTAGAATTTACAATTCATTTGTTTTAATTCACAGAAGAAGCCATGAAATTTAAAATTTTATTCATTAAAAAAGTTTTATAACTATCCTCTTCTTAAATAACTCAAGGTAGATTTTTTTTTTCAACATAAAGTTTACTTGAAAAAGCTCTTGATTATCAAAATGAAAGTTTGTTTTAAATATTATGTAAAATTGTTTTAAAATAACATTTTAATGCCTTTAAACTTTGAAATATAAAAGTATTCGACATGCCGAATATTCAGCCTAGCAGTTACTATTTGGCTTGCCGAATATTCGGTATTCGGCCAAAATTTGTATTCGGTACATCCCTAGAAACAATGTACTGAACTTACTTTTGAAAAATGGTTTAACCTGACCTGCAACAAAAATAATTAGCATCGGGAGAAGATTTCCCCACCACAGTCTGCCATAACATTTCAGAAAATTGGCTGTGGATTTCAGAATTTTTTGTTTTACACAGAATCACCGTAGTACTTTGGTCTCCACACAACACAGACACACACAAAAACTTCTATTTTTATTATTATAGATTCCTTCCAGGCAGGGACGCCATTTCAAAACTTTCTTGGGGAGGGCAAAGTTTTTTTTGCGGACAGTGGCATAGCCAAGAGTGAGGTTCGGGGGGGGGGATACTCTTCTCTCCGAACGAAAACCGATTAAAAATTCCGTTTTAAGCAGTTTTTCATCTTAGCAGGTATAATTTCAAGATACTGACTCAGGTTTTCCATTTAAGACAGTATTCCGTTATAGACAGTTTCCATTTTTACAAGTATATCTAATGCTTTTAAAACATCTTTTACACAAAAAGGTTTTAAATAAAACCTCTGAAGTGCTTAGGCACATAACATTTACTGCAAAACTTGTAAAAATGAAACCTGTCGGGAAAAAAAAAAATTTCGGAAACGGGAAAAACATCACGTTTCCATGAAAAAAAAAAACCCGTATAATTATACTTGCTAAGACGGAAACCTGTCTAAAATGGAGCTTTTTTTCCTGACCTTTCGACTTCTTCTTTGCAGGTTTTGCTGCAGGGGTGGGGAGCCATTTCAAGAGGTCCTTGGAGGGGGGGGGGGGGTGAACAAGTGTGATTTTGCCCACTTAATGTCTATCAAAATCATGGGATTCTTCCAGGAATATTTTTCAATTTTCGTGGAAGACTGCAGTATTTTTTTTTTCTCTCTTTTTTTTTTTTTTTTTTTTTTTTTCCCCGCGGAACTACGCGAACTCATTTCGCCAATCGACTGCGGAAAAAGTCGCAAATTTTGCCAATTGAACTTTGAAAAAATAGTCAATTTCACAAAGTAGTCGCAGAAAAAATATAATTTCCTAAAAGGACCGTGGAACAATATTGCAAAGATCGTAGAAACAAACAGCGATTATTGTTAATCGGTTGCGGGGGAAAAAATTGCAGATTTCAACATTCGGTCACAGAAAAAAAATCAAATTTGCCCATCAGTCATGCAAAAAAAATTGTGAATTTCGAATATCTACCAAGGAATAAAACAAGAATTTCATCAAAGGTTTCAGATAAAAATCATAAATTTAGTCAAAGAATCGCGCAAAAATTTCGTCAAACGATCGTACAAAGCAATTGCAAATTTTGTCAGCCGGCTGCGGGGAAAAAAAATGAATTTCAACAAATGATCCTAGAAAAGAATCACGAATTTCGTCAAAATATCTCGGATAGAAATAGCGAATTTCGTAAATCGGTCACAAAAAATATTGTGAATTTTGACAAATGTTCACGGAAAACATTTCTGAATTCCGTGAAACGATCACGGGAAAAAAAATGCGAATTTCGTCAAACGGTCGAGGGGGAAAAAATCGTGAAATTCAATCGGTCACGAGATAATCAGCACACAAACATGGTCAACACGTCAAGAAGTTTGCAAATTTTGTGATCCATAGGGATAAGAAATTTTCACGTGTGATTTCCTGCCAGTAAAAAATTTCCTTAACCACTTAACTGCCGAAGAAATCTTGCGCGATCTCCAGTGCCTTACTTAAATCGCATATTTCTGAAATTTTAGAAAGTGTATATTAGTTTTCTGAAATAACAGTAAGAAAATGTGCATGTTATACTGTTATATATAATGGCTCAGGTGGTGAAAATTGCCTCGCTATAATTGGAATTCGCCATCCCTTTAATAGATACATGCATTTTCTAAAGACGCACATATACGTGCAGGGCAGTTAAGGGATTAATAAAAGACGAATCTCTTGAGACTAGGGATTGACCGAATACCGAATAGTCGATTCGGTATTCGGTGATTCGGCATGTAAACCGAATATTCGGTTTCGGCCGAATACTTTTAAGTATTCGGCCGAATAATTGAAGATAAGTATTTTTATAGAAGTAGAAGAATTATATTTTATTTAGAAGTAGAATAGGCTAAAAGATGAGTTTCAATATTATGTGCATGCGTTCAGAGTTCAGCTGCACTACAAAACGCAAGTCAAAGGCCATTTTTAATCATAATTTAAAAAAAAAACCTTCTTAAAATAGTCTACACAGGGGTAAAATCAAAACACCTGTCTACAGTAAAGAAAAAAAATTAAGGAAGATAAGGTATCTTTCCCTTATTATTTAATTTTAAATATTTCTACATTAGTTTTTTTTTTTTTAATTTTAATTTATTTAATGTATATTTTCTTTAATATACACATCAAATAAGTATACCCTTATGCCTATCTTATATCTTTTATATCCATTAAGTTAAAATTGCTCATACTTTTTATCTTCATCATTACAAAGTTAAATCATTAATCAAGATATAAATATCAATAATTTGACATAAAATAGTTAAATGTACAAATTGATAGTATATCTTTTGTATTAGAGAACATTTGTATTTAATATGTTTCTAATTAGACTTAGACAATCAGTAAATCAGATTAACGACAACATTGTTTCTTTTTATTTGAATGAACTTTTGTTTTTCTGACTAATCTTTAATAATAGCCTGTATAGTTTAATAGTACCTTCATAGGCTATTTTAGGTATTGACTAGAGATAAAATAAAAAATAAGTGATGGATCAATAAATTTGTAAGTAAAAAGAAGTCATTATTAAGTCATTATTAATAAGTCATATTGTTTTTGTAATTATATTTAAGAATAAAAATGTAACTGAATTAAATTAAGAATTTAATTTTAATTAAAGTTTCTTGAAAAAGCTAATATAAAATGTTTATTAAAAATTTTTAAGTATTCGGCCGAATACCGAATATTCGGTATACACTTTGACCGAAGCTTCGGTATTCGGCAAATTTCCTGCTTCGGTCAATCCCTACTTGAGACTATGATCTAAATCCCACACAATTCATAAATTTGCAAAATATTTGGTCTCAGGTAGAGTCTGCATTGGGTTGTCCAACCTGATTTTTCTCAAAACCGACACGATCCGATCCCCGACATATATCAAGGCGGATTGACGTTTCTTTTTTTGTTTCGGCAGAGGAGATTATTAAGAACGTACTGTATATAATATGATTTAATAAAGCAAATGATTTGATAGCGTTGTAATGACTGCAATAAATATAATGTGACACTAATTATGCAAAATAAAAAATTCAAATAATTAAGAACTTGAATTAACCCTCTTTTAAAAAAAAAGAAAAATCCTCTGTAAATTTCTGGCTAAAGGGGAAATTCACAGCGAAAATTCTAGCCCTGAGGGGCACAAGTTTTCATTTGATCTATTTTGAAAACGGCTGGAAAGCAATAAATAGAATTTTTTCTCACATGCCTTTTTAAAAATTAGCCAAAATACGGATTAATAAGAAATGGTTCGCCTTGAGAATGTTGGAATAGCAAAGTCTGTAGAAAATATTTTTGATAACTATTAGTCTACATGCATAAAGTGTTTATTTATTGCATGTGTTTTTATTGTAATAAAATCTGAGAAGTTATTTTAGCTTTTGAGCAATTTATGAAAAAAAAAAAATTGAGTCTGACCTATGATGACATATAGGGATGCATCGAATATTCGGTATCCATTCGGTATTCGGTCATGCTACCGAATATCGAACTATTCGTTCTGCCGAACATTCGGCTTAGCCAAATATCGATCTATTCGGCCTGCTGCATATTCGGTTTGGCTGAATATTGAACTATTCGGCCAAACCGAATACTTAAAAATATCTTTTAAAAAATATTTTTAAAAACCTTTAAACCTTTTAACTGTCGATTTATAAAGATATTCAGAATAATTGAAAACAGAATCATATTTAAATAAAACAGAATGATGCCGTTAAATTATTTGTTTGTGGTTTGATAAGTGTCACTTAAAAACAAATAACCATTAGGATAATGTCAGACGGACGTCTTTTTATCACTACACAATGCTTGCGGCATTGTGTAGGGATAATACGCAAATAAAAAAGCATGCAAAAAGACGTCCGTCTGACATTAGCCTTAATGATGACCTTCATAGAAATAAATGATGCACAAATGGAAGTTTCTGAACAATGTCTTGTAAATAATCTGTCTTTTGCTTTTTCGCTAAAAGAGTGTTTCTAAAGAAAATGGGAAAACTTTCAGATGTGATAATAGACGTCAAGACAGACCATTTTCGCCCAAGAAACCAGTATCGCAATCCGCTTCATCAGTCAAAATAAAAAAATACAGTGTATCTCATCTCACTTCATGTCAAACTTAGATTTTCATTTATTACTTTAACGATAATGAAGATATCGTTAACTATATTTTCAAAAGAATTACTTTGATTTCTGTGACACATGATATCATGAGAAGTGCCAGAAATTTTGTGTGTGTGTGTAAAGTTTACTTGTAAAGGTCTTGTTTATCAAAATGGAAATATCTGTGTTAAATATTATGAAAATCTGTTTTAAAATTTAATTTTTTAATATCTTTCAACTTTGAATTCAGCCTAACGGTCAGTATTCGGCTACCCAAATATTCGGTATTCGGTTTACCTGTAGACCGAATATTCGGTATTCGGTTACCTGTAGGCCAAATATGCGGTTTTTCAGTTTACCTGTGGGCCGAATATTCGGTATTAGGCCAAAATCACTATTCGGTGCATCCCTAATGACAGATAAATTTTCTGAAATATCAAATTCCTTGGGGAGGTCCAAGGCCCCCCTCAAATGGCGCCCCTGCTTCCAGGTTAAGTTGTCTGTTGTTCTACAACTCAATGCGTAATCAGACTTTGCACAAGACATTAAAAAAATTTTTGAAATAAGGGGAGGAAAAGAAGGTGGACTTCTCATGTGCAAACCAAACTCATAGGTATTCATAAATTGGGATTTAATTTTTTCTATGAGATTCTTAAAAATATAGCATGATTTTAGTGTACTTTGATAATATATTCAAGGGGTGGACCAGTGAAAAATCCCCCTTCTCAGTGCATTGAAATGTCTTCCACCTTCAGAAGATTTACGATTTTATGCCTGTTAATGATTTAGATGTGAATTTCCTTTCCAAGGAAAATGTCAGATTCCAACACAGATCTATGTTGACAAATAATTCAATGGGAAGTGTAATGAAAGCACCCATTCATTCAACAAAAAGTAACCCTTTACTTAATGAAAGTATTTTTTTCAACAAAAATGTCTTTTTAAAAAAAAAGTCTTGCCCCTTTTTAAAAGAAATCTGAATATTTGTGACACTTGTTATCTTCTACTCTCAAATAAGGATTATTTTACAATTAAATTTGTATCTTGAATTTTCACTTTTAAAAAAGTAAAGAAAATTTCTCTTTTTAATATCTTGTTTGAGTGCGAATAATACTGGTTTTAATTCATTATTTAATTATCATTAAAACAATAATTAATTCATTTCATTTACCTTTTCCAAATAAACAAGTTTCATTTATTCCTTTAAAATATGAATTATTATTGATGAGGACCAGCTTTTAAAGGAGCTTAAAAATGCCATTGGCGAGATTTGCATCCAGCTAACATAAAAGTTTCAAGAATTCTTTGTGATGCCTTTACAGTTAAAAATGTCAGAAAATTTCGTATTGTTTAGCAGTGAATTTAAGACCTACTTTAATGTATATTTCCAAATATAGGTTATATATATTTCCAAATATTCTGTTAACAGAAGCTCATTATTGCTATTAATTTTTTTACAAAACATATTGCCTGCCCTACGCATCCCGAGAATGATAAGTCCAGTTCCAGACTATGTAGGGCAGGGTCGGCAAATCTTTTTGTTGCTGCATGCCAAATTTGATCAAAAAATATTTTATGTGACCATGACGTGCCAACTAAAAAACAAATTTAGTAGGTGGAAAAATAATGGATTAAAATTGCTTAAAATTTTCTATTAAGATTTAAAAAATAGGAGGAACATACATGTAGGTTACACTATGATAATTATGGCAACAAATATATTTTAGAAAGTAATTAAAAAAATTAATGCTATGTAATTTGATTTCTGTTGCTGCATCTTAATATCAGGTTAATTTTAATGCAAACTAAATGGCGGATTTATCTGACAAGTGCTTTCAGTATGAGTTTTGATAGTACTCATTTGTGAGAACAGTGGCTTGAAAGCATAGATAGACAGAAAAACTGTTAAAATGGCAAACACCAGTTTCTTTGAATAGCTTTGAAATAAATTCAAAGTTTCCATAAATTTATCATTAGAATTTAATAATGTCTAACAACCAATTCGTGTCGATAGTTTTCAGATATCGTCTTTGTTTGAAAATTTTTTGAGACCATAATTAATCAGATTGGAATATAATATGCCACAATATTTTTTTCAATTTCCATTTAATTGAATTTAGAAAAGATGTAATTTTATGTAATCTCATTTTATTTTGATTTAGAGCCACAAGCAATGTCGTGCCAAATTTATTCTTTCGCGTGCCATACGTTCACCGTCAGTGATGTAGGGGAAAAAATGCAAGCCTGATCTCGGCCCGGTACGAGTCTACTAAGAAAATTAAGCCCGGGATCAGATACCATGTAAAATGCTGATCTCTATGCTGGACATGTTACATTTCTGTATTGATGCTGTCAAACTCTCATCGGCTCATAATGCACATTTATACTTATTCTCGCAAAAGTCATATTAATTGAAAATGGCCCATATTTTATCGTTTTTGTCGAATTTTTTTGAATTTTGTCGAAAGCTACTGGGCTGGTAGGCCCGCTCACAGCCCAGTAGCGTAGTGATCAGTACGCTGCAGGCCGCGAGTTTTGCTCCCGGCTGGGCAAGGTTTGCTCAACCTTTCATCCCTTCGGGGTTGATAAAATGAGTACCGTGCTTGGGAACTAAACACCGAGGGTCTCTTGTTGGGTTGACCACCTGGCCGGGGCACATGCTGCATAGCACCTCAGGGCCCAGGGTCAAGTAAACAAAGTTAGGCACTGTAGTCCCTGATCGTTCATGGATCGTACAGCCACAGGTTTAATTTTTTTTTTTTTTTTTTAGTTTAGTTTAGTAGGTCCCTTAATTTTTTTATCGGCCTGGCCCGTTTGAGAGTTCGCCATCATTTTGCCTGCATGGGTCTCAGGCTGTGCAAACCTTTAATGTCGACGGAGAGTATTTTGTCCGGTTTTGTTCAGATTGGTAGTGTTGCTTCTAGAAAACAGAATGTATTCTCAAAAAGAGCAATCTGCCATATTTTAAAAAAATTTCGAATTATCAGTAGAATTTTATAAAATTTTTGCGAGCAATTGACTTTCTTGACCGACCCCCCCCCCCCCCCCCCACACACACACACACACACGCGTGCGCGCGATTGACTGATGAATTTCGTGATTATCTTCAGTGACCTATTAATGAAATTTGCAATAGTTTTCTTTTGACGTTTGGCGAATTTTGCGGGCTTTTCTTGTGGCCAAATGGCGAAAATCAGTTTTTAATCATGATCGATTGTAAAATTTTACCCCTCAACCAACTTATGCTTTTCGCAATATTTTTCCACATATTTGGATTAAGAATTTCATACTATTTTCCGTCTACCTAATAGTTGAAGAATTTTACAGCTTTTTTTTAACACTGATTGGCAAAAATTGTGTGTATGCAGAGATATGTTTAGGAAAATTTTAGGTCCTTTAAAGGACCCTTCACAAAATACTTTATCTTAAAACAGGACTCTTCACAAAATTTTTTATCACCAAACAGGACCCTTCACAAAACATTTTATCCCAAAACAGGACCCATCACAAAATTATTTGTCTCTTAAATAGACCTTTCACAGAATTTTTTCACCTTCAAATTGAACTTTTCACAAATTTAGTCATTTAAAAATAAAATCTGGCCTGTAAGTAAGCAGTTGAAATTGCCAAAGGGCATATTACTTAGTTTTTTATGTATGAAGGATAGAACATGAAGACATCGATAATTTAAAATTCACAAAATTGTGACTAGAATTTTCACAGAAATAAAAAAAACTTCACAATTTCACAAAAACAGGACCCTGTGAGAAAAATCTGGACAGACCCCTGGTATGGGAAAGGGGTGTCTACAAGCAATCGACAAATTTTGCTTTTTTTTTTTCACCAGATTGACTAAAGAATTTTTAGATTGTTTTTTTCTCACTTTTGCCATTTCCCTGTCGACCGATACACGATCGTTTGCTGCTGAACTGGGTATTCAGCATGAAATAGTGTGGAAGGTTTTGCGTGCAGAAAACATGCCTTCCTTCCACGTGCAGAATATCAAACTCCTCCTACTCAATGCTGATTACCCACTTTGGGTGAGTTCATATTTAGATGCTTGATGTCATACAGAATAATTCAGTTTCCCACCCCTGTTTTACGAGCGATGTCATGGTCATTGTGGTGGTGGTCATCATATGCAGTGGTGGTCATCATATGTAGTGGTGGTCATCATATGTAGTAGTCCAGAAATCCCCACTGCACTGTCTTGTCGAAGTGCACCGCAAGTTCGGTAACGCCTGAGGAGGGATTCTTGGAGATCATCTGTTGGGACGGTACCTTCTGCCCGAACTCCTCAAGTAGTTCAAATTACCTTGTTTTCCTACAACACATCCTCCCAAATTTTATTTTGAATCAGAAATCTGTACCCAGTGAATTTAATCATTTTGCAATACATTGATTCAGTGGTAAAATTGATTATTTAAGCATGAGAATTTAATGGTCCGCATTCATCATCACTGGCCTGCTACATAAAATTCTATTAAGTCCCTTTAACCATTTGAGTGGCCCCTCTCTCCTAGAATAAACCAAACTTCCTTTGCAGTTATCCGAAATTTTCAGCATAATAAAATGTAAAATTATAATTTACTAAAAATTAAATAAACAGTACATAAAAAAAAACTACAAAATTATCAATTAGATATTTTATTTCTGATTATTTCAATTTACTAAGGTTCAATGCAATTTTATTTTTTTAAATAAAATAAATTGTGTGATTTATGTTTGGTTGCGGTTTTCTCAGGGATGGGAAAATTTAAGTTTACCTGTGACCCTCTGAGAGAGGGGGGGGGGGGGTGAAGTTACTGGTCCAATTGAATTTTTGGTGGTTTCAGACCAGCGGACTACAAAGGATTTCAAAAGCAGATTGGTTTTTCAAATGCTGAAACTTTTCCTTGTAAAAGACAATTTGATTGATATGCTGTTTTTGGATTATTTTCCCTGTGTGAAATTTTATTATGTCTGCACAAAAAACAATTTTATGTCTTAAAATATTTACCCTTTCATTTAAAACAGGTGGAGAAATTAACCTGATGCTTGGAGCTGCTAATACTTGGATACTAAGCTTCAAGAATTCTTTATATTTGATGACCTCGTCATATTTATGATCCTCATTTGGGGAAGAAAGAGGCTATTTTTTTAAATGAATGGTCAGACAGTACTGCACTCTCCTAAAACTGTCGGAGAGAAACTCTGCATGTAAAATGGCATTATATTTACAGTAAATATTAGTCTGACATACTATATATATGTATATACATATAATTTAATGATTATATAATTTGTATTTTCAATAAATGGAGCGGCATACCGCAAACCAACTTAATTGTGTTGTTATTTTATTGTCTGTGACCATTTCTTTTTTCAGCTATTGCAAGGCTGCTGTTGGTGAATATTTTCCTTTTCTACTACTATTATTTAAAAAAATAATAAAAAATCTTCATCATAGATTATCATTTAGGAATACTGAAAAAATACATATATCATAGCTGCCAACTCTTCCGATTTTTTCAGATTTCTTCCGAAAAATCGGCATGTTTTCCGATTTTACGCGCGTAATGCGTTTTCTTCCGCTTTTCGTCATTTTCTTCTAATTTTCGGCCTTTTCTTACGCTTTTTACGCGAGTTTCGTCAAAGGATCGCGGGAAAACCCGAAATTTCGCCGAAGGTTCGCGGGAAAGACGCAAATTTTGTCGGCAGATCGCGTAAAAAAACGAGAATTCCCTCAAAAAAGGGCGTAAAAACACGAATTCCGTGAAAAGATCGCGAAAAAACGCGAATTTCGTCAAAAGATTGAGTAAAAAAAGCGCCATCAAAAGATCGCGTAAAAGCACTATTTCCGTGAAAAGATCGCGTAAAAATGCGAATTTCGTTAAAGGATCGCTGAAAAAATGCTCGTTTCGTGAAAAGATCGCTCCAAATTTCACCGATGGATCGCGGAAAAAACCGAAATTTCGCCGCACGATCGCGGGAAAGACGCGAATTTCGTCAAAAGATTGCGTAAACAACGCGTGGGGGTGATTTTGGTCCGAATTTTCAGAAAATTTAAGGCATTCATTTCTAAAAATAAAAAAAAATCGGCCACCAATTCGAAAATTCTGACATAAAAAATATCGCGAATTTCGACATCTTCGCCGAAAAAAATTAATTTTGTCAATTGCTTGCAGAAAAATTGCCAATTTCGTCAAAGGATCGCGTGAAAAACGCTAATTTCGTCAAAAGAGCGCGAAAAAACGACAAATTTCGTCAAAAGATCGCGAAAAAAACGGCAAATTTCGTCAAAAGATCGCGGAAAAAAACACGAATTTCGTCAAAAGATCGCGAAAAAAACACAAATTTTGGCTAAAGATCGCGAATTTCGTCAAAGGGCCGCGGAAAAAAATGCATAGCTAGTGTCGGAAATGGATTCCCCTCCTCCCCTGCTGTAACTTTTCAGAAAATTTGCTGTGAATTTCAGAATTTTTTTTTTTTTACTCAGAATCACACTCAAGTGTCTTTTAATGTGAAAAGTAGGATATCTATGAATAAATAAATAAAAAAAATAGTAATTTTTAATACATTTAAGTTATTCTTTTTTGTCATAATATATATTGTGTAATTGCAAATTAGTGAATATTTTATTCGAGTTTCTCTTTGAAATTTGTTTATTTATAAGGATTCAGCTGTTTTTTTAATCCTTACTGAAAGTGTTATAAAACTTAAAAAATCTTCTGATTTCTTCTGATTTTTCGCCAAAATCTTCTGATTTCTTCTGATTTTTTGTCCAAAATCTTCTGAGTTTTACCGAAACTTAGTTGGCAAGTATGATATATAAGCAATAATAATTAATCACTTTTGGCGAAAATGCTGTTATTAAATTAACCCGGTAAATTAAGTATTTAATATAATATGAAAGCACATTGTGTATTAAAAAAAAAAAAAGCTTTAAAATTCATTTAAAGTAATACGTTTGTGTTAGCTGATATTAGAGATTAAATGAAGGATTCTGCTACTTATAGCTGCGTTTTTTTATGCTGATTAATTCAGTGTTTACGCATATACAGTAAACTCTGTGTAAGACGGAAATCTGTCTAACTCTGAAAGATTTTAAAGTCCCTGCGAATACATAGATATAAAGTAAAATTTGTCTAAGGTGGAATATTGTCGACTACAGAAAATTGCCTCGATTCCACTTTAGACAGACTGTATTTTGATTATATATCCGTTATGTTTGTGTTTTATTTATTTATTGAAAAATGTTATATTCATTATTGAGTGTTAAACAGAAACGAATGCTGAACTTTTTGTTGTTGTTTTATATTTAAATGAGTTAATTTTGCATAATCGAATTGTGTGCAATATAAATTTTTAAATGAACCGTGCTTGAAAATTAATTTAAAAAACATGAAAAATCAGTAAATTGAAATGCAGATTTAATTTAATTGCACTTGAAATTACAATTTTTCCCCTTTTAACGACATAAAAAAAATTGTGACGATAATTCAATTTGAGGAAAAGGGGAAATTGATTATTGTTACTGTCGATATGTGTCAGCAACAGTAAAAAAATCAAATTTTTATTTAATACTAATTTAAAAATAAATGTATTAGTAATAATTTTTCATAATTGGGATTTTGGAACAGAACATGTGTTTTATTGTCCAAAGGTTCAAAAATAGTACTATCAAAATGTATATAACTTAAAATAGTGATTGGTGAAATTTTCATATGTGTAACAATTGTACCTTTATATTAACGATATGAGGAAATGTCTAAAAATATTTTTTGCTAATTGAAATATTTTATTTTTTGTTTTGTGAAAAGAAGGTAAAAATTTGAAAACACTATAATATCAAAATTTCAGCATCTTTAGATTCACAACAATATAAAAACAAAAAAAAATCTACAGATCATAAAAGTGGCGGGCCCCACCAGTGGCCGAGAGGTTCTGCTCTCGAAGCTGGTAGACGGGAGGTGCTGGGTTCGATCCCAATCGCGCCCGTCGGCCTAATCGTTCGGAGTTTTCGTGGTTTTCTTCGAACCTTGGTTCTCCAAGCGTTAATACGGGTTAGGTTCCCTTAGAAAGACCTTCACGGAAGGCACTCCCCCCCCCCCCTTAGGGCCTATATCCCACGTGCAGATAATTGGCCGACATAAATACAACCAACCATAAAAGTAGCAGCTAAGTGCATTATGAAAACAAACTTTTTTCAAACCTGTGCAAAAATTAATATTGTTTAAAGAAATCCAATTAGCATTGTTTAAAGTAATGTTTATAAAAAATATTTTTTATTTCCTGGATTTTAAATTAAAAATATAATAAAAACAGGATATGTATTTAAATCTAAGAAAATTATTTTAAAAAAATCTTCATTATGAATGGTTTGTGAATAAGCAAACACTAAATGGATTATAAGTGTAACTGAGTGCAGAGAAATGTTCCAAAATGTACAAGGACAGAATGGTAATATTCGTGGAAGAGAAAGAAAAAAAAAAGCGATTATTTTGTATAATTAGATCAAACTACATTTCTTTTTTAAATATATTTCAAAGACAATAGAATCAATAATTAAAACTTTAATAATTTTCAGTTTAATGAAAACAAAAAAATCATGCTTTCGTACTGCAATATAATTTCGCATAATCAGAAATTTTGTTCATTATTACACCATAAAATGATAAATTGAAAACCAAAGTCCTGGTTAATCATTTCACTCCAAAGCGAGGGGAAAAAAAAAGAAAACTACAATCCTGTGTAACCTTTTCCCATAAAGTTGAGAGAAACCTGAATCGTGGTTCAACCTTTTACCAAAAAATTGGAATAGAGAAAACCTTGAATCATGGTTAAACCTTTCACCAGAAAATTTTATTAAAAAAAACCCTGATTCATGGTTCAACGTTTCATCAGAAAATTGGATTTAAAAAATACTGATTCATGGTTCAACCTTTCACCAGAAAATCGGATTTAAAAAAACCCTTGATTCATGGTTCAACCTTTCACCAGAAAATCGGATTTAAAAAAACCCTTGATTCATGGTTCAACTTTTCACCAGAAAATTGGATTTAAAAAAATCCTGAATTATGGTTCAACCTTTCACCAGAAAATTGGATTTATAAAAAACCCGAATCATGGTTCAACATTTCACCAATATAATGGTATTTGTGAAAGCGCCAATAAACTGGTGAAACATATTGCCAATATCTCGGTTGCAGCTAAATTTCAGCTACTTTTCACCATTTTCTTGGTGAAACATCTAACTTCATTTTTAACAGTGTACTAGTAAAACTGTGAAACCAAGCAAAAAAACTTGCGGTCAGAAAGAAACAAAGATAATCAGGGGTTCCTCACATTGGAACACTGTGAAGAAAAAGAACAAGAACGGGCTAAATCCATCTGGTACTAATGTAAAGGATCCGAAGCAGTTGCAAAAATATGTGGATGAAGCAATGGAAATGGAATCAAATGACTCAAGTGTTGATGATGGAAATACAGTTTTCGAGTAATTTTTACCTAATTAATTTTACATTGTTTTTACTTCTGTGATTTTTAAACTTGTTGATTTTTACGTGGTATTTGTATGTCATCTTAAACTTTGTTTATTTTTTAACGACATTACTTTATAACTTTACAGTTTTTAATTATAATACTTTTGACTTTTTAAAATGCTTTTAACTATACATATTAACTGTTTTCATGTAATGTTTGTTTTTCTTGTCTTTTTGTTAGTGATATTTTACACATATTTTTGGTTTTAAATATATTTTTTTTCATTTTGACTTTGTCTTGGCGCAGCATGTCCCTAGAGGGACTTTGCGCCATTAAACCGCAATCAACCAACCAACCATCAAAATAACGCAAGCTACAACTATTTTTATAAAAATATATTAATTATTCGGAGTAATCAATGAGACATTTAAATGCGTTTTATCTGTTGCAGGAAGAAGGAGAAAAGCAATTTTTTCTTCATAATGTGTCAAACTTTTTTTCTTTGGAATTTTGAACATTGTACAACTTGAGAGAAATGTCGCATTAAAAATATCTTGAAACTCCTTAAAAAATTTAAATGCGCAATAACGCTGGATTTTCTCTACTTTTTCGGACTTTAAATTGCTTCTGGTTGCGGACGATGCCATTAAGATGGTCTCTTTCATTCATAAATATTTTTTTTCTTGTTTTTAACCTTTTCCAACGTAGTTGAAAAGTGTTTATGAATTCGGTTTGTCTGTTTGTGCTCTAACTCGAGTAAATGTAGTCGGATTGTCATAAAATTGATATATGTTATCGGGGTTTATTATGACATGTTTGGTATTGTATGTGAAGTATGTGGGATTAATAGTTCATTTACAGGAACACTCAAATGAATTCCGTTACATGACGGTCCATGGGGGAAAATCGTTTGCGGCGTATTTTAATAATACTACGCTATTTTAAACATATTGTAACTTATGTATATCACTCAGGTGTGCTATATGGCGCTTACTGTTGAATAGGGTGTGCATAGAACTTATCGTTCATTTACAGCGACACACAAAAGAATTAGGCCACAGAAGAAGTTTAACAATAATTGAACTGTTGAAGCCGATGAACAATAATTGTTGGAAGTGCGTTTTCAGTTGGGGCAAACGTTTTTAAATTTAACATTTTTTTTAAAACATTACTTAGTGTGCATAAATTATATGGATCATATACAAGGCTGCAGAAAAATTCTCAACAACATTTCTGTTTAGTGACGAAAACTGCTGAATGGAAATTTTCAACTGTGCTATACGTTTAACTGAACTAAATTTTAGCATACTATGTAGTATACTTACAAATCTTTAGATAATATACAGGGCTGCATAAAAAAATCGGATATTTTCCAGACTATTGGTGGTAATAGCCAGGGCTTAATTTCTAACAAAAAAAGAACCGGGGCCCTAATAGACTGCGATGCTGCCGGTGCTAATAACTGTACCCTAAGATATTGAATTGCTAAAAATAGTTATTACGTAAGCAATAACTACAAAACCAAGAATCCGAAATTATAAAAATATCATATTAAGAATTTAAAAGAATATTTTTTTTAAATCATCAAATATTCAAAATATTTTCACAAAGAAACAAAATAAAAAATTCACGTATTTATATCACATATTTTAAATTATTTCTGTGTGAAAACTAGTGGATTATTTATGGAAATAACTGTAAGCAATTTTAAATAACAGCAAAAACTTCTGGTGTAATAGAAATATACATTGTCCATTTTTTTCTTTTACTTTTCGCTAAATGTTTAAACAACAAAATTTCATAGTTAAATATGCACTTATATGCTACAAAATATATACTTAATTTATAATTTTCTTAATTTCAACTATTATACATGTTTGTTCAATTACGGTTTGAAATTAATTGATAAAATGTTTCGTTGCGAAAAATAAATCTGACTGGGATTCGAACTCAAAAAAGTTCAATCACCGAAAATCTCGAATCTAGCAAGTTCCAACCACGATACTGAGCCTCTTTCCAGCTGAGAAAAATTATCCGATTATAAGCTGTAACATTAACTTTGAGACTTGTTTTCTCAAAACTGAGGTATTGCGCTTTTTGCCTTTTATATATTTATACAATAACTATACTCTACCGACACACAAACGTTCACCGCATTCTGTGCGACCGACCCCGGAATCTCCCCTTGTAAGTGTATGTGTAACTAATTAGTGTATCTCATGGTGTGTATAAAGTCTATAAATCATATACAAGTCTGCACTAAAGAATTTGCAAACATCACCGGCTATAGACTGCAATTTCTGGAAATGAAAGTTCACTGCATTATATGTTTTTTAAAATGTTCATTAAGATATTTCATTTCATGCATGAAAAAAAGAGGAATATTTTAATAATACTCTTTCAGTGTTTGGAAGTGTTTCATAATCTATGCCCTGACGCACGATTTTTTGTTCTTGTTAAATTTGTTGATAATATTACTACTGATAACACATAAAAATCTGAATCAATAAAAAAAAAGAAAGAAGAGTAGTGTTTTAAAATTTGTTTGACATTTTGAAATCTTTTGGAAAAAAAATATTTTTATTAATTTTTTGATAATTTATTAATAATTATGTAAAAGTTTTTTTTGAAAATTTAATGAAATTTTTTTGAAGTACTCTGTTTAAATATCTAAGTAATCAAAGATTAAACTCTCATAATTATACAATCAAAAATAAAAAATACCTTTATATATAGCATAAATCATTATGACTTAATGACACCCTTGACAATATCATATAACTTAACAGTAAATGAACCAATGTTTTAAAAAATTCATCCATTTTAACTCTAATTAACGGCACACGGCCAAAATTCTGTATTCACCAGCGAAATTCTATGTGAGGAAAATGTTAAAAGGGCACATTTATTATTATTCATTTTAGTTTAAAAATGCTCAAAAACACTGTAACGTGGAGTTGTTTACTCAAAATTTATTTGATATAAAGTTTCCTTATATTTAAAAACTCTTCGCTGTCCAGTATGTCAAACATGTCTCGTATCGACTGGTAAAGATTTTTTTAAAGCAAGTGAAAAGCAAAAAAAAATGACAGAATAAATTCTACAATGAAATTAGTTACATCTAAATTATAAATAGATAAAATCTTACTGGAGAATTTAATTTAAAATCAACCGAGTGAAAATGTCCAGGCCAGGAGTCGAACCTGGGAACTTCGGCTTCACGAGTCAACGCTCTACCAACTGAGCCACCCGAGAAAACTCTGGCTGCCATAATTTACTCAAATAACCTGTTGGCAATAACATCCAATCTACCGTATTACGTAGCTAAGCAGACGAAATGTCAGGCCTAGAAGCTTCATTAACTGCAAATTTTGAAATTAATTTTATTTAAATCACAAACTGATGAAATTTTACGTGAGAATTTCATTTAAGTCTAATTCAGTGAAAAATGTCCCCACCAGAAATTGTGCATGAGCCTGGAATTTTTCACTTAGTTGAACTTAATTAAAATTCCCTCGTAGGATTTCGTCAGTTTGTATTTGAAATAAAATTGATTTCATAATTAAATTTGAATGAAAATCTTTCGTAAAAAAATTCTGTAATAAATTTCTGCAGTGAAATGAAAATCAAGTTATTCGCTGACAGACTTTTGTACTTTGCGACATGCAAGCGGGATTAAAATGCCTTCAACGCTGTCCCAAGCTTGTCGAGTGAAGCAGTAAAAAAAAAAAAAAAAAAAAAAAAAGTTTATTGTAAACACATGTGTGACCAGATACACATACTCCTAAAGTGCAATTTTATGTTATTTGAATCAAAAGTTAAAGTGAATAAAGACACATAATACGAGGATCACACCGAAATTTTTGAGATACCACTTACAAATAAAACTTACCAATTCTTAGGAGTGTTCAACATGGAGGAAAGAGATAGATGGAGATGCAGTATGCCGTAAAAACGGTTTGCAATAAGATACGCGTTATCCCTCAAATTTAAATGCCCTCATTCGACCCAAACGAAACAAGCACGTAGAACAGGGATCGAATTCTTTGACATCCATCACCCGTGCATTTTTTCTCTAAATGAAAATGATCTGCTAATATTTAAGCATCATTTAAAACAATAATTAGAAACAATGATTAAAGCAGTATTTCATTGTATCATGAATTAAAAACTCTATTATTAAATGTTTTCTTCTCTTTTTTTTGCGAAAGAACGTGGATGTGTTTGGGCCGAACGTAGTGGATTTTAGGGTTACATTTTTGGTTTTATCCCCAGCCACCACACTTCATCTCTATTCTTTCTCTTTACTGTATGAGTGTTCAAAGTAGTTCCTTCCAAGATCAATGCACTTTTGTAGGCAAATTTTCCAAAGATTAACTGTCTCAAGCTATCCATTTCTTGGAATAGATGAAAAATATTCTTTTATAACCTCATCAATATCACCTTCAGAATGAAAATGATACCCACAAAAAAAATTTTCAGGTTTAAAAAAATAGCCAAAAGTCACGCATAGCAAGATCAGGAGAATAAGGTGTATGTTCCATTGTTCTTGATGTGTTGGATTGGAACATAAAAGAAACATATGTATGTCTCATCCTCATCACCAGTTATGATTTTAGAAATAATGCGGTGGCCGCCATATCATTAAGTAATTTTAGGATTTCTTTACTGATTCTGACACACTCAGCTTTTTAGTGGTCTGTTATTAATTATGGGGAACCCAACGACAAAGTAACTTTTTCATATGCAGTTCGTCATGAATAATTTTATTTATAGCAACAGATCCAATGTTAAGTTCCTTCTATATCATTTGGTAGGTGCAGCGAATATCATCGATACATTTTTCGATTCAATAGATATTATATTCATAATAACACAAAAATAAAGCAAATAAAAGACTTAAACTTTCAGATTGTCATTTTCCTGGCATGTCACACTGTGATGTGTGCAAAGTAAAAGGCTTTCTGCTATACTGTACAAATATATTTTTCTAGTTTTTTTTTATTTCTAATTATTAATTATACCTCATATAACACATATATGATATTAGATGTAAATTTCCAACTGGGCGAAAAATGTCCGGACCAGGATTCGAACCCGGGACCTCTTGGCTGAAGCCGCCAGTGCTCTGCCATCTGAGCTACCCCGGACGCTTTTTCAAGAAGGGTCACGTTTTGAGCACTTTATCGCCAGAGTAACGGTTGGCGCGGGGATGAATTCAATGCTACGCACCCTTTCTTGTTCCTGACGTCTTACGCGTAGCGAACAGCAACCCCATTCCTTTGCTGAGAGCTTTTTACTTTTAAAACAAAGAGCTTTTTCGCATTAAAGTGCTTTTAATTGCACAATATATATAATTCAAACATAAGTTATGTTTTTCAGTTCAATAATATTCATTTATTTCATTAATTTGCAAAAACGTAAAGATTATTTTTGTAATAAATATAATTCTATTGATCATGTTTTTATGACACAATTGAACTTAGTTTTATTAGCATGATAGTCAGGAGAGGTAATTATGACCACTTTTTACATTTTCAATATTGTTATTATTATTATTATTATTATTATTATTATTTTTTTTTTTTTTTTTTTTTTTTTTTTTTTTTTTTTTTTTGCTTATTTCTAATTGGAAAAGTGGTGTTTTCAGTACATAGGAAGTAACTTTGATTCTTTAAGAACACCTTTTAAAAGTTTTAATTCTCATAGCTGTATGGTTATAATTACCCCACCAAAAACTCACAATTACATAAGTTTGGTGTAATTAAGACCACTAGTGGGGAAATTATGACCACTATATCTTCTCTTTATACTTGCTAATACACATTTGTTTGGGGTAATTGTGACCACTTTGAACTCCAAAGTGACAAATGCGTTTATCAAAAATTTTATAGACTTAGTTTCAAATTGCTATTCGGATCTCAAAAAGGCTTCAGACTAGTAATAAAGAATATCTAAGATGAAATATACATTATGAGGTTAATATCTAAGCTTGAAATAAAATTTTACCATACACATTTTTCTCCAATATGACGGCGGTCATAATTACCTCACCTGACCCTACTACTGAATTAATTTAATTTTTTTAATTAAGCGGCATAATTGTGTGACGTATTGATTGCATTAATAAAACATATTTTCACTGAAATAATTTATTAAAAATTAATTGTTCTTAATTTAATTGCGATTAGACATTAATAGGAAGTTGAAACTAAAATCAATTCGATTATAATTAGATTGAACAATAAATCATAAATTATTTAGCTGTATCCTGCAATTAAATCAATTAGTTAAAATAATTGCAAGTTGATGTATGCAATTAAATCAATTACTATTACATTTTAATGCTGTTAAATCTTTATCATTATTTGAGTTCTTATGGGAAAAAAAAAACCATTGGTCTGCCCCTAGTGCACAAAATTAAAAATCTTTAAAATTCTTCAGTTTTTTATTTTAAAATTTTTGCCATATTTTTAAATATTATTTCGTTCTAATTGTTTTATTTGTTATTTTAAAATAGTCATTTGTTATATTTGAATAAATCATTTAAATTCTCTCGGATGAAATCGCCCCCCCCCCCCCTACACACACACTCCATTTTTCGTCATTCTGCACACATATTGTACTATTTATTAAGTTTAAGTGGCAATAAAATAATGATCAATCATCTGAGTCAAACTCCCATTTCGAATTTTCTCTTCTCCTCCCCCCCACCCACCCTCTTCTCCAGCACACTATTTTTTGATCATTTAAAATTCATTGTTGCCTTGCAGAAAAGATTAGTTAAAATTGTGTTTTGCTCTATCTGTTGATTTATAAATAACAAATAAATAATTTCCCATAAAAAAAGAAAAGGAAAAAAATAAAATGAAAGATTTAAAAAAAAAAAAAAAAAAAAAAAAAAAAAAAAAAAAAATTAGGATTAACTTTTTGTGCACACGCTTTCATTTTTTTTTTTAATTCTTTACATTTTTTAAGATTTTCTGTCCTATTTATTACTTTGAAGTAATTATAAGTAAAGGACTCATTATTCAAATCCCCCCCCCCCCCGAAAAAAAAAGAAAAGCTTGTTTTTCTTCCCCCCCCCCCCAAAAAAAAACAAAAAAAAACAAGTTAAATATTCCAAGTTTTTAATTTTTTTGGTTTATTTTTCTATTTGTTAATTGATAAATTTAACTATTTAAATCTACAGCCCCTCACTATCATACATAGTTAAAAAATTTCTCTACTGATTTCATTTGTTACTTTGAAGTAACAAAAGATAGTCATTCAATATTCCTTCTCCCCCACCTCCCCTTGAGAATTTCATCTCACATTAAAAAGGCAATTTCTAAACATCCTAGTTGGGAGTGTGATAGGTTTTTTTTTTTTTTTTTTTTTCCTGGTTTAGCCTGTTTTCACTCGACTTTGGGTACTGTTTCTGCAGAATGATTTGGTATTAAATTAATTATATAAGTTCATTGCAGAAAATATAGTAATTTTCTGCCACAGGTATTTTTTAAATCTGTGTTTATATACATCAAAATGCACTGAAACTGCATTAATTCATCATCCCCATAAATCCATCTTTATATGTAATCAAATATCTAGATTTATGAAGGTAATGAGTTTTTGTTTAACAGGTATGGAATTAATAATACTCAATTGAATGAAAATGTAGATTTTTGAGGGGATCAGATAATCAAAATTTTAGTCTATATCATCAAAAGTAATAAAGGCCTTTGATAAAACAGAGTATAAGAGTTCGTAATACAATTTCTTTCGAAGAAGATTTCTTTTCATTTAGAACACATAATTGAAAGTATTTCTTTAATTTAGGTAGGACTGTTATTCTAAAATATCTTAGTTCGTCTTCCGCCATTTCGGCTCAAAGCAAAACACAAGACGACGATTGGCGTTAGAGCTGGATGAACGTTCTCGCTTTCGCCAACTCGCCAAGGCTGGTGCTGAAAACGTGAGTCTTCCTGAAAAAGCACCCCGGACGATTCTGGTCGAACTTTTTCACCCAGCTAACCTTGATGATTACAACATCTGGTCTGAAACCTGGTTCAGCTCAACAGAATAAATCTCAGGTAATGGAACTCCAGAAATCGCTGGATACGAAATTACACTAGATTAACACATATATGAGTAAGGTAACAAGTTCTGTATCTTACAAATAATTTTCCATAATTAAAATATGATTGTCATTGAAAATGAATGTCATTTTTCTGGCCTGCTCATTTTAGTTCTTTATGAGGTATAAAGATGGCGCTGCAGAGTAATTCTTCTTGTTCTTGACATAGTTCAAGTCAAAAGTAGTAAAATCATTGCTACCAGCAAGATCTTTTACATATTTCTTTGAAAATAATATGTTTAAAGGCTTTGTAAAAATTGAGTAGACTTTTATTATGTCATTTTCCTGGCTTCAATAAATTACAAATAAAACTGAACATTACACTGAATTTGAGGTACTATGGAGGAAACATGTTCCTTTAAACGAAATTAAAATGTGAGATCTGAAAAAAAAAAAAAAAAAAAAAAAAAAAAAAAAAAAAAAAAGGAGAATGTGAAAAATATTTTAGAATGAAATTGTCATTATCCTGGCATGCATATGCCAAGAAAATAACATATAATTATAATTACATTAAAATGAACTTAAGCTCTTCCAACTTTAACAATTTTACGTGGAAATTTCTGTATTCAGCTGCTCAACTAACATTTTTAAAAGAATCAGAAGCTTTGAAACGATTTAAATTTTTAAAAAAATTTGTTTTCAAAATCTCACATTTTGTGATAGTCACCCTTAAACACCTAACATTCTACAATATAGAAAAACAATTCTATATATTTTAAATAGAAAGTTAAAATGAATAAAGATACATTACATTCTACTAAGATACAATTTTTCTCAAAAAGAAAAGGTAAACAACTAAGACTGTACAATGATAATCCTTCTATATATAAAAGAAAGTTTTGATTTGGAAATGAACCAATGAAAATCTGCGCAGATATTCCGGGTAGATCGGCATCCAATTTGAATGCTTAAGCATGACCTTTGATCGTTAATGTTAAAAAAACTGTTGCATACAAAAATATGAAAATCGGCGGTATTATAGAGAAATGTTTGATAAATACGCTGATGCAGACAGTTTTCAAATCGAAGAATTATTTTAAGAGATATTTAATGCTAAAGTTGGACAAAATCGTTCCAGTAAAAAAGTTTTATTGGAGCAAAAACTATACATGAGAATTTAATCATTTTTAGATCATTATATACGTTAGAAGTTCCCGGTATGCAGATTGCATGTATTTTTCTTATTTGACTCATGTTTTGAGGTTTTATTTCTATTTTAAATGCAAATTTTCAGCATTTCGAGAGATATTTTTTACAAATTTTAGAAAATGTTATCAATTTAAACTGTTGCCAATGGTATAAACATCGCAAACAATAATGTTTACTTCAAATTAAAAAATTATTTACACGTGACTATTATAAAAAGAAAAAAAACTTTAAAATTAGAATTAAATGATTACGTGTTAAAAGCAGGAAAATTACGTCATAAGAACCATGTTTACACTTGAATTTTCAAAGAGAAACAAAATCTTAAAATAAAAAAATCATTATTATGCGTTAAAACTTGTAATTGGAGGAAATTACGTCACATTTAAAATGGCCAAAAAATATAGCAAAACAATTTAAATTGAAAAATATATTTGCGCGAGATATTTTGAGATAATCTTTTCAACTATTATCGTGAATTCGAAGACAGCGCAAATAATATTTCCTTCTAACAACAAATGTATTTTCACGTGAATATTAATAAGAGAAACAAAACTTTGGTGTAAATTACGTCAGATTTGAAACGATACATTTAAAATGAATTATTTAAAAGAACTATCTTATAGCGCTGTTAAAAAATACCGAGAGAAAATGACACTGTTTACTTAATTAATTTTACATTAGCTTATTTTCAAATGTTTAATTAATTTTTTTAATTAAATACGAAAACAGCCATTGTATCTATTAACAGCAGATTTGGTCTTAAAAATCCCCAATCCATGGAAAACGAATGGAAACCCGTTTACAGAGAGATCGTTACTGTTTTTTTTTTTTTAAATTTTAATTCAATATTTTTAAAGCCGATCAAATTAGCGTGCTTTTTGGATTTTGTTATGCCTGAACGGGGGTTGGCGAGCGTAGCTCGTAGGGGGCAGAGCCCCCTAGTAGATTAAAAATAAAAAATAAAATTTGTATGACTTGAATAGCAGGTTAAAGTGAATAGAGATACATGTAATAAACGTCGACGATTGAAGAAAATAAGGGATATGATATTGTCGGGAAAACATATCTTTCTACTTGCTTTAACGTTTGTATCAAATCATTTGATTGGTAAGATTTTATTTTATTTTAAGTAATTGAAAGGCACAAAGCAACCAGTACTATATATATCATAACGGACAATCGTGTCCGTGCGTAACGCTGACGTTAATTTGACGGCAACAGCAAACGATTCAATTTGACTTTTACTACAATTTTTTAAAACTTCTAAATATCGCACATTTTCGATTTTTACCGTGAAACCGTGAAAACCCACACTGCACGCTCTCTCCCCTCAAAGGGCAAGATGGGTGGTGTCGGGCTGTCAAGTGAAGGAACGGGGAGCGCATTAACTATTTGGATTAACGCATTCGATTAATCTGCAGGGATATAGGGGCATCCATTTTGTAGCCTGGTCAAGTATAGAATTTTAAAAAAGGTTTTTTTTTCTCTCTCTTTTTTGTTGAGAACTTTTATCAAATATTACATTTCTTTAAACAGACTACATTATAATGGAATACAATAATTTAAAAAAGTTCTTGAAGTAAAAAAACTGTGTCTGTAATGTTTCGCTCTTTTTTAAACATATATTTTAACCTTTTATATCGTTTCATTAAAACTCTGCCACAATGTTTTTACAGAAATTACGAAAAGAAGCTCCCATAGGTTTAACCATTAACTATCTCTCCTTGCTGTAGTGTTTCTTAACAAAAAAAAAAAAAAAAATATTTTAGCTTTTTGTTTCGTTTCATTTAAACTCTGCCACAAAGTTTTTGCAAAAATTACGTTCCGCGAAGTTTTTGTTTTTTAACCATTTGGAAAAATGGTTATTGTCCTCGTCAGGGTAGGAAATCAAAAGCATATCTGAAGTTTTTTATTGGTTAAATCCCCATTTTATTCGTGTCCTGATCAGGGTCGGACTGGGCCAGGGAAAAGGGCGCAGACCTTGGATTTTCAGAGGGCGCAAAAATGTTAACGAACTCACTTCAATTTTACTTGGTTGTTTTTATTTGGCTTTTGACAAGGTTCAACACATTCACATAGCACAAAGTATGAAAATGGCTTAATATTACATTTCTGAGTCTAGATAGAAGACTTCGCTATTTTCCCCGTGCATGTTTAAACCACCAAATCTACACAATGTTACGCAGTTTCCTAAAACGAATCATGTAATATCTAAAATTTCTAGCACATGTTGAGCAGAGATTAGCTTGTAGTAGAGTAGATGACTGATATCAAGGCTAGGGCTTTATTATTTTATTCTTTTGTCAATACACCCCTTATAAGAATTCTGTGAAAAAAAAGTTATTACTCCCTACCAACTCTCCTGCAAATAGTCGTATAAAAAAGACATAGGTAATAATTGACTGGGAATAATATCTACTATTAAATGCTAGTCATAAATTTTGCTTTGAAGATAGTCTACATATAAAAGGCGCGAACGTTGATTTTTCAGATGGTAACATCGACTTTTGACGCCCTATTTGAATTCCTTGCCAGCCAGGAAAGAGATATAGTTTATATAATTTTCTTAAATCTTAATACAGTTATAAAACAATACCTGTTAGGAGTTTATTCAAAAATTTCGGAAAATAAAATGGAGATCTTACAAGAAAAAGTACCGAAATCATTCAATTAGTCACCAGTAAAATTGTAAAGGAATTTTAAATTTAAAATAAACTTACTTTACATTTAAAAGAAAATCTTACAAAGTGTTTCCGGTATGATACTCCGATTTTTTTCTGCGGCTCCTACGATAAAAGAAGACGATTCCCTTAAATTATAGAAAGAAAAATGTCTCTATCTCGAAACGAATTCGAAATTCAAATGAGCTGTAAACTTACACATTGTAGTTTTTAACATTGTGGTTTGTTGTATGCAAAAATTAATGTAGTTCATTGTCAGGTTCTGAGGAACATATACTATTAGAACTATGGTTATATATTATTTTCTTTCTTGTATATTGTCTGTGTACAAGGAATTTTAAAGTAACATTTTTTTCTTTTAATCCAATTTAATCCAAGCTAGTGAGTTAGATAGAGTAGTTGAAGGAATGTAGTTTATGAATAGAGTGGTGTCCCTGCTATTCAAATGCATACCTGAGATAAGGCAGACAAAAGGATTTCACCAGATAACGAAATAACGGACGTTACGGAAGGTGACAGGGGAGGTTCGATAGATTGGAGGAAGGGAAGGGGACCCTGATGGCAGAAGAAAAACCCCGTTTATGTTTTTTGGGAGAGGAGTGATATAGCTGAGGGAGATCAGTTAAGGGTATAGCTAAAAGTGGGTGGTCACTTTCTAGCAGAGCACAGTTGATGTCTGGAACTCAAGGTGTGAGTTGTTCGAGAGTAGCTCTTGGATAGAGCGTGATTAGGCCATGAAGCTCTTGGAGTATACAGCTAATGTGTTGGGAGATTAATAGTGATCTCCGATATCACGTAATCATATCGGTGGTGGAAGCATATAAATAGTAAAGGATTTCTTCAAAGTTGTGTGGACTTAGAGGAAACACGACACTCATAATTCATATTTTTTTAAATATTAATTTATTAATAGTTTTCATAGTTAAAAAAATGTTTTTCAATAAAGAAAAAAGCCTGTAATATGTTTCGGTCTATTCAGTATATCTCTTTTATAAATTAATAAAAAATCGATCAGATGAATTTTATGAAAGATATAAATCAAGGTTTCTCAAATGGGTTTAGCATCTAAAATTTGAGCTTTTCTAATGCTATCAAGATTTAACATGATGTGTTTGAACAATGCCTTTTTCCTGGCTGTCTCGATCCAAGAAACTTAAATGAAGTGTCAAAAATGAGTGTTATTGTTTGAAAATTCAAAGTTGGTACAATTTTCAGAATGTAGACGACTTCGGAAACATTATTTATACATAACAATACATAGTAGACATTATTTCCAGTCGATTTGTTCCTACAGATTTTTTATGATTATTTTTAGAGGAATTAGTAAGAGTTAACCATTTTTATTCCACTTATCAACATTGATGCACTGAAAATTGGTAGAAAAACTAACAAGTTTTTTTGCACTAGGCGTCAGAGTTTCTGCGGTGCTGTTAAGGGCTTCAACCTTTTTTTAAGTATACTTCTTTAACACGTTCACGCCGGCGCGGTGGGTCACACTCGACTGTCTCAGAGTTGTCAAGTCTCCAAATTTTTGCACACCACTGTTATTTTAGAGAAAATGTTGTTCCTTTAAATCGCCCAATTGTTATAATTAAATAAAACAACATTTTCTGTAGTAAAATACTGGTATCCAAAAGGCCGGAGACTTGCGAGCTCTGAGACTGTCGAGTGTGAACCACCGCGCCGGGTGAACGTGTTAACGTAATGTGAATTAGTTTTCAGTCAGTTAAAAATGAGATAAATTCAATTTCTGTTACAATCTGAAAGTAATGACTTTTGCGAGTCAGGTATTTTGTAGGAAGAGGCATTTTGTATACTTAAAAATTACTTTATGTATTCACAAAATGCGGAATTAATATTTCACTATTAAAAGGTTTCTACAAGAAAAAGTACACGAAAAAAAAATCGCTTTATTCATCTCAAATCACTAAAATAATGGAGTAAATTTACTCTTTTTAGCACTCTTCCCATGATTTGCAAAATTCTTATCATAATTGGATATCAATGGAAATATTTAAGTTTCTGTAATGCAGGGGAATAGCCCAGGGATAGTACTCAACAAGTTGGAGGATCCCGTGGCCAGCGTTTTTTTTTATTCAAAAAACCTATCATAATATATGAGTAGTAATCATTGCTTTATTTAACGATAGGAATGGTTAGATGAAACAATTTTTTTATTCAAAATACATACTATATGTGTGTAGACGAGGGAAAGAATATTGGAGCGACTTAGGCACTTAGTGGCGAGAAGTTTTCCCTGGACGAGGGCGCACCGGCCCTCGGGCCGATGGGCCGGCGGGCCAGTCCGAGCCTGGTCCTGATTGGTCTATACAGTAATCTGTAATTTGCCTTTACTTTCAACAGAGAATTAACTAACAGAGAACTATTAATAATTCAGAAACAAATTGAGATACAGCTTTCAAACAAATTGCATTTAAAAGTACATTTTTTTTTATCTATACAACGGTGTAAAAAGTAAAATTATGTGAGATGTTTAGAAATCTAGCGATGGAAAAGCCTTTTCCCGAACAGCCAATGAAATGCTTGGATAATACGTAAGTTTCAAGTGGATAATACATAAGTTTCACGAAATCTGACGAGTCTCAGGTGATTTTTGTCGCTTGCAATTTTTACGTGTAATAACTCTATTAATGTTTAATTCATGGCGTACGTAATGTATGACCAGCTCCGTAGAAGTTTAAAAATTTACAGTACCGAAAATTGTAAAACTGAAATTTCGTTTAAAATTTGTTCATGATGGGTCCAGGAATGTTAATGTTTAATTCATGGCGTACGTAATGTAGGATCAACTCCGTGCGATTTTTTATGTCTTAAAATTTAGTCTTCGAAAAAATCATTTTCCAAATGGTCGTTTTTTTTTTTTTTTTTTTTTTTTTTTTAGAACTTTTATCAAGTACATTTCTTTAAAAAGACTTCGTTATAATGGAATATAAAAAATATATAATACAATTTTAATTAAAATATTGTTCTAAACAATCTGTGCTGATGTACATTCTTTTTGGATGAAAAGGCATTTTTTTCTTTTGGGAATTTGTGTCATTTTCACCAACAGAATTGTCTATGCGTTTAAGATTAGTGCATCATTTCCATCAATTATTTTTAAATGTTTCAGATTTTAGTTTTATTGGTTAACTAGCGAACTTGCCCGGCGTTGCCCGGGTCCGTCAAAAAACAGCAGGAATTACGAAAAAACTGAAAATCACAATATCGCGAAAAATTTTTTAATCGCTTCTCAAATTCTGAAAAGAGAAAAAAAATATATATATTATGTTCGAAGATTGCAAGTTGATTCCTTTCACTAATGTGGAAAAACAGTAGCATCGCTAAAATACACTAAAAATCACATACAAAATTCCCGAAAAATTCGAAAATTGCTATACGAAATCCGAATAAACTTTATTGAAATGAGGGCAGAATGTACTGTCAAAAATGGAATGTCAAAAAATTGCAGCAGATCGCGAAGAAACGTAAAAATCGCATTAAAAATCACAAAAAGTTCAAGAATCACGAAAGTCAAAATTTACTATAATTGGATAAAAGTTTCAAATCTAATTCCTTTGACCTGTGGGCTCTCTTAAAATTTATGTTTTGGAAATCATGCTAAGCATTAGATCATGTTACTTTTATTCATAATTAATTTACTTGGACTCCCTTAAATATAATTAACATAATCCCTTAAGTTAATATTAGTTTTTGTTGCATTAAAATATCTCAATTTGTTGATTTTCTGTAAGCAAGTAAACCCTATTGTTTTACAGTGAAAGTCTATCGGAATTTGGCGAAATATTAGGGATATCGCCAAGTTGGCGTCACTTTTAGCGACTCATTTTGTCGCCAAATTTGGCGTTATTTGGCGACAAAACTGGATCCCCTCTACGGTAAACCCCCTTATATGTATGGACATGCATTACATGCTGTTCAATAATCGCATAAAAAATTCGCTAAAAATTCCAAAATCGCTGCACGAATTCCGAATAAACTTTTATGAAAAGAGAACAAAATTTACTATATTGGGTTAAAAGAAAGAAACCGCATTCTTTTTCCTAATGTGGAAAAATCGAATTGATATAATCCCTTAAGTTAATATTAGTTTTTGGTCCGGGTTCGATTCCTGGCTCTGGCTAATTTTTCACTCCAGTTGGGTTTATTGTATTTATTGTTTGTATGTCTGTATAATATTTATATATACCTTTAACTGTTGAATGCAGGCGTTATTTATGTGTGTATGTGTATTTTAATATATATTGTAGTATGAGTGTTTTGTTACAAGTATTAGTTTTTGTTGCATTAAAATACCTCACTTTGTTGATTTTCTGTAAGCAAGTAATCCATATTGGTTTACAATGGAAGTCTATGGGAATTTGGCGAAATATTAGAGATATCGCCAAGTTGGCGTCACTTTTGGCGACTCATTTCGGTCGTCAAATTTGGCGATATACCGCCAAGTTGGCGACAAACTTGGCGGCATTTGGCGACAGATCTGTGTCCCTGTACAGTAATCTCCATACAGGTATGCATTAAATGCTGTTCAATAATTGCATAAGAAAATTCGCTAAAAATTCAAAAATCGCTGCATGAATTCCGAATAAACTTTTTTGAAAAGGGAACAAAATTTACTATATTGGGTTAAAAGAAAGAAACCATATTCTTCTCACTTATATGGAAAAAATCTCCTCGAAACTTAAAAAAGTGCTAAAAATCGCATAAAAAATTAAATAAAAAAAATCTAATCAAAAAATCGAAAATCGGGCTTCGAGGTGCAAAACTTCATATATAGACGTACCTTTTCCCCAAATTTTGTAGCTCTACGTGCAGCGGTCTCTTCAGAACACCGTCGACACACTCACTCACACACAAACTTCTTTCTTTATTATTATAGATTTTGATTTCAAGGGATAGAAGAAAAGAAATTTAGATATAAACTAATAAATTTTAGGAACTTTAAATGCAAGCTAAAGTTTATTGAATATGACATTATACTGACGCAATCACACTAACTTGTTCCATACATGAAAATGATATTTTCTTTTGAAATTGGTGTTAGTTTCATCATCCGAACTAATCTTAAATCTAAGATTATGTCACCTTTTAAGGACTTTATCAAAGACATATGTCCCTCCAACAACACGGATTATACACAATATTTACGGACACATTTTTAAATGCAAAAGCATGACGTTTGCAGGCATGACTACTGAAGCGATTTGGCATCGAATAGTGTTTACCAGTCGTTGGTCAATGAGTTATATTTATAAGCGATTTTTTCCACGTGATGACAGGTTTTGCTTTGACAGTATTTTATGAATGATCTTTTGCTTTTTATTAAAAAATGAACACTCGATCGCATAGTATCTGCATGAAAACACCTGCCAATTTCATGTGTTACAATATTCCTTTAAATATGACTACATTTTCATTTGTGGAATATCATTCAATCTACTATAATCAGATTTTATTTTTTGAAACAACTCAAATTACCATGTTTAACAATCCGGCGAGGTTTGGACAGGGTTTTGAGGGCTTAGCTCGTAACGGGCACAGCCTCTGGTACATAAAAAAAAATAATAATAAAATAAAAAAAATACTTTGAATTATTATTTAAGAGAAAAACTTTCTTAAAACTTGTTCAATTAATAAAACTTTAAATTTTGTATTTCTCTCGGTGAATTAAAATAAATAAAGAAAATTTTCTTTTATTCTAAAAAAAAAAAAAAAAAAAAAAAATACATTTTTTTTTTAAATCTAAGGGAACTTTTATTTTTCTAAAACCATCATTGATTTTTAAGAATTAATTCCTTCTTAGCTTTCCAAGGAGCTTATTAGAATTGGCTAGAAGGAATTACAGTTAACATTTGACAATTATTTAGTTATTTATTAGGAAGGGACCGAACCGATAGATACACACATGTTCAAATAATAATAATTGAAAAGGATATATATATACCGGGTGTCCCAAAAAGGACTGACTGATTTTAAAATTCAATAACTTGCAAACAGTGACAGATATTTAAAAAATTCTTGCAGGAGGGTTATGCATAAGGTCAAAAGTTTTATTACAGTGATTTTCAATTTTAGTTCGATTTACAGACAATAGATGGCGCTGTAAGCAATAGTCGCTAAATTCAGGCTCGATTTTTGGTACTTCGTGGCCCGGATAATACATTTCCATTTCCTTTTTCTGCATGGAACAAGATAAAGGACCAGAAATCGAGCCTGTATTTAGCGACTATTGCTTACAGCGCCATCTATTGTTTGTAAATTGAACTAAAATTGAAAATCACTGTAATAAAACTTTTGACCTTATGCATAACCCTCCTGCAAGAATTTTTTTAATATCTGTCACCGTTTGCAAGTTATTGAATTTTAAAATCAGTCAGTCCTTTTTGGGACACCCGGTATATATTACATTTTACTCCTGCTGGTTTTTAGAGGTCTGCACGGGCCGGAATTTCCAGGCCCGGCCAGAACGAAAGCTATCTTGGCCGGGTCCGGTATAAAAATTGGAAGTTTGGCCCGACTCAGTTTCTACAAAAAAGTCCGTTTTTTTCTCGACATACAATTAAGGTTCTTTTAATGAATACTACATACATATTTATGGGGACATTTTACAGTATATTTTAGATTACCATGTGTTCCCAAAACAGTAAACATTAACGATTACTTACAGTGTTTTAGTCATCGTCTCTACTGGCATTTCAAAATTCAAATAAGGATTCAATAAAAGATTAATGTAGTTCAGAATAAAGGATTAAAAACATGATAATTTTTGAATCTGTATAATAAAAAGTAGATTTGTGAAAATATTTCTCTCATTTTTAAGGCTTTTCTCAAATCCAAAGGAGCTACATTTCGACACATTTATGAATTCATTTCTTTTTGGAAACGCGTTATACGCGTAAGATTGGCAGGTATTCTTATTCAGAAACTATGTAAATGTCGTTTTTTTTTTCATAAATAAAAGCAATTATATCTTTCTGAAAATACTGCCAAAGTTTGCGTTTTGAATCGAATTTCCGCAAGCGATATCACAGGAAAAGAGAAAAACGTGACAGTCACGTGACAAGAATCTCTGTTATCTCTACAAGTAATTTATCAAGTATAGAGAAAGCTATTCGTTTCCAAATGCCTTCAATAGTCAGGCTTGTAAATTTTATGCCTTTATAGTTAAAAATGAGTCAAGTTTCGCATTGTTGAGCAGTGAATATGAGAACCACCTTAAGGTATATTTCCAAAGATACTGTTAAGGCTGTTCTTAACTGCTCTGCTCAACAAGCGCTATTAAAATAAATTAAAACTTATGTCAGAAAGTTGCCCTTTTGGATTTAAGAACACCCTTAACAGAAGTTCATTATCACTATTAATAATCTTACAAAACATAATGCCTATCCTACACATCCTGAGATTGATTAAGACCAGTTTCGTCCCGGCACGAGTCTGCTGAGAAAAATTGAACTCAGAGTCAGACATCTAATAACTGTACGATGCCGATCTCTATGATGGACATGTTACGTTTCTGTATTGATGTTGTTAACCTCGCATCGGCTCGTGATGCTCATTTATACTTCTCGAGAAAATCATATTCGTTGAAAATGGCTCGTATTTTATCTGCTTCACTTGAATTTTTATATCGGGCTAGGCCAGATTAATTTTTTTATCGACCCGGACCTACCCTGCAGGCCCGTTCAATTTTTTTTGCCGGCTGGCCCGGCCCGTTTGAAAATTCGCTTTCATTCCACCGTGCCGGGTACGGGCCTCGGGCCAAGCCGGGCAGACCTCTAGTCGGTTTATAAAGGACGTTTTAAAATGCCCAGGCAAGCAATATCTACTTCTACATGTTGCTTTTACCTTTAAGAATCAAGATTGAGAATCATCTAATGGTTTTCCGGCACATTCACAGACTTTCTTTTAACGTTAAAACGTGAAACTGGGCAGGAATGTAAGTAATTTGGAATCGAATTTTATTTCTCATTTTTCAAAAAATATACTTAATCGAGTTACCGGTGTTTAGTCTCTTATAACAACTTTTGCTGGTAAATTCCGTTCAAATCGCCAACTTTGACACCCTTTTCTGCCACTTTGTTTGCTTTTATAAGAAAAGGAAAAACGCTATTAGATTTCGTAATTTTTTTTTATAAAAACACGCTTGCCAGTTTTGTGCTGTTTATAATAAAAACGTATTTATGACTGTCTCAGCAAGTATCCAGTTTGAATTTTATACATATTAGTTGAAATTAAGGATTGACCGAAACGAGTTTTTAAGACCGAAACAGAAACTGAAACCGAACTTCGGTAATCTTACTATTTTCGGCCGAAAACGAAAATGTCCTATTTTTTTAAAGTAATTAATACATACATAATTATTGATTAATTATATGTGTAATTAAATAAATTGAAAGATTATTATGTTTTGAAATTAACAGCACAAATATAATTAAAAAGATTTACTAAAAGTCGTATAATACATTTAAAAGTTAACACTTTCAAAACATTAAATACAATTCTAAAAGTCCAAAACTTACAAGTTTCACAAATAAAAAAAGTTTCACAAGTTTCAAAAGTAAACTTTTGAATTTTACAAACTAATAAGTATTTTTTCTCTTTTTAACTGAAGTAAGACCCTGATGATAACCACAGGGTGGCTGAAACTTGTAAGTTTTAGACTTTTAGAATTGTATTTAATGTTTTGAAAGTGTTAACTTTTAAGTGTATTATACGTGTGGCTCTATTTGGCTTTCTGTGCCTCAGACCAAATCTTTTTATTTTCATATAAAATAAAATATAATTAAATCAGTGTCTAATTATATGATTTCCATCCAATTAAAAAATGTTTTAGGTATACATACTTCGATTTACCTTTTATAAAGATTTTTGTAAATGATAATCTGTTATACTGTAATATATTGTAATATTATTCCGTTATACTATAATTAACGGGTATTCGAAACACTTCTGTGGTTTCAAATCTATTACTGTTAAGTGTGCAATTTTTAATGAGCTTGTGAAAAGCGTCTTCAACGTTTAGTCATGCGTGTATTACTTGCTTTAGTCATGCATGTATTACTTGCTTTATAATTTATTTCACATGTTGAGTCAGTCATGACTGATAATTATAAACAGTGAAATACACAGCAATAAATAAAGAGTGTCTCATTTGAGCCGATACAGCTCAAACCAATGATATTGAAAATTTCCAAAGGAAGAAACGAGATTTTTGGAATAAAAATAATTTCGGACGAGTTTCGGTTAGGCCGAATTTTTGGCAACATTTTCGCAGAAAACGAAACTCCGATTTTGAGCCAAAAACGAAAACGAAACTGAATTTTCTGTCGATCTCTTGTTGAAATGTTTGATTTACACACTGAATTGTTGATTTGATCTATGCGTTTTTTCTTTTCAAAATTTTAAGTTCTAAATTGAGTTTGAAAAAAAATGCTTCATTTTCACTTTTATCAGTTTTCGCGTGTACTCTTAATTATTTTCATAATATGTAATTATTTAGCATATACACTGTATTATTATGAAAATAATAAAACTTTAGCATTATAGTTTATGTTATATGAGGGTCATTCCACATGAAATCAACCAATTTAAAGAAAAAGTGTTGCACCATAGTCACAGATTTTTTTAAAATTTTTATCATAGACAGATACAGTAATGAAACCCTCAAACCTGAAATTTAAAAATAATTTTCGCAATATTGGCTGAGATATAGCCATTTGAAAATTGGTCATTTTTTCCAAATGGTGGCCATCTTGGATGCTATCCCTATGTCTATAAATGTCCATAACTTGACAACTAATGACTCAAATTTTATATTTCTGGTACCAATTTAAAGCTATTTGTATAAAGAATGCATATATGATATTAAAACAATAGTATTTTTGTATTTTAATACTGTTTATTACATTCAAACTGACAATATCACCCTCAAAAAATGACTTACTGTAATGGGCCATAAAAAAAATGACCCATCATAATTTTTTTTCAAACTTGCTAAAAACATTGCTCCATATGTGTACTTTAAATAGAAAAAAAATTGGAGAGGTAAAATTTTTCGTTTAAAAAAAATAGCTTTTTACACGTAGGATGTCACTTACTAAGCAGTAACTATCTTAAAACATGTAAATATCCCTGATTTAAGAAATAATGGCCAAAACTAAATATTTTTAATCCCTGAATTAATGTAAAACTATAATGAAATATAATCTCATAAGTTTTTTGTAGGACCACCCTCCAATTGCCCCCCCCCCCCCAAAAAAAAGAAGTCATTGCTAAAAATGTATAATTGAAAAAATTTAACACTGAAGAAAATAAGAAAATAAATAAAGAATATAATGTATAATTGTGAAAAACCTTTAAATGCAAGATATATAAATGAGATTTTACTGCATGTGTATATGTGGAATCTATTCAAAACGTTTTCCATGCAAGAAATTCAATTTTTATACCTAAATTTCTATTTCTTACTTTAAAAATTGCTCACTGATTATGCCTGTTGATGAATTTGTTGATGATTTAATTACAAAACTCCTTGCTTTATGTTCACACCACTTTTTTTGCAAAATCACAAAGTTTATATTTCAAGAAAACAAAGGATGAATTGAATACAGAAATTTGCTATTATTTCAGCTGATTTTTCTGAAAACTATACTTGCATTGTGCAAGATGCTATTCAAAATATCCATTGGCAAAAAGAACAGGTTACAGTTCACCCCTTTCTTGCTTATATAAGGGACAGTATCACTGATACTGTGAAATCTATTCCTATGTGTGCAATAAGCGAGCATTTAGTTCATGACACTACTACATTTTGGGCTTTTCAAAAAGTAATTGTCAATTATTTAATTTCACAAATTCCACAGATTAAATACATAAAATATTTTAGTGATGGATCATCAGCCCAATACAAAAATTATAAAAATTTTATTAATCTCTGCCATCATGAAGAAGACCATGGTGTGAAAGCTGAATGGCATTTTATTGCCTCTTACCACGGAAAAGGAGCTTGTGATGGAATAGGCGGCACCATAAAACGCATGGCCACCAAAGCAAGTCTTCAGCGTCCATTCAAAGATGGTATCTTAAATGCATTTGATCTGTATACATTTGCAAAAGAATATGTTAAAGGAATTGAAAGTTTTTTTATAACAAAATCTGAAATTGAAATTGCCAATAATCAGTTAGCAGATAGGTATGCAAAGGCAGATACAATCGTAGGAACAAGGGTTAATCACAGCTTTGTGCCAATAAATAAAGGCCAAATACTGGTTTCCGGGGTATCAGGCTCCTCAACAAATTTTATTGCTACTGTGCGATTTAGTGAAACCGACAAACCACAAACATTTAAAAGTGAACAATATGTTGCATGTGTATATGGTGTTAATTGGTGGATTGGTAAGATTTTAGATTACTGTGAGGAATTCAATGACTATAAAATTATGTTCATGCATCCTCATGGTCCTAGTTCATCATATTCATGGCCAAAATCTTCAGATGTTTGTTGGATTCCATATGAGCATATAATGAAAGTAGTGTCTACCCCAATGACTGCTACAGGAAGAACATATACTGTTGCTCCAGAGGAGCATACAGCAATTCAACTCTTATTCTTAAACTTCAAGACAGATTAAATCCTTGGTAATTTTCAACAACATATTATCAATTTCCTTTCAACAATATATTATAAAGTTATATCCATGTAAGTATCCTGTTCTTATTTTATGTAAATATGTTTCATATAAGTTTTATCTAAGTCTTACTTTTATACATATTTGATGTTTTTGTTGTACATTTGTATCACACAAGATTTGTGTACTCATTTTGTCAAGATTTGTTCATTTAAATTGAAATTGGCAGTGAACTGAATAACTAATGTCAACTCAATCAACTCATTAATATTAATTTTTAATCTTTTATTTGAATTCAACTGATTTACAGCTAGTATTTCTGCCATATTTCAAAAAAATATGTTTTATGGATCTTTTTCCTTCTAAATATTTTCCATTATGTATATTTTTTTTTGAGAATTATACATATTATCATTTTATATGAAATAAAAAGTATTGAAATGAAAATTTACTGTTATTTTAATATGTATGTGTTTTTAGTATAATTAACTGCTGATTGGTATTTCTAAATTGAATTATTTATATATTGATGCTCATACATTAATTCATATGCCAGAAAAAAATATTTTTAACCATTATTTGTTAAACCAAAGATACTTACGTGTTTTAAGATAGTCACTGTTAGGTAAATGACATCCTATGTGTAAAAAGCTATTTTTCTTTAATGAAAAATTTTACCTCTCCAATTTTTTTTCTGTTTAAAGTATACATATGGAGCAATGTTTTTAGCAAGTTTGAAAAGAAATTATGATGGGCCATTTTTTTTATGGCCCATTACAGTAAGCCAATTTTTGAGGGTGATATTTTCTGTTTAAATGTAATAAACAGTATTAAAATAAAACTTTACCATTGTTTTAATATCATATATGCATTCTTTATATAAATAGCTTTAAATTGGTACCAGAAATATAAAATTTGAATCATTAGTTGTCAAGTTATGGACATTTATAGACATTGGGATAGCATCCAAGATGGCCGCCATTTGTTAAAAATGACCATTTTTTAAAAGGGTATATCTCAGTGAATATTGCGCAAATTAGTTTTAAATTTCAGATTTGAGGGTTTCACTACTATGTCTGTCTACAAAAAAAATTTTTAAAAAATCCGTGACTATGCTGCAACACCCATTGGTTGAATTCGTGTGGAATGACCCATGATACAGAATATTTTAGCATTACAGTTTATGATATATTTATATGATACAGAATATTCAATTAAACTATATTCGACTAAAACGTGCTCAATCAATATATATGTTTTATTATCACATGTTTAACAGAAGATTGCATCTGCAATGCAAAGAAAAAACTTCGCATATTTTTAGTTTTTTAAAGACGTACTTACGGGGAATAAAAAATACGTGACAAATGTATGTTGTTAATGTAGTAGAATACATGATTTGTACAGATGTATATGTGCGTAAATTTATGTACAGATAACTGAATCATTTTTTTTTCATTTAAAAATATTTCATGTATATATAGAGAAAATTTACTTCGTTTCACACTTCATTATTATATTTGGCAATTCATGCCACATTACTGTTTTGAAGAACATTTTAAAGAAATGTATTGCTTTTTTAATTAGTCTTTTTTTTTTCTTGAGGTATTTGGGTTATAGATTTAAGAATTTTCAACCGGAAGGGAAATTTTTTGCTATATTCTCCAGGAAAAGCATTTGAAACCCTTTGTGAGCATATAAGTCGCTATTTATTAATCGCGTGCCAGTAAACTATTGACAACAATATCTGACACATTGAGAGGTTGTCTGAACAATCCGATGAATGACAGGAAGTTGACATCCTCTGAAAAGTTCTTCCAGATTATTACACTTTCAACTGAAATGCATTTTGGAAAAGAGCAAACAGCCTTTATGCTATTAAAAGCTTAAATAGTAACAAATAATGACTATTGTATGATTAAAGATCTGACACCAATGAAGTCGGTGTTGTTTAAAGAACAGGAACTAAAAGTCGGTGTCGTTTAAACTCTTCCAATCCTTTGCTGTGGGTTAATGTATTTTTCTGCCGATTCCGAAAAAAAAGTAAAATTTTACTTCAAAATAGGGAGAAGTAATTTTACAACTTTTTTGCACCAAAGTTATAAAAGTAAAATTTAGTTAAATATTTTTGGTGCAAATCTTGATTAAAATTAGGTGAGGTATAATAATGTCCTACCGCCCCTCAAGGGGTTAAACTCACTTTCTTTCTCAACAGTTGAAGATTAATCTCAAAACTAAGGAGGCTATTATGAAAAGAAATGATTTGAACTAAAATATACTTTAAAAATTTATATTTCTTCTTTTTTAAACCAATTGCATATAAATAAATAACCATTAATTTTATGAAAAGGAAATTATATTAATATACTTATCTGTTATAGTTTTTATTTTGTATTTGTTAATTTATTACTTTTATAACTATCAAAATTCCACAAGTTAAATTTCCAAGATTCAATTCTGATTTTATATATGATTATCTAGGCTTAAGAATGTTAGAAATTATTAAATTAAGCTTATTTTAAATACATAGTAAACTGCTGCTACTAAATAAGTTGTTAAAGTGTTTACTTTAAGTATCAATAACAAGAAATATGGTATTATAACATAAAATTTACTTATTATAATTCACCTAACACAATCGTTCTTCCACATATCAAAATGACATCATATTTAGAGAAATTTTGTAACGTGTAAAACTGACAGATGCTGATACTATGTGATCGAAAGATGTTTTCTGTTTTTTGATAAAGGTAAAGATGTTTCAGAAAATAGTATCAAAGTTGGCGTTTTGAACAAAATATCGGATAACACGGTAAGGATGAATACCTGTCGTCAGATGAAAACAATCGCCTAAAAATATATAAATAATTCATTTATATATATATAAAAAAAATGATAAACCTCAGTCGATTCAAAATGGTTTCAATAGTCGGGTTTGCAGGTGTAATGGAGTCCGAGCCAGACTCAGGTGTAAAATCAGCGAGTCGGATGAATGTTTTGGTAAAGAAACAAAGCTGTATACATAATGTGATAAGTAACTTTATATGGGTGATGTATTCAGCTTTTCAAAACAAATAACACGTTTCGAACGATCGTGCTTACGATGTGTACAGGAAAAAGATTAGACGCTAGTAGTTAAGAAGTTCAGCCCGCGAGCAACCAATCACAGTAAATCCTCGGAGAGGCTTCGCCAATTTGCCGCGCCGAAAAGCAAAAATCCAGCTTCGTTCTTCGACATGAAACTTTCAGTGCAGTAAGAATTTTTAGTTAGAACTCCCTATGATCATGCAAACCAATATTTAAAACATATTAAAATAAAATTACATTTTGTCGTACACTTTACAAAAAAAAAAAAAAAAAAAAAAAAAAAAAACTATTCAGTATTTTGACTTGAAATTAAACATAAAAATAAAATTTGATCCGTAGATTTGCACAATATTATTTTTTCTTTACAGAATAACCTTAAAAAATTTATTATTTTAATTAATTTATTTTACATGTTTTTCCATTACGGACGCATTTTTGCAAATAAAAAATGAAACACGTATATTTTCAGAAGAAAAAAATAAATCATGGAGTTAGTAATTATAGATAGAATCATGATTAATTAAATGGTTTCACGATTTCTTTTATGAAATTTTTAAACTACCTTTTTATGAAAATTATAGCATATTTTTAATGAATTAAAATTTGTGAAAATTCAATTATTTACATTCAGTTATAAAAGTATTTTTCAGTGTTAAGAATTCGAATGCACAATTTATTCTGATTATGTGAAATCATTTACGCAGATGATACTTACGCATTTTAAAAGTATTATATTATGATTTTTTTTGTAAAGTGGCAACAAAAGAATTGTAAATAAATAAAATTAATTGTTAAATTCGTTATATCATAAATAAAAAATTCCGAGGAAATTCTTAGTTATTTGGCTGAGTTTAAATTTCTAAAATTAAAATGCATCAAAACATAAAATAAAGTTTTTGCTTAATAAAGATACAAAAATAATAATAATAAAAAATATTGTTACTTTCAAATATTTCTCTTATTAAATTGCTTCGCGAATCCAAACCAAGCATGGTTTTTACTGGTAATAAAAAATGTTCGTTTTTACACCCCACTGGGAGGCACCATTCATACTAGGCAGCGGGAAATCCATCAGGGCAACTGGCAATTTCTGTCTGTGAAATTCCAAGATAATTGACACTTTTTCTCTAAATGCCAGGGCAATTGAACCTTTTTCTCTAAATGCCAGGGCAATTGAACCCTTTTCTCTAAATGCCAGGACAATTGAACCTTTTTCTTAGAATTTCAGCACATTTGAACCTTTTTCTCTGAATGCCAGAGAAATTGATTATTTTTTCTCTGAATGGTAGTACAATTGACCTATACCTCTTTTAAATTCCAGCATAATATGCGGTACTTTTGTACAATAACAAAATAAGCATGAGCTTTACTTTTTTAAATTTCTATTTCAATTCGGAAAATATATTTTTGTTCTGGATATAAATTTTAATAACTAATAATAACTAATTCGATTTCTGGCATCAACATAAGAGAATATATCATTTTAAAGGTCAGCACGAACACCATAAAACAATTTTTTTAGTATGAAGTACAGTAATGATTTCGAAGAATTCACCAACGCAAAAGCTCTTTAGAAATTAACAGCATAAATTTTATCACCATTATCGTTACTTTTTTTCTTATTCTAAACTCAAAAGTTTCTCCTTCGCAACCAAAACGAAACATGTAAACAAGATCATAGGAAATTTGAATTTTTCTGTAAATAATATTTGTGCGTGACTTTTTAAACTAACAATAGATTCTACTGTATTTTCTCGGATTGCTCATAAATCTATCAATACTAATAATATAAAGAAGTAACCTTTGTTTGCCTGTAGGGAATAATCTCTGGAACTACCGAACCCATATGAAAAATAATGGTGGCTAATTGATAGTGACAATTTCTGCTCCATAGATTAACATACAAGATGGGACATTTACGGCAAAATCTGTAATGGCAACAGTACTAGCAAGGGTGAAAAGGTACAAGGAGGGGCAACAGTACTACCGTCAAAGGGAAGAATTAACAAGCCTCTGAAATTTACCTATGTTGAAGAAATATGTTTATGCTCTAGGTTTTAAATATCTATTCTTTCCTAAAAGGAAGTAGAAGACAGACGATATTGTATTTATGCTTTATTTATTTAGCTGCTTTTTTCTTTTTTTTTTTTTTTTAATTGTACTTGTATCGTTTACCTTTAACTTACAAAATGATAATTAGAGTAATAATCTCTATAATAATAGCCTAAGTCATGTGACTGTCATCAACAGTTCCGGGTTGAACGCTTCACTTTTTACATGCCAAACAGCCCATTTGGTAATTTAATGTTAGCCGGGCGCAGGTGATCAATCGCCAAATATTGTTCCATCGCCATCGTATCATCAGTATTATAATAGTCCATCTCATGCGACTGTCAAACAATTTTTCGCGAGGTAAATTAAAACAAAGCTTTGATGTTGAAATTAAATGTCATAGTTCATAGTATTATTTATTACTTTTTTTTTCCTTTCCTTTTCTTTCTTTTCTTTTTCTTTTCTTTTTTTTTAAGAAATAAGAGAAAATTGACAGTCATAAATTTTAGGTATTTTAGTTTTAAATTAAAGTTTTTTATTTTAAATAAAATGAGTGAAAGTATTATATTTTAAATGAAATTAATGAAATAAGAAAAAATACGACGGGTACAATGTTTGGCGATTTATCACCTGCACTCGGCTAAACTAAAAATACCGTGTTCATGATTTCTGTATCAGAATCTTCCGATTTGTCGAAGGATTGAGCAAGTAAATTAAATTATGAATAAAAGTAACGTGATGCAATGCTTAGTATAGATTTAAAGGTGATCAAACTGGTCGCCAAGGGCGGCTAGTATAAAAGAAAACCCCCAGAAAATTCTCTTAAATGTAATATGTAAGTTTATGAGATTAAATTGTAAAAAATCAGATTCAGGTATTGAGTTAATTTATTCATATCGAATAAAATTTTATTTAGTGTAATGTCAGTACCTCTATTTATTTTTAACTTTTAGATTAATATAATTCTAAAAATTTGTCAAAAGGAAATTTTCCCCATCTGTAATTTTATTATTATTTCTTATATGTTAATTGAATTGATTGTACGTTATTTACATTAGAAACAATATTTTTATTTTATCTGTAAGAAAGAAAATGCGTAAATTTTAAAAGATTATTATAACGATTGTTTAATACGTTAAACTTCATAAATTAATAAAACATGGGCTATAAAAATTTTCCAACCAAATGGGAATATTTATGAAAATTTCTGGGGCTTGTAGAGTGCAATATTTTGTATATTTTTACATTACATCATTGCTTTTAACATTGCATTTCGGGAGATATTTGTTATATATTTTAGAAGAGGTTATTATTTCAAATTGTTACCAATTGTAAAAACAGGGCAAGTAATAATATTTCCTTTCAATTAAAAGTGTAGCTCTAGAAATTTGAAAGTAAATTAGAGAATTTATGTTAAAAGTTTTAGAAAAGAGTAACTTAGAGTTACAAGATTGGGCTTAAAAGAGAGCTTAGGAGTTAGTGAAGGTCAAATGAGCCATTAAAAAGCAAAAAAGGTGACTTAACATGGTCAAAAGTGTAATGGAATTCCGTTATTTTTCCCATGTTATCTCCATAGGAGAAAAACATGAAAACATCACGTTTTAAATTGGATATTTAAGGGTTAGATTTTCGTGAAAACATAATACAAATGGTACCAAATTAATCCGCATAGTTTAATTAACACAAAATGAGCCTTTGTTTTTAATTATCAATTATTTTTATATATCTTTTAAACATGTTTAAAACACCTTAAATTGAAAATGGTTCATGTAAACAAAAAGTGCATGGTCTTTAATGGGATAATTGTTTATGAAAAAAATACACTCCAATGGACATAATAGATATCAAAATGATCACAAAAGAATATAGATTCTAAATTTGTCAAGTTTTAGAATATTCGAGATTGTTAAGGGGGCACAAGAAGCAGTTGAATAGGTGGCAAAAACCTGGTTCAAGGAGAAATCGAAAGTAAAGAAGAAGAAAGTTTAACTATATATTTCTCCTGAACCCCTACTCATAAATGCACATACTAGATATTATTTTGAAGAGCATTTAAAGAGGAAAAGAAAGACATATAGCACGAGGCTCTAACCCACCCCGTTCCCGAAAACTTTACGCTTTCATCAGGAGCGAAAACAGCAGCATGCTACTATGATCACAACTACGTCAGCTCTTGACTAATATAACAGAAAAAGAAACCTCTCAAATTAGAATTAATATTCATTAATATGTGATAAAAGCAGTAAATGAAGGAAATTACGTCCTATTTAAAAGGGCCAAATGATAACATTGCCAAAAATTTTAAATTAAAAAATATATTTACACGAGACATTTATTTCATCTTTCGAGGTGATCTTTTTAGCTATATTATTGCCAATTCGACAGCGCGAATAATAATATTTCCTTTTTAACAATAAAAATATTTTCGCGTGAATATTAGAAAGAGAAAGGAAACTTTGCTGACAATTACGTCCGATTTTAAACAATATATTTAAATTGGCTTATTTAAAACAATTTTCTTATAACGTTGTTAAGAAATATCTTGACGCAAAGACTGTTGACATAGTTCATTTTATATTAGCTGATTTTTAAATGTTTAACTAATCTTATTTAATCAAACACGAAAACAGCCATTAACAGCATCTGATTCGACCTTAAACTCTCTCAGTAAAAGAGAAATGTATGGAAACCCGTTTGCAGGGAGATATCGCCACTGGTTTCTTAATTATAATTTAATCTTCCGTAATCTTTTTAACGCCGATCAAATTGACGTGTTTTTAGAGTCTGCGCCTCTGCGGTGTCTGAATGAGGGTTGGTGAGCGTAACTGGTGTGGGGAAGAACCTCTTAGTGGGCAAAAAAAAAAAAAAAAAAAAAAAAAAAAAAAAAAATGGTTTAAAAACACGTACCACAACTTAAAACGCACTTTCAGCAATTATTCTTAGACATTACTGAAACCGAATTATTTTCTGTGCTCCTGTAAATGAACGATGAATGCTATGCATATCACATTCTATAGTAAACCTCTTTTAGAACTCCTCTATGATATATATCAATTTCGATCTGTTTGAAATAGTGTAACATCATTAAAATAAACCGCAAACGATTTAAGTAAGAGAAACTTACTAAGAGGTCATCAAACAACAGTTGTGAAATCACATGTAAAAAGAGTTGACATTCGTGCACATTTTTCTTTTGAATTACTGAAACGGTTTCAATTATTTTTACCACTTTCCAGCATAGATGAAAAGTATTTATGACTTCTATTTGTCTGTACTTGCACTAACTGTCTTAAATATACTGTAGCATTTACTATTTACAGACACAGTCGTTTACAGACACAGTCAAACGTATTCCGTTACATTACGGATAATGGGAAAAAAATCGTTTCAAGTGCATTTTGGTGATGTTACACCCTTTCAAACATAAGCAAATTAATATGCATTTATGCAGTGCACTAAAACATGCTTTCGGTAGAATATGGGGTGCAAAGTATTTATAATTCATTTATAGGGTCACACAAAAAATTCCGTTACATTACAGTCAACGGAGAAAAATCGTTTGCAGTATATTTTTTATGTTGTTACACTATTTAACCCTTTATATACTGAGTTACTTATAAGTACCATTAAAATAACTTATAAAATTCATTTAATGCATCGATTAGTTGTAATACAGTTTAGAATGAGTTATAGATACATTACTTTATCTTGTTCCAAAAGCATTATTGGTTACACAAAACAAAAATATTTTTAAAAGGATTTCTTTTACCTTTGTATCTTTTCAACTTTCTTGGTGTTGGGAGGGGGGGGGGGGGATTTTTCAATTCGGAAATGTTTCTATTGTAAGAACATTATGTTTGTATATTTCCTAATTCTACAAAATACTAAGAAAAATATTTGAAATAAAAGATTTGAGTGGGGTTATAAATATTGCACAAAATCCCTATAAATTAAAATTTAATTAATCCTTCTAAAATTTATGTAATGATTATGTAAATCTTCTAATGTAGTTTAAACGATTCACGAAAAATGCTTTAGAAGATAAAATTTTCATGAATCCATAATTCAGTACATAAAAGGGTTAAACATAAGAAAATTACATGCAATACTGAGTTGCATTATAAGTGTCTTCCTGAAAAGTATGGTGTGCATTGTATTTATCGTTCATTTACAGAGAGACACAAAAGAATTCGGTCATAGTATACTTACTGTCTTTGGGCGATAATTGCTGGAAATGCATTTTCAACATTTGTTTACGTTTTAAGTTTAACTAAATTTATGCATAGTGCACGGCGTGAATTGATCTTGTTAATCATATACAGGAGGGCTACATAAAAGAATTCGTAAGTATTATTTACTATGAGAGTGAATTTTAATTGTGTTATGCATTTTTCTGCTGAACTATATTCAGTATGATCATAGAAGTTTTCGGAATATAAATAAATTGATATACAGATCTAAGTAAAGAAGAAGATACCTTGTGTTTATGGTTGGTAATGGCTAGAAGTGCGTTTTAAGTTGTGTTATGCGGTTTTTTACCTGAATTAAATTTTAGCTTGATATGTAATGAGTACAAAAGTCTTTAGATAATATACAAGGCTGTACAAAAAAAATTCGAGTGCATTTCCATCTATTGGCGAAAATTGCTAACTAACTGAACTAAATTTCAGCATGTTAGGTAGTACGAATGGAAATCATATAGGTCATATACAGGACTGCACAAAATAATTACTACTTTTTTTACAAAATAATCACTACTTTTTTTACTATAGAAGGTAATTGCTAAAACTGGATTTTTAAATGTATTAAATCTTCTAACCTGTTTACTTGCGTATTATCTTTTTGACCTTATTTAACACCGAAGTTTCATTACCGTTTTCTGGACGTGTTCGAAAGTTTTTCATAATCTATGCTATGATTTTTCGTTCTGGTTTAAAAATAGTTTAGAAAGTAGCGGAACTATAAATTGATTGTTCGGGGGGGGGGGGGGGGGATACAGTGTTTTGGCGAGATTTCACAAACAAACAAACAAAAAGAAGGGTCAAGATTAATTTTTTGTTTTTGATTAACATAACTATCGAATTTTTAACTTTTATTTTTTGTCAAACGAGCAATTTATAGTTTAATTACTGCCAAAATATATTTTTTAAAATTAATGAAATCGTTTCAGTAGTTCTCGAAAGAAAAGTACAGCAATGTAACCTGTTTAGCATGTGATTTGTTTTGTTTTTTAATCGCATAACTATTACATATTTTTATTTATATTTCTTGCCGAACGATTATTTTGCAATAAAACTATTTTTGATGTTTGGTGTGCTTAATCATGTCGTTTAAAGCGAGTCGGTATTCTTTATTTTGCAAAATATGACAAAAACATTAATTTTCCAACTTTTTGCTTAATTTTTAACTGATGTTACCGGTCTCACAGACCGGAGCTTTTTCCAATGTAACTTGTAACTTTCAGTTTAACGACAAACACTACCGAAATTTGTTTCGTTTGGGACTTTAGTACTAACACCAGAGACTTTTGAATAGGTGATTTTTAGTTATAAGAGCCGTGTGCAAAAAGTTTAGTACAAAAACACCATCCTATGAGTTAATCGCGCTTTTTATTCATCTTTCGATGGAGCGGTCTCACAGACCACTTCACACTAGTTATGTAAGAATTTCTGTCACATCAGTTATAGTCCAAGAGCCGGCAGCACAAAAACCTATGTTATCAAGCGCAAGAAAAAAACCTTCATTTTACGGGAGAGTAAAAGTAGGAGAATTTAATGATCCATGTCTGCCGGAAGTGAATTGGTGCATAAGCCAAAAATTACTACCACCACTGGTTGACTCGTAGGTTTATCATTGGGTTTTCCTGCTCCCAGTCCTCCGGGTTTTCATATCTTTGTTTGTAGGACAAACACAATGATAAACCTACGAGTCAACCACTGGTGGTATTAATTTTTGGCTTATGCACCTATTCACTTCCGGCAGACATGGTTCATTAGATTCCCCTACTTCGACTCTTCCATAAAATAAAGATTTTTTTTCTTGTGCTTGACAACATAGGTTTTTATGCTGTCGTCTATTGAACTATTAAAGGTTAAAATGAATTGAAACATCCTTAGTGTATTCTCACGAAATGATGTAAAAATCAAATAATTAAAAAAAATGAGAAAAAGACTTTTTACTCCAATCGTTAATTCAAGCCTTAAATGAGTCAGAGTTGCAATCTTTGCACTTTTCTCAGTTTGTGTTTTTTCAATATATAAGTATGTTAAGTGACAACACTTCAACAAATATTTTTCCGTTTACTCATTATTATTATTTTTGTTGTTGTTGTTATCTGTGCGGGAGGCGAGAGGGGGGGGGGGGTAGTTGAATTTACTAAAACTTAGAATATGGTGTTCAGTAGTTATAAAGTTTTTTCGTGTGTGTGTAACTGTTAAGTAAATAGTCGTTTTACTGTATTTTTTACCATATGCCGTGACATTTTATTATTATTTTTTTTAAAGCAATTAAGTATTTGGAAATATGATCCTTATAATTATAGAATTCACTTCTAAGTAAAAAATGGAATAAAAAATGTTTCAAACTCTTCAAAATTGTAGAAGAAATGTGCTTGCGAAATTATTTTATTACAAAAATTGTACTTTTGTTTGTTAACATAATTTTCTTTCATAAAACCATTTAATAATACAGGGTGGTTATTGATTAACGTGAGGTGTTCAGAGCCCTCTAGCGAGTAAAGCATTGGACGAAACATAACCAAATTTGATGAGCATGCATAGTAGACCATGGCGCACATTCATTTGAACGGTGGCATTAAAACCCGCAACGGCCGCATTTGGGCTGCGAATAATCCGCACTCTTGCGTGCAAGAGCCTCTCCACTCGCCAAAAGTCACAGTGTGGTGTGACTTTACAGCATCCTTTATTATCTATCCTTACTTTTATGAGGAAAATGGAGCAAGTGGACCAGTGATCTGTACCGTTATTGCTGCCAGGTATGCAGATATGCTACAAAACTTCACGATTCCACAACTACAGAAGCAAGGATGTCTCGATTCGACCATATTCATGCAGGATGGTGCACCATCCCACATTGGATTTAGGGTACAGCGTGTGTTGCGGCAACATTTTTCTGACTGCAGGACCATTAGTCGTGCATATCCTACAGCATGGCCACCGAGGTCACACGATCTCAATCCTTGTGATTTTTGGTTGTGGGGATTTCTTAAAGATGTTGTTTATCAAGGACATGTCTCCGATATCACAACGTTGAAAGATCGAATAACGTTACAAGTGAAGCAAATCAACTCTGATATGCTGCGAGCGGCAGTAGGAAACGGTCCTGCATCGTATTCAGTTCTTGGAATACACTAGTGGTGCTCATATTGAACCTAATTTGTGAGTAAAAAACATTTATTGTAAATAAAATTGATGTGTACTGTATTGTTTGGCATTTAATCATTCAATATTTACACTAATACACTTTTGCAGCGCCAAAATTACCCCTAGCGGCAAATTTTGGAACTTACTTTTTTTTAAAATTCGAAATCAAATGGTCTACTATGCATGCTCATCAAATTTGGTTATGTTTCGTCCAATACTTTACTCGCTAGAGGGCTCTGAACACCTCACGTTAATTAATAACCACCCTGTATGTCAATAAAGTATTATAAAATACTCAAATGAAAAAAATAGTTCAAAGGGTTAGTGAATCCCCTTAAAGATAGTTAGTAAATTCTTAATAGATAAAAACAAGTTTGAAATTGCTCGTCAAACGTGGCAAATGAGGTGCGTTCGTACTATAACTAGTTTTATAAATATTTTTTGCACCGCATATTGTATTAAATGCATATTTTTGTGCACTTCATAAGTGCATATCAATTTCATTCTGTTCCAAAGGCTGAAACATCATTAAAATGCACTTGAAATATTTTTTTCCCATTGGCCGTCATGTAACGGAAAACTTTTGACTGTCCCTGTAATTAAACTATACATCCTATTTTCATAAAATTTGAAATGACTCTACAAAATTATGCAACAATTATATATTTTAAAATTCAAACGATTCGGTTGGGTAGTTTTTGCGCTGTTATATGCGGACGGACGCACAGACAGACAAACTGAACGACGACTATAGGTGCTACGTATTTATATAATTACGAACGCACCTAAAAATGGTAGATACTAATACCCTGATTTTTGGAAGAAAAAAAATCATACACAAAATTGCATCTTTTTATGCATACATTGAATTTTTTATTCAATGTATGCATAAAAAAATTATTTTTCTCCTTTTCGTTTCTTTTTATTTAAAAAAAAAATGGTGAAAAAAAATGGGAATATGCATGGTGTCGAGAATTATTGGACCCATTATAAAATTATGTAAAACAAAAAATAGATGGTATAGAAACAAAATGACTTTACAAACTTACAATAGAGGTACAAAAGTCTTGATCAAATACATCTTGATCTGAGATACTTTGATTACATTAGTAGACCAGTGGTTAGGGGGTTGAATTCGGAATTAATTAGGGGAAAGCTGGAAATTGTTTTAATCCCTTCTGTTTAGGTCTAGAATGAATATGCTATGTTTTTCCCCTCGTACTAGGTGAGCGTTAGGAAATATGTATAGAATTATAGTAAAAAAACACGTTTTTTTTGCATACCGTAACAATATCTCCAACTCCTAACTCTATCAAAAACGTTGTCAATACAAATGTTGCAGAGCTTAAAATTATGAGTAAAATGAGTATCTACACTCAATACTTATGTTGGATATTAAGGTCAAAATTCTACTTCAAAGTTTTAGACCCATCATCAGGGGGATGACCTTAGAATTAATTAGGAGAAAACTGGAAATTGTTTTAATCCCTTCAGTTTAAGTCTAAAATGAATGTACTATGTTTTCTTCCTCGTACTTGGGTGAATGTTAGAAAATATGTACATATTTATTTTCGAAAAACACGTTTTTTTTTAGTTTCCTTAACAATATCTCAAAATACTTAACTCTATAAAAAACATTGTCAATACCAATGTTGTAGAGCTTAAAATTCAAATAAAATGAGTACCATCATTAATATTTTTGTTCAACATTAAGGTCGCAATTCTATTTCAAAATTTTTCAAATCAAGAGCTTGAAGTCAGAAGAGACCAAGTTAACTTAACAATATCTCAAATTGCGGCCTTAATATTGAACAAAAATATTAAGTGTAGGTACTGATTTTACTCAGAATTTTAGGCTCTATAACTTTTGTACTGACAATGTTTTTGATAGAGTTAGCTGTTTTGAGATATTGTTAAGTTATCTTGGTCTCTCCTGGCTTCAAGCTATTGATTAGCCATTAAGGCAAAATTTTGAAATAGAATTACGACCTTAATGTTAAACAAAAATATTAATGATGGTACTCATTTTATTCAGAATTTGAAGCTCTACAACATTCGTATTTACAATGTTTTTTATAGAGTTAGCTATTTTGAGATATTGTTAAGAAAACTAAAAAAAACGTGTTTTTCGAAAATAAATATGTACATATTTTCTAACATTCATCCAAGCACGAGGAAGAAAACATAGTACGTTCATTTTAGGCCTAAACTTAACGTATTAAAACAATTTCCAGTTTTCTCTTAATTAATTCTGAGGTCATCCCCCTGATGATGGGTCTAAAACTTTGAAGTAGAATTGTGACCTTAGTATTCAACATAAATATTGAGTGTAGGTACTTATTTTACTCAGAATTTTAAGCTCTACAACATTTGTATTGACAATGTTTTTGGCAGAGTTATCTGTTTTGAGATATTGTTATGGTATGCAAAAAAACGTGTTTTTTTACTATAATTCTATACATATTTCCTAACGCTCACCTAGTACGAGGGGGAAAACATAGCATATTCATTCTAGACCTAAACAGAAGGGATTAAAACAATTTCCACTTTTTCCCTAATTAATTCCGAATTCGGCCTTTTTTTGCTCCCTACCACTGGGCTATAGGTTAAAAGTTTAAAATCGAATTCATTTTACAAATGTGAAAAAATCGTTACAAAACGCGAAAACTCTAAAAATCGCATAAAAAATTGCAAAAAATTCAAAAATCGTTGTACGAATTTCGAATAAACTTTATTGTATAGAGGTCAAACTTAACTATAGTAATAGTAACCAAAATTCTCACATATGTGGCAAAAAGTCGTTGCGGAACACGAGAAAACACTAAAAATCGGTAAAAATTCAAAAATCGCAGAGGGCAAAATTTACTATTATGGACTGAACCATTGTGATCGGAATTCTTATACGCATGTCAAAAAATCGCCACAGAACGCGAAAAATCCTTAAAAATCCTTATAAAAATTCTAAAATCGAGGAAGATAAAGTTTACTATGTAAGGCTTAAAGCTTGAAACCGAATTCGTTTTACGCATGTGGGAAAATCGTCCCAAAACGCGAAAAAAACTACAAATCGAGTAAAAGAAATTTTGCAAAAAATTCAAAAAAAGCTGTACGAATTCCGAATAAACTTTATTGGAGATAGAATATAATTTACAATTGGGTTAAAAGATTGAAATCGCATTTATTTTACTAATGTGGAAAAATCGCTGCGAGATGCGAAAAAAAGCTAAAAATCGCGTAAAATATCTCATAAAAAGAAATCTTATCAAAAATGCAAAATCGGACTATAAGCATTCATGTTAAATAGCTAAGTTAATGTATGATTTTTTTTTTTTTAATTTAAAATATATTTGCTGAAAAATTATGTTTGATGGTTTAATTTTAAGAAAGGGGTGGCTAAAATTCCACAATAAAATATTTTTACTCAAATTTTCTTAATAATTTTCAAATTAAAAATAATTAAATACATTAAAAAAAGTATTTCATAAGATAACAGACTTGACTATTTTTCTTTCTATTCTTTTTTTTTCTTTTTATTAAAAAAAATCGAAATACGATGCGCATCAATGTAAGTGATGTAATATGTTGCTCCATAGTTAAAATAAATAAATAAATAACAGCAATTAGTTATTAAAATATTCTCTGATTTATGGACTTGGGAAATACAGCCCGAAACTACTAAGAAGTTTTAAATAAAACGTATACTTTTAGCTTATAACATCTCTTTATTATTTTAATCGCCTTTTAAGTAAAACAGTGAGCTTTTTGTTTTTTATAGCTCATATTGTATATTTTATATTTGAATCAAGGTGAAATATTGAGTTTCGTTTTATGATTTAAGTTACATTAATATTATTCTTATCGTCATCATCATCCTCATCTCATCATTATCATTGTTATTATTATTATCATTATCATTATCATCATTCTTCTTATTATTATTATTCTATTTTTTTCTATGGTCAAATTTGGCATTTCTTTGTTTTAGCAGCTGTCGCAATAGCGATTAAGCCAAGTTTGTTGTTACGATTTCGTTAAATTCGTCGCCAAACTTACATACACGAGTACATTATATATGAATCATATGTACTCCATCCGCGATATACATCATATATAAGTCATATTTACTACATATATATGTAATATTTACGTCCCATATTTTATTAACATGTCATATACACCTAATAAAAATATCATAAATGTATGCCATATATACGTCGTGAATCGTGATATAAATTGGTCATAAAAATCATTGGCCATAACATCATAAATGACATTATAATTTGGCGATACATCTTGGTCGCATGACGACTCATCCTCGGGGGCCGCTATAACAAAGAAGTACTCGTAGCAGGATCAAAACCTTGAGTCTTCCTCATGCTTTTGAAGTGATAGCACGTTTTGTTGTTGTTGTTGTTTTTTGTTTTTTCACTTCATGACAAAGACAGGATTTTTTTCGAAAAGCCTTGAGCTTTACACATTTTTATGGTGTTTTTAAGAAATTCTACCCCTAGTGTACTACTATTAGGTAGCTTTCATTACAAAAAGCTACCTATTGCAGCCGTTCGGAGGAAAGCGATTTCAAAAAATTTTGGTATATTTTCATCGATCATGACCCCCAGACCCCGAAACCACCCTCCGTTCAAAATTGATATATATATATATATATATATATATATATATATATCCATATATATATATATATATATCTGACCTATGTCACACTGTAACTCTTGTATTTATGAACCGATTTGGATGTAATTCGGTATGTACATAGTACATACCAATGTCTCGACCGAGTTCGTTAGTCAGCTTCATCCGCCATTTTGTTTCAAAATGGCGGCCATTTAAAATTTTTTAAAAAATTTAAAATTTGAAATTTGGTACCAAAAAATTGAAAATGGAAAAATATTTTTTTCTTATGTGTTTGACCTTGATAAAAAGATTCGGGAGCAGTTTTTGTTTCGTCTATATCTTAAAAAATGGCTGAGTTATAGCATTTTGAATTTCTAGCGTGGCTGACATTTTGAAACGTCCTGATATTTGTCACGTGATAACAGACGTATTTATGAACCGATTTGGATGTACCTTAGTGAGTACATAGTACATACAAATATCTCGACCGAGTTCGTTGGCCAGCTTCATCCGCCTTCTTGTTTTAAAATGGCGGCCATTTAAAAAAATTTAAAAAATTTAAAATTTAAAATGAGATACCAAAAAATTGGAAAATGAAAAAGATTTTTTTTGTATGTGTTTGACCTTAATACAAAGATTCCGGAACAGGTTTTGTTTCGTCTATATCTAAGAAAATGGCTGATTTATATAGCATTTTGAATTTCTATTGTGGCTGACATTTTAAAACGACCTGATTTTTGTCACGCGATAACAGGCGTATTTATGAACCGATTTGGATGTAACTTGGTCTGTACATAGTACATACCAATGTCTCGACCGAGTTCGTTGGCCAGCTTCATTCGCCATCTTGTTTCAAAAGGGTTGCCATTTAAAAAAATGAAATTTAAAATTTAAAATGAGGGATTAAAAAAATTGGAAAATGAAAAAGATTTTTTTTTATGTGTTTGGCCTTGATACAAAGATTCTGGAGCAGTTTTTGTTTCTGAAAATTTGTTCTTTTGTTTATATGTTAAAAAAATGGTTGAATTATAGCACATTGAATTTCTAGCATGGCTAACACTTTGAAACGATCTTGTATTTGTCACGCGATACCACACGTATTCGTCTATTTCGATGGAAGAAGGCATGTGGATAGTATACATCAATATCTCGACCAAGTTCGCTGGCCAGCTTCATCAGCCATCTTGTTTCATAATGGCGGCCATTAAATTAAAAAAAAATTATATTTAAAGTGAGGTGCAAAAAAATTAGAAATTGAAAAAGGTTTCTTTCTTAAGTATTTGACCTTGATATAAGGATTCAGGAGCATTTTTTGTTTGTCTTTATCTTAAAAAATGGCTCAGGTATAGCAGTTTTAATTTCTAATGTGGGTGACATTTTGAAAAATCTAATTTTTTGCATGCGACAGCACTCGTATATATCAATCGATTCCGATGTGAGTGAGCATGTGCACAGCAATTTCTAAGGTCTCGACCAAGTTCACTGGTTAGCCTCATCCACCATGTTGTCTTAAAATGGCCGGCGCTTTAAGAAATCGCCGAATTTGCCAGCCAAATATAAGTTACTTTAAATAAAAGCAGCTTGGATAAAGCTGACTAATTTCGCGAAATTCTCATTCATAATGATTTAGTATTGATAAAAATTAGTATAGAATCTCCTATATTCGGTTTCCACTAAATTGAGCTTCGTGTGTTTAATAATATAAGTTGGCTTTTTTAAAATAAGGAATATGAAAGCTACCTCTTCCTCCAGGCACTGGCCGGAAAGACTTTTTTTACTTTCTTCTATCTTTACAAGAAGAAAGTATTGGATTCATGAAATTTTTCGAATTCCGATTTTCGACGGACTTATACGTTTTAGGAGTCAGAGATTCCAAAAAACATGTTTTTACAAAATGTCTGTCTGTGAGTCTGTCTGTATGTGACACAAATTTTGTGGGCGCTCTATTTCAAGAACTAATGCACGGAATTTAATAAAAATTTATATTCAGTTAGTCCCTAATACAAATTGATGCTGATTAGGTTTTGGTGTAAATTGCTCAAAAGGTGGCGCTGCTATGCTGCATTTTTCACGATTTCCGCAATAGCTCTATCTCATGAACTAATGCACGGATTTTCATCAAACTTCATATTCAGTTAATCCTTGATATAAATTGATGATGATTACATTTTGGTGTAAATCGCCCAACACATGGCGCTGTTATGCTGAATTTTGCAGGATTTACACGATTTCCCCAATAGCTCTAACTCAAGAACTAATGCACGGATTTTTATCAAACTTCAGATTCAGTTAGTCCTTAATATGACTTGGTGCTGAGTACGTGTTGGTATAAATCGCCCTACAGGTGACGTTTCTGTGCTGCCTTTTTCACGATTCCCGCAATAGCTCTATCTATAAAACTGATGGACAAATTTTCATCTAACTTCAGATTTAGTTACGCGTTGACACATGTTGTTGCTAATTAGGTTTTGGTGTTAATTGCCCAATATGTGGCGCTGCTATGCTGGAATTTGCACGATTTTTGCAACAGCTCTATCTTAAAAACTAATGCACGGATTTTCTCCATACTTCAGATTCAGTCAGATGTTGACATAAGTTGTTGCTGATTAGGATTTGTTATAAATCACCCAATAGATGGCGCTGCTAGGCTGCATTTTGCTGGATTTAGACGATTTCAGCGATAGTCATATCTCAAGAACTAATGCACGGAATTTCATATCTTTAGAATCCTCATGAGATGCATAGATTGCGATTTAATTTTGGCAGTGTGATAGCGAATTTTCAAGTATTAACATGTATGAGATAGAAGAAAGTTTTGGGATTGATACACCCGACTAGTTAATCTAGAAATATAAAAATAAAGTCTTAAATATTTTGTTGTGTTTAGAGAAAATAATTTACTTTTATTTTTGAATTTTTTAAACTTTTTTTGTTATCGGATATATATGCAGAGTGCTCCTCTTTTCGTTGACAAATAGCTAATTCCTGAATCGTTTATAGTTCCAACTACAAAAAAAGTCTCAAATCTTGTTTTTCATTGTATAAAAATTCATTTACTTCAAATTTATTATTTTTTAAACAGTTACAAAATTTTTTAAACAGTTACAAGAGTTTTTCTATGTGTCCCATATGCTGCATTTAGAAAACTTTCTCCATACTCTAAAAAGTAAATGAATAAAAATTCCACTCTTCAAAAAGGGAAAAAACTTACCGCGTTATGATACTTTGAATTTTACGAAATTTCGCAGCTTTTCAACAGTAAAAATGAAAAGAAACTTTCTTAGTGCCAAAGAGGTCCACAATTTCGCAAAATTCAAAGTATCACAACTCGGCGAGTTTTGGTGTTACAAAAATGGAATTTTTATTTATTTACTGTTTTAGCAAGGAGAAAATTTTTTCTAAACGTACGGACCCATTGATTGAATAAAAATTTTAAATTTCGCAGCTTTTAAAAAAAATACCTATTTGACAACAAACATCTGAAGAATAATATTTGAAAAATTTTAGCAACTGAAACCGTACCTCTAAAAATAACAATTCAAAAACTAGCTATTTGTAAACGATTAAGAAGGAACATCCTGTATATGCATATTTAACCCTTTGTATCCCGGCGTTGCACATATGCAACATATCCAAAAAGAAACGATACAGCGGTCTTTTAAAAAACGATTTTATTTATTGCTGCTATCTCTCATCCCAACACAATAATATAAACTGTTCATAGAATTCTCAACAGGCGGGAATACTGGGTTAATTTTTCATGATAGAATTTTATTTATCATTTGAGCAGTTTTGCATCGTTGTTACTGAAATGAACTTCGTAAATTTTGTAAAATTAACAAGTTGGAAATTGCAAACGTGGCAAATGAGCTGCGTTCCTACTATAACTAGTTTTATAAATATTTTTTGCACCGCATATTGTACTGAATGTATATTTTAGTGTAATTCATAAGTGCATATCAATTTCATTCTGTTCGAAAGGCTGTAACACCATTCAAATGCACTTGAAATAATTTTTTCCCATTGGCCGTCATGTAACGAAAACCTTTTGACTGTTCCTGTCATTAAACTATACATCCTATTTTCATAAAATTTGATATGACTTGACAAAACTTTGCAACAATTATACATTTAAAATTTCAGACCATTCGGTTGGGTAGTTTTTGCTCTGTTCTATGCGGACGGATAGACAGACAGACGGACCGAACGACGACTATACGTATTAGGTAGCTTTCATTACAAAAAGCTACCTATTGCAGCCGTTCGGAGGAAAGCGATTTCAAAAAATTTTGGTATATTTTCGTCGATCATGACCCTCAGACCCCAAAACCACCCTCCGTTCAAAAGTTGATATATATATATATATATATATATATATCCATATATATATATATATATATATGATCTTTTGTCACACTGTAACTCTCGTATTTATGAACCGATTTGGATGAAACTTGGTGTGTACATAGTACATACCAATGTCTCGACCGAGTTCGTTGGTCAGCTTCATCCGCCATCTTCTTTCAAAATGGCGGCCATTTAAAAATTTTAAAAAAATTTAAAATTTGAAATGTGGTACTAAAAATTTGAAAATGGAAAAATATTTTTTACTTATGTGTTTGACCTTGATACAAAGATTCCGGAGCAGTTTTTGTTTTGTCTATATCTTAAAAATGGCTGAGTTATAGCACTTTGAATTTCTAGCGTAGCTGACATTTTGAAACGTCCTGATTTTTGTCACACGATAACAGGCGTATTTATGAACCGATATGGATGTACCTTCGTGTGTACATAGTACATACCAATGTCTCGACCAAGTTCGTTCGCCAGCTTCATCCGCCATCTTGTTTCAAAATGGCGGCCATTTAAAATTTTCTTAAAAATTTAAAATTTGAAATGTGGTTCCAAAAAATTGAAAATGGAAAAATATTTTTTTCTTATGTGTTTAACCTTGATACGAAGATTCCGGAGCAGTTTTTGTTTCGTCTATATCTTAAAAAATGGCTGAGTTATAGCACTTTGAATTTCTAGCGTAGCTGACATTTTGAAACGTCCTGATTTTTGTCACACGATAACAGGCGTATTTATGAACCGATATGGATGTACCTTCGTGTGTACATAGTACATACCAATGTCTCGACCAAGTTCGTTCGCCAGCTTCATCCGCCATCTTGTTTCAAAATGGCGGCCATTTAAAATTTTCTTAAAAATTTAAAATTTGAAATGTGGTTCCAAAAAATTGAAAATGGAAAAATATTTTTTTCTTATGTGTTTAACCTTGATACGAAGATTCCGGAGCAGTTTTTGTTTCGTCTATATCTTAAAAAATGGCTGAGTTATAGCACTTTGAATTTCTAGCGTAGCTGACATTTTGAAACGTCCTGATTTTTGTCACGCGATATCAGGCGTATTTATGAACCAATATGGATGTACCTTCGTGTGTACATAGTACATACCAATGTCTCGACCGAGTTCGTTGGCCAGCTTCATCTGCCATCTTGTTGCAAAATGGCGGCCATTTAGTTTTTTTTTTAATTTAAAATTTGAAATGTTGTATCAAAAAATTGGAAAATGAAAAAGATTTTTCCTTATGTGTTTGACCTTAATACAAAGATTCCGGAACAGTTTTTGTTTCGTCCATATCTAAGAAAATGGCTGAGTTATAGCATTTTGAATTTCTATTGTGGCTGACATTTTGAAACGACCTGATTTTTGTCAGGCGATAACAGGCTTATTTATGAACCGATTTGGATGTAAGAAGGCATGTGGATAGCATATAGCAATGTCTCGACCAAGTTCGCTGGCCAGCCTCATCCGCCATCTTGTTTCAAAATGGCGGCCATTAAATTAAAAAAAATTATATTTAAAGTGAGGTGCAAAGAAATTAGAAATTGAAAAAGGTTCTTAAGTATTTGACCTTGATATAAGGATTCCGAAGCATTTTTTATTTTGTCTTTATCGTAATAAAAATGGCTGAGATATAACAGTTTGAATTTCTTTATGTGGGTGACATTTTGAAAAATCTGATTTTTTGCCTGCGACAGCCCTCGTATATATCAACCGATTCCAATGTGAGTGAGCATTCGACCAAGTTCACTGGTTAGCCTCATCGACCATGTTGTCTTAAAATGGCAGGCACTTCAAGATATCGCCGAATTTGGCAACCAAATATAAGTTACTTTAAATAAAAGCAGCTTGGATAAAGCTGACTAATTTCACGAAATTCTCATTCATAATGATTTAGTATTGATAAAAATTAGTATTGAATCTTCTATAATCGGTTTCCACTAAATTGAGCTTCGTGTGTTTGAATAACATAAGCTGGCTTTTTAAAAATAAGGAATATGAAAGCTACCTCTTCCTCCCGGCACTGGCCGGAAGGACTTTTTATATAATTACGAAGGCACCTAAAAAGGTTGAAGACGTTCAAAAATAGATATTTTACAAAGGTAATTTTGTATACAGTATAATTAATTTTGTATTAGAAAATTGACAATATTTATGAGAAGTATGTAATTTCCTGTTTATTGCACCAGTGAAAAAAGTATCTTTTAGTAAGTTCTTTTAAATGCATTTTGTTTGAAAACTGTATCTCCATTTATTTTTGAAATATTATTTTTTTTTTGTAGTTTTTGGAGCCATTTGCTTAATATTGGCAACGAAAGTACTCCATTTCTGTAGAAAGTAAAGGAAAAATAGTTCTAAAATAGTAATTATACATTTTTGTTGCAATTTTCTCATAACAACCGAGAAAATATAATTAAAATGCGTGCTATTTTGAAAAAAATATAAACGAATGATTTCTGTTAAAACCATGGAACTACTATAAACTATATTTAATTGTAAGTATTTATGAATCATTAGATAGCCGGGTTTTTTTTTGTGTTTTTTTTTTCGATTTTCTTGAATGACGGAATCTTTTTGCTGCATTTGTGCATTATTTCGCGGTAGTGATGTGCTATGCATTTTTTACTCTAGATGTTTAAGAGAAGATCGTAAATGTGGAATTCTTAAGCGGATGCGAATGACGTCATTTTACATAAAATAAAACGTGCACTTTAAGTCTTAAAATTGAAATATGTTTTGTACTGCAGTAGAATCTCACTTAACCGAGTTATTTTCTTCTGATGGACTGGTGGCTTCTATTATTATGAAACAGCCATTATCAGTGAAGTGTTAGGTGAAGATGAAAGAGCAGCCGTAAAATAAATTATGGCCTATCCCCCCCCCCCCATTCTGACCAGAAAATCAGAGTTCTAACTTTTTACGGCTGCTCTTTCATCTTCACCTAACACTTCATTTATAATGGCTGTTTCATAATAATAGAAGCCATCAGTCCATCAGAAGAAAAAGAAGTAATGGAAATGCCGGGGGCGACATTAAATTCTGAAAAAGCAGAATTCCTGTTCTCTAGTTTTTTTATTATTTTTTTTTAATTTCACTTTAAATACTAACCATGGGCACACTATATGAGTTATGGCATATATTTATCACACAAGAAATTTAAAAAAATAACAATAAAATTCGAGAAAAATAAGGAATTTTCCTGGATATTTTAAGCGTTAAGAAGAACTTTTCAAAATGCCCCAAGCGCTTTCCATGTCAATTAAAATCCCCAATATTTTTTATGCCAGTTTGGTTTACATATACAAATAAAACTGTGCATCGAATATATATTTGAATATAAAGGTATACAAAAAATACATTTTCTAAATTTTATGAAGTTTTTTGTATTTTTGCATCATTATTTCTGCACTTAACTACCTTTTATTTTTCTAATTATATTTAGTTTAAAAAAAACTATCTACAATTTTATTTGTATATGTAAACCAAATTGGGGATTTTAATCGATGTGGAATGCGCACGAGGCATTTTGAAAAAAATTTCATAACACTTAAATATTCAGAAAAATTATTTTCCCCCAATTTTTTTTTTATTTCTTTTGTGATAAATATATGTCATAATTCATATATTGTGCCCTTGAATAGATTTTTAAAAAATAAAAAAATGAGTTTGGAGGTCCTTTGTCCTTTTAACCTGATGTATTCTAAAATCTGAGTACATATTTTTCAAATCGGAGTACATATTTTTCAAATCGAAGTTGTTGACTCACAAAGGGTTAATAATAAAAAATAATACTAAGGTCTTCATACTTATATTATAGATCTGCACGGACCGGCCCACGGACCGGGCTCAGGCCGATTTTTATTCGCGGCACTCGGGTCGGGCCGGGACTGGTTTCATTCCTAGTCTTCACGGCCTAAAATTTTCAATCCTAGTTTTGACCTACCCGTGTGAAAATCATTGTCTAAGCGTGGCCTGATCCATTCAAATGTCAGTTAAATTAGGCTTGGCCCAAGAATTTTTGCAAAAAATACATACATTTTTAAATCGCCATTATTCTGCATTTAAACATTAAAATTTATTCTTTTTAAAGAATAGTAGATTTCTACGCTTATTAAAATATAGCTAAATTAAAATATAGTAAAACTGTGAAAAGGAACCTGCCTATGACGGAACCCTGTTTTAAACTGAAAAACGTGTTGATCCATGCAAAATTAATATACTAATAATAAGTAAGAAAATAATATACATAATACATTTACACTTGCTAAGAAGGGAACTTGTCAACGCATTTTTTTTTTTTTTCTTTTCTATGCAATTCCGTCTTAGAAGATTTTACAGTATAGCATTTTTCAGATTTTTAACATTTCAATACATGGAATATGGATTAACAATATTAATGATAACTGAAACTTTTACGTATCAGAAATAGAGATTCATTTAAAAAATAAATATCGCAGCCTGTGGCACTTCTAAAAAAATGAAGATTACAAACATTAAAAAAAAGTTAAGATAAATATTTTTGGTCAGAACTCCCGTACGACACACATTTTTAATCAAAGCGACGTAAAAAATAATGTTTTGTAGAAATTCACTCGGGCCGAACTTTTAAGTTTTTTACTGGACCGGACCGGGCCAATATTACTTTTTCTACGACCGGGCTCGGGGCTGGAAATTTCGGCCCGTGCAGACCTCTAACTTATATTATGCATATGAATAATCGAGATAAAATATTTTTTAAAGGGAGATATAGTACATTATATAGATCAATAGTGTTATAGCATAAAAAAAAAGTATGAGATATTTTCTCACCTTGGAGCCGCAAAAATTTGCATATTAAATCCTGCGTATTTGGTTTAAATAAGGAGCTGTGGGAATATGCAACCGATCTGAATAGAGAACTGTGAAAGCATTTACGTGCGACACCCCACAATGCTTTGCGAACTTCGACTTTTTCGATGACCACCAGAAACCTTTTCTCGCAAGCATCATTCAACTTCGTTATTGTACTGGCCAGGAAGTTTTAGGAAATTCGGTTATTTATAATGTATTAAAAGGAAGATTCTTTTGTATTCAGCTGAGATTTTCTCGAAATTTAATTACATGGACCTATTTCTTTCTCGTTAGGTATTCCATGATTTCTCGGGAAGCATTTTTGGAAAGTTCTTAAAATTTGTTGTTAATCTCATGTTATTATAGAAAAATTAGATAAAAGTTCGTGAAATACTCACTACGTGTGAAAAAATATTTAAATTTGAATAAGAATTTTTTTGTAGTATGAATGTAAATTCAACTGAATAATAAAAATTTGTTGTAAGAATCATACATAGCATAGAAATTTTCCGAGAATTCGATTTTAATAGTGTAAAAGATTTTAATTATATTACTAGGGGACTCGATCCCCTACTAGCTACGCTCGCCAACCGCCCGCCGCACAGTGATACGTTTTGATGATCTATCAGGCTCGGCGAACCTTTTCATTTGCGCGTGCCGAAAATTCACAAACAATATCTATCAACAATGCAACGTGCCAAACTTATGGAAAAATAATTTTGAAGAGTACGATGCTTATACGAATTACTGGCTATAAAATCAGTTCCTTTCATGTATTAACAATTAAAAAGTATTAAAAATCAAAATGCGATTTTTCTATGTCAGCCATTAAATGAATAAATTTTTAATTCCATAGGATTCGTTTATGCGGTATGTACTCTAATAAAGGGGAAAAATACCAGATTTTATTTCATTAATTTTTAACTTATTATAAAGCAACATTTCGGTTATCATTTTCCAAGTTGCATTAAACAGTGTGCTAATAATGTATTCATAAGATTTTTGCTGTTGTACTTTCGATGGAAAATGCTTCATATCTGGATCATATTTTGTTATTTTTTCAAATATGCATAGCTAAATTGGATCCATTTGCCATTTTATTGCAGTGACTGTCAAACGAAATTCATTTGAAAATTACAGCTTTTTAAATTCGTATAGAAAGGCAAAATACATGGAGGAAACGCTGCATAGCATAGCAGAAAAAGAAAATTATTCCGATGTGTTAATTCATGCAAAAAATATTTGCATTATTTCTGTACTGTCCGTATGGAAAAAAAAATATTGATTATAACTGAAATAAAAAATGGATTTTATCTGTATAACGATTACTAAATTTAAATTTTTTGCGTGCCAGAAAAATTAGCGTGCGTGCCAACTTTGGCAAGCGTTCCATAGGTTCGCCAACCCTGAAGGTGGACAAAATCCATTTTTTCGATTATCTCGGAATTTGACAAAACCGCGTGTATAAGTAGCTGAATGTCTGTATTTTCGAAATCCTTACTAGTTTTGGCGTAAAAAATCAGAGGTGTCGATTAACTGTGACCGTTAAGTAGCCATTTGCGCAGTTGGTTTGAGGGAGTTTCAAAAGTTGCACTAGCTTCCTGTTTTAAAGCACGCCGTGACTATTCTGTTTTATTTAAAAGCACGAGTTTGCTGATCTAACGTCACAGCTTTGTCAAGGTCAGATTTAACCCATTTTTGTTTGAAAATAAGCGATATTAAATCCGCTTTAAGGTTTTTTCAAAGGCTGAAATTCTGGATGATCTTTGATGCTGTTTACAAATTTCATCTTGACTTTTAACAAATTATTTAGCATTATTCAGCAATAAGCATTTTTTAAAAATCAAAGTGCCATTCCTAAAGTATTGAAAAATTAAACAAACTCCTGCAAATAGCTGCAGATCAGTAAGTTTTTATTAATAAACAAGCACCATATTAACTTCCAGTGCATGTATGTATGTTTAGTCCAAATCTTGCAAGTCAAATTTAAATCAATTTTAGTTATCCTATTGATCCGAAACAATGAATACATGTGTAATTTGAATGATAATACAATATTATTATGATTTAAAGAACATAGAACTTTGTTTAAGATACTGTTTCTACAGGGATTCACAAAAATTTAGACTAAAACTTGCAAGTTAATTTTAAACCATTTTCAATAATCTGATTGAGCTGAAAATTTGTTCAGGATATGTAATTCTGATGACAATGCAATATTATTATAATTTATGGAACTTAGCAGTTACGCTTTTTTTACAGAGACGCATAAAATATTAGTTCAAATCTTGCAAGACAATTTTAAACCACTTTCAGATATCTAATTGAGCTAAAACTTTGCCTACATGTGTTTTTTGACAATTCTATTAAATTATAATTTGACGAACGTATAAATTATGCATTTTTTACAGGGCCACACGAAAGATCGTGGAAAGATTGTTGCTAAAAAGCATAAATTTTAACAAAAACTTCAAATTAATTAAATTTCAACAAAATTACTAAAGGTTATTAAGACACACAATAGCATTTTTTAAATTGAAAACAAAGTGCGTAGCAGTTATATTTCTTTTACCAGGAACACATAAAAAATTCGGATACATTACCGTCTATATGTAGAAATTTTATTTCAAATTGAATAAAATTTATATAGGTTATTTATTCACACAACAGCATTTTTTCAGCCGAAAATAATTTAGGTAGCATTTATATGTTTTACAGGGTAACACAAAATATTAAAGTTTTTTTTTAATATGATTTTATTTAAATTTTTTTATTTTTCAGGATGACTACACAAATTTCTAGAGCAAATCTGAGTAGACAAAAATAAAATAAGAAATGAATGTTAACTTACATCTATGAATTAAATTGTTTTTTACTTAATAGTAAAATAAGTACGCTTAACGCATATTTTGTAATTCGTTATATTTTTATTTTGAAACATTATTGTTAAATAACCCAATTATTTCATACAATTTGAGCTATTTTATTAGGGTACATTCGAAAAATCAGCAAAAGCTAATTAAACTTCAACGAAATAATTTTGTCCGCCTAGATCGTGAAAAGTCCCACTGTGCACCGCCCAGACCACGCAGGCTCTAAAAAGCACGCTACTTTGCTCTGTTTTAAAAATATTATCCGATTATGGAATGATTTATTAAGTAAGATCTATTACAAATTTGAAAATAAGCTTGTATAAAATGCTTAAGTAAAAAATGTCTCTGTTTCCTGGATTTATAACATCTAGAAGAGTATTTTTTTTTAACGCTTTAAGGAAATTGTTTTAAAAGTTACTTTTTAAATATATCAATTTAAATATGACGTAATTTTCTCAATTTAATTCTTTTCGCACGTAATAATTTAATTATTTTAAAGTTTATTTTTCTCTTTTAGCATTCACGTGTAAATATATTTTTCAATTGAAAAATATTTAGCAATGTCATTATATGTTCCTTTTAAATATGACGTAATTTTCTACGTTATATGCTTTTCGCATGTAATAATTTAATTACTTTAAAGATTTCATTCAAAAAGAATGAAATCTTTAAGGTAATTAAATGGTCACGTGTAAATATGTTTTTTAATTGAGAGTTGTTTGGAAATATTATTATTTGAACTTTTTTTTAATCTGGCAACTGTAAGAAAAAAAACTTTTTGAAATATTAAATAAATGCCTAGTTAGAGAATGAAATTTTTAATAAAAAAATAAAAAAAAACCTTACACTTTTCCTATGACCACCAGAATCCTTTTCTCGCACGCATCATTCAACTTCATTATTGTACTGGCCAGAAAGTTTTAGGAAATTCGGTTATTTATAATGGATTAAAAGGAAGATTCTTTTGTATGCAGCTGAGATTTTCTCTAAATTTAATTACATGGACGTATATTTCTCGTTAGGTATTCTATGATTTCTTGGGAAGTATTTTTAGAACGTTCTTAAAATTCGCTGTAATTCTCGGGTTATTATGGGGAAAAGAAGATAAAAGTTCGTGAAATACTCACTACGGGTGAAAAAAAAAATTAAATTTGATTAAGAATTTTTTAGTAGTAAGAATGTAAATTCAACTGAATAACACGAATTTAAATATATAGAAAAAATTATATGTAAAAAAAACGTCAAATTCATGTTAAAATGTGAATTAAAAACATGAATACATCAAATGATTCATAGTTTTATTACTAAAATAGGTGTAAAAAACAATTAAAAGGCTTTAAGACATTAAAACCAATTTACAGAATATTGGTTTTAATGTCTTAAAGCCTTTTAATTGTTTTTTACACCCATTTTAGTAATAAAACTATGTGCCATTCAGTGTTGGAGTTCGATTCATTGGGAAGTATTTTATGCCCGACCTATACTTCCAGGATTCGAACCATACTATTTTCGAAAAGTAATTTTTGTTCTATTTAAAAGATAAAAATTTGCGATAAAAAAAGGCGAGAAGGAAAAGGAGCGCTCAAAAGTTAAAATCGCACAAACCCTGTTTTTTGCACCTATATTAGATACACAGATACAGAATGTTAAATGAACAGCGATTCATTTTTCTATTTATTTGTAACTGTACTCGATTGTATTTAGTCTTTGTTTTTTGCATAAAGTCTAATGACTAGATTGGGTATTGTCCCATAAACTTTCACTTTATTTGGTTGTGCTGTTTCCCACCGGTAAAAAAGATAATTCTACAGTAAAAGCCAGCTAATGTTCCCAGGCATTAATAATAGATGACAAATGGTGAGAGAGGCTGTGTCACATATATTTAAACAATTTTAGCATCGATGATTTTGGTATACAAGATAGACTAGCAGAACAGCCAGGTGTTGCCCATGAAAATGTAGGTATTGGGGGGGGGGGGGGATCCCATGTCATGTAAAATAAACAAAAAAAGGATCCCCGAAAATTGATAATATGATCACAATAAAGCGGCCCTGCGCGTTTCGCAGCCCCAAATCGTTAATACGGCAATCAGTATAACAGACCCTAAGGGGTTGTGCATATTATAACGTTATCACTTTAGAGGAGGAGGGGGGGGGGGATCTGGCATTTGATATCGTAAAATACGTCGGTGTGGAGAGGGGGTTTTCGTTTTTTTTTTTTTTTTTTGTCGTTATCGTTTTTGATCCAACCAAAATTTTATTTTTCAGTAACTTTTTCTTTAGATCCAAATAGTCTGTTACCTTTACTGTTATTATTATTATTTTATTTTTTTATGAAAATACAAAGCTATTATTAAAGTCATTAAATGTTTTTTAAATAATTTTATTCCAAAATTTGGAATACCCTATTGTTTGGCATTCCTGTTCTTCTGCTTTATGCGCATATAATTCGCTGTTAGGGAAATCAGGAGCATAATATGTAGGAAATGATACTTGCGTTTACCAGTAAAGAAAGACAGAGGATGTTGTCCACTATTTTGTTGATAAGTTCTGCTTTTAAATTCCCCGGGCAGTGTGCAAGTGCAAGAAGACAATATTACTTTTGAATGCATTATCTAACAATAAGCTATTGTTAAATACTTCTTAATAGTAATAAACATTTTTAGATGTTATTTGATATAAATTTATTTCATGCATTGATATTTTGATTTCTTGAATCCGTAAAGTATGCAATTAATAAATATAGAATCATATGTGTATATCAATATCAATGCAAGCGTGCATAAAAAAAGAGAAAAAGTATATATATATATATATATATATACAGTGTGACTTCAAAAATCCAGCATCAAAACCATCTTTTCCCTTCCTTTTTCTTTTACACTTTCAAGTTATAGGAGAGAAAAAATAGCGAGTCGTTATGAATTAAAAACTGCAAGATCGAAAATGAAAATGCAAAAAAAAAAAAAAAAATATTTCACTTTTTTTTTTATTTGTCAAAGGCGATTATTTTCTGAACAAATTTTCTGGGAGCTGCTTTGTTGCTTAGCAACAGGAACAACTTTGGCAAATGCATGGCACAATATATGGCCGGAACGAATTTTCGGCAACGGTGATATCAATGATGAGGAAGAATTTGGCAAATACATGGCACAATATATGGCCGGCTTTCACATTTGCCGTGAAAAGACGGCAATTTATGAGCTGATTGAACCCGCAAAGTCTGAAAATGCATTAACTGTCGAAAATAGGAATATAGATGATTGGCTAAGCATTGACGAAATTGCATTAACAACGATCGATTTAATGGACAGCGAGATCACTGACGCTGTGTTAAATAGAATCGCCGAAAATGCTAGTAGCAGATCAGAAGACGAGGATGAACAACCGGCAGAAGAAAAGGTGTCACTAGAAAAATGCATAAATTTGATTGGAAAATTAATATATGCTTTAGAGAAACAAGACTGTATTTCCCCGAAATACACATTCTTCATTTGTATAATTAAAAAAAAAAAAAAAAAAAAAAAAAAAAAAAAACATGTTAAAGACAGCAAAAAAATTTGCCAAAAAATTGAAGCAAACAAAGTTGACATATATGTGTCTGAAATTACAAGAGAAGAAACAATTTCACTCCTTATTAGATTTTTTTTTTCTGTAACATAGAAAATATTAATTAAAGAATTTTTTTTATTTAATTTTCTCTTTTTCTTACATAATTATCACTTAATAATGAATTAAATTATGGCTGAAGGCACCATTAAGAATATATAACTACTTTTGATATTCCTAGTTACTACTTTTGATATTCCTAGTTACTACTTTGGATAGTCCTTCAAAAATCCGGCATAGTCTCAGTACCGATGATGCCGGATTTTTGAAGTTATACTGTAGACAATATCATATTAATTTCTTATAGTATACCATTTTTATGGGGAATATGCATAATAAGTTTATTTGATATAACTGCTTGTTTATTATGTTTTTGGTATCCATTCAGAGTCTTTGGGGACACTGTATTGTTGTAAATTCATTCATGCTATCACAATTATTGATGGTGTTCAGTAATGTTTAATTAATGGTTATATATATATATATACAGTAGAACCTCGATCCATCGTTTTTCAAGGGGTGCATGAATAAAAACGATGAATGCGGGAAAACGACGAATGCGGGTTAACGTCAAAACACGAGAAGAAAATAATGTTTATGCATTACTAATAAATGCAATGTGTACAGTACACTAATAAGTACTAATTTGTTACTTTCCAAACTGTAAATTAAATAAATCGAAGTTGTGGAAAATTGACATTTATTTAAAAATATCAGTAATTTTATATTGGGTTTTTCGTTTATTTTTTAAATTAAACAACAAATTTTTAAGATGTACAACATTTTTCTGGCCATTTTCTTTAACTTCATGTGCATCTATAAAAGTTCGTACAGTTTCAAATGCCTTAATTGCATAAGACAGGCTTGGCACTGGTGTAGACTCAGCTTCATCTGCATGAACATTATCATCTGCTTCTTTGCCATTATTTTCATTTTTTGCATCATCACACATTTCTTCTATGCTTAGGACACATGTCGCAACATCTTGATCGATGGAAATATAATCGCTAAATTTCACACCCGATACATCCTCTGCTACGCTCAACCACTCTTCATCTGAATTTATCGTCACCATCATCGTTATTTTCTTCCCCTTCTGTTCAACATTCTTCATCAATTTTTCGTACAAAACCGCATTTCACGAAACAATTCTGGATGGCTGAAGAGCATTTTCGCCGATCCCAACCGTTATAGCAAAAATAAGAAATTGCGCATGCGTGGGGACTTAGATTGAAATTCTCTTACTAGAAAACTTGTACAGGGTTACCGAAGTTGCTATATGTCATCATGCTAAATTGGCGATTACTTTTTGGCTTTCGAAAAATATTTCAATTTCTTGTTATTGTGAAACGGTGATACAGTGTAAGACTTATGTAAACTATTTCGTTTGATATTTATAATGAATTTACCTGAACTATATACATACAGTGTCTCACATAAGTGATGGGACACTTGTGCTTTACAAAAGGAAACTAATCAAATAAATTAAAAAAACATGTACACATTTTTTTGTGGGTGTGTTTCATACTTAAATTTAGTAAAGATTATTACATAACATACATTTTGCCAAAATATTAAAATATTAATTTAATAAAAATACAAATGTTTAGAACGGAGCAAAAAATAGCTCACATAAGTGATGGGACACCATTATATATGCAACAAAAATCGTCTGAAATAAGCAATAAAAATATTTTTTGGGGTTTTATTTTTACTTAAAAGCAATTGGCAATAATTTATAAAATCGTCTGCAGTATTTCTCTCCAGTTTGTTTTGGAATTTTTGTATTTTTTAGCTCTGTGTAGCCATGAATGCTAAACGAAAAGAAACTTCGCCTGAAATTCGAAAATTAGTTATTAATTTGCATATTGAACGTGGAAAATCTATTAGAAAAACTGCTGAAACAGTTAACTTGAGTCGTTCAACATTTTTCAATATCATTAAACGATATAAAAAGAATCATATGATTCAGGATAAAAGAAGACCTGGCCGACCATCAAAGCTATCCAATGGAATAAAGCGAATTATCGTTCGAAATATTAAAAAAAAATCCAAGAAATAGTGCTCCAAAAGTTGCTGCTGATTTACAAGCATTATATGGAATAATTGTTAATCCTGAGACTATTAGAAGGGTAATTCGATCTGCTGGATATCACGGTAGAGTAGCCAGGAAAAAATTCTTTGTAAGTGAAAAGAATAGAAAACTCAGACTAGCTTTCGCAAAATCCAACATAAATAAGAATTCTGATTACTGGAATAAAGTTATATTTGCTGATGAGAGTAAATTTAATATATTTGGTTCTGACGGTAGAATCTTGGTGTGGAGAAAACCCAGGGAAGAATTTCGCAAACAGAACTTGGTACCAACAGTAAAACATGGTGGAGGAGCGAATTTCGAAACTTCCCTCATTTGGACCCCTTTGGCGAAAAAATTTGGCGAGAGAAACATTTCGAGATGAAATTCAAAATGTGGAACAGAACTTGCTTCGGCGCGTGCTTCTCGCGATTGTTGTTCATTGCACATGCACGCACATCCGCATATACAAAGAAGCACAAATATTTAGAAAATTTATTATGGAGCACAGTTACTATAAATTTAATTATTTTTTATTTGTCGTTTGGGGAAAGGGTGTTACTTTAATAGCAGTAGCAAATACTAATTTATTATTGATAATTTTTTTAAATGTAAGGTGTTTTATTTTATTTTATCGTATCTACTATTTGATGAAACGTGGATCATGTTAAATAAACTGCTAATCTTATGGACAATAATGTTGTGAAATAAATCAATTTTTCATTTATTTTTATTAACACTTCATCAAACGGCATGTAATACAATTTCAGTTTACAATCTTTAAAAAATGTGCTACTCTGATTATTGTTTTCTTAGGTATTACATTCGTTGTGTACGTGTATATCGGATGTATGCTTAATTTTTCTGAATGAAAAAAAGCAACAAAAATGTTTTTTTTTTTTTTTTTTTTTTTTTTTAAGTACTAGCTGTTTGATAATTATTAGGAAAGTACCGAACAGTTATTTAGATGAATGCTATGTAATTTTTATGTATGGGAAATAAAGTAAAATAAAAAATCTTATGTTATTGGTATGATTTTAAGAGCTTAATGTAATATTTGAAACACCTTGAAGACAGATAAAGTTGAAAAATGCTATAAAAAGTGATAGAAAATCTTTATTAAGATTGACGATCGTTTCGTTGCACAAACGGCAACATTTTCAAAATCATTCAACGATAGAAAATATTTTCACATAATTTAAAAACAATAAACATAGTAAACAATGTCCCGCGACATGATGATTAAACATGATTTTAAAAATGTTGCCGTTTGTGCAACGAAACGATCGTCAATCTTAATAAAGATTTTCTATCACTTTTTATAGCATTTTTTAACTTTATCTGTTTATAAGTGATTATTATACATGTGTTTATAACACCTTGAAGACTTTAAATAATAATAAATTTAATAAAATAAGACTTTTACAAATCTAAGTTACTAATAGCATAATTTTATCTGTAGAGATTTTAGTTAAAATAAGAATTATGAACAGTGTAGTACTTAAAATTTTTTTTATTATTTTAAGACATTTCTCAATATAAAACTTTTATTTTATTTTTTCCTTTTAAACAGACATATCAAATTGATTTTCTGTTAAGTCAGGATGGCATGTTATTTCCACATGGAAAGAATATTCTTCATTTTTACTATATAGTCATACTTTTATCAGGGGTTATTGTGTTCAGGTAATGTACCTGAATTTTTATCCTTTATTACATTTAGTGTTAAATGGAAGCCCGTAATGCCTATGGTTCCATGCTATGAGTGATATACCCCTTGAAATAACCTTTTGATAAATCTTTGTTGCAAGGAGTTAGTATATATATAAAAAAAATGCACTTGAAATTTGAAATACGAAATCTATATTTTATGCATTTTATTAAAGTTACAGTGCTTTTTTAAATGCGTAATGCAAACATATAGCAAAAGAAACACATTTATGTATATAAACATGTTTATTTGCACTCACTTTGAACTTAAACAACCTAGCTATATGACTTAAATTTACACAATTTAAAATTGAATTAGTTGTGATTTTTAATTCTGCTATATTTTAAATTATATTTAAGATTGTACTTGAAAAAATTAATACTAATAATGCTGTTCAATGTAAATCTTCATGGCTCATTAACATAGAAATTTTTATTTGTGCATGAAATTTGCAGATATTAATGTTTAAGTAATTTATAATTTAATGGAATTTTTCATTTTGCTGTAAATGTATTACTTCTGTATAATCAGTTGTTTCCTAAAATACAGTAAATTTTGTGTAAACAGAACCTGTTTAGAATGAAATTATCTCTTAAACGAAAAAACTGCATGGTTCTTGCAAATAAAATATATTTGCTTAAAAACATGAACCTGTCTGAAACACAATATTTCTTTGATCCATAATAAATCTGTCTTAGCAAGTGCACCATGATTATATTAGCATAGCAGAAGAGAGAGGATTTAAGAGTAAACAAACACTTTAAAAAAATGATAAATACTCATGTTATGAATAAAAAAGTCACGTGTAAAACAAAACAAAAAAAAGCATGAAAAATTTTCAAAGCTTAAGGGCTCAAATCCAAAAGGGCAACTTTCTGACATAAGTTTTAATTTATTTTTGTTCGAAAATGCAAGAAACTAGCTGGTGGTATTGTTCAGAAACTATGTAATTGAGCTGTTTTTTCTTTTTTTTTTTTTTTTTTGCAAACGCAATAGATCTTTCAGAAAATAGTGTCAAGGTGGGCATTTTGAACCGAATTTCCCCATGAAGGAAGAAACAGCACTCAAGAGCAGGCGAAAAACGTGTTTGTCATGTGATCAAAATAGCTTATAACTCAATAGGTAATTGATTGATCAAAAAATGGAAAACACAGTTCGATTCCAAATCGCTTCCATGGTCAGGCTTTCCAACTTTATATCTTTCCGTTAAAAAATGAATTTGTAAATGTTAAGTAATTTCTTCAAAATTATGTGCCAGTAAGTAAAATATTTAAGTAAGTAAAAACGGGAATATATGATCTAAAGATTGCGGAAAAAATGGGAAATTCATCAAACGGTCATGGAAGAAACTGGAATTTCGTCAAAAGATCGCGGTTGTGTGACTCCGTGAAAGTTCAGCCTTTTTTTTTCAGGGGATTTTATCAAGTGTTACAAACAGCCATGTATTATATTTATTGTACCGAAGGACGGCTCCTTCACTTGTAAAAAAACCAAAATTTCTGCTGTTTTTTCTGAAGTTTAATTTTTGTTGTTTAATATAAGTCAAAAAAATTTTGTCAGTAATTAGAAGCTGGCTTTTTTGCAATTTATTAAAGTAGTTAATAGTATCGTGTAATAGTTCTGCTGTTCTTAAGCCCATTTGCTTCATCTGTAAGGGATATACAAATCAATATAACAATTTTTGTATTGGAAAACAGGGTCAAAATTTACTTAAAAAGTATATATATACTGTAAAATCATGATTGTAAGCCCTCCATCCACTTTTAAGCAGTTTTGATTTTTTTGCCATTCCCAAAAATAAGCCCTCCTCCCTTTTCACACAATTTTTTTGTGGAAAAAATTCTTAAAATCTAAGGGAGAGATAATTTTGAATCTTTTGACTTTTTTGGTGAATTTTCATGTCTTTCATTTGTCCTAATAAAATTACATGAAATATCAACTTCCCTTCTTTGTCCTCCCTCCTCAACACAAAAACTTTAAAATCTTGAAAATCTTAGTAATTCTTTTTTTTCTATTTGTTGTCCGATAGTAACAATTAGTGAATAATCTATCTAAATTACACTCCTTTGTCTAGAAGTTCCTCTTTCCCCACTGACCCCCCCCCCCCCTCTGCAAAGTTTGAAATCTTTAAAATTATTATTTTTTTTAATTTTGCAATATTTTTTATTTTATAGTTAGATGATTTACCTAAAATCTCATCTTACATAACGTCTTTTAATCTCACTCATCTCAACTCTTTATGCTCTTTGAAATTTTTGCTCCATCGATTCCCCTCAAATGGGAGGGGGAGGAGATTCTAAACATATGGGAGGGAAAGCAACAAATTTTCTGTTTGGTTGTTTTCACCCTTGAATCACATGTGTATTTTATGTTTACATAGAGCACAAAAAAAAAATATTTTTTTTATTGTGTGTTTAGAAGGCGGTAATTTTTACACAGGAGGATGAGAAATAATTTAGGTGGTTATTTAAATATTTTCAAAACAAAATTACAATCGAGCAGAAAAAAACTTAACAATTTTACAGATTTTAACATGCATGAGATGCAGGGAGGGGGCGGAGCTAATGCTCATGATAAGAAGGTTGGGGAGAGAAGCAGAGATTTGAGAAGGAGGTGATAATTTAGTTGATGTATTATTTATTTATTAAATAGGTCAGAGAAGAAATTTAAAATTAAAATAGTCTTATACGTTAAATTATACATGTTTGATACCAGACGGAGAGGGGCAAAGTGGAAAGCTTTTTTTGGGAGGGAGACTTAGATTATTGTTGCAATAAATAAAATAACCTATAAACAAGTAAATTTGAAAAAAAAAAAAATAAAGTTTTAAAATTTTGCCTAGGGGTTTTTGTTGGGAAGTTTTTAAGGGGGAAAGTTGTATATATATTTTTTCGTACAAATCAGAAATTTGTCGAAATACGGAAGATTCTTGTCTCCATATGTGCCTTATTTACTTCTAAATTAATGGTAAAAAAAGGGTCTTTATATATATGTTTAATCTCGATTATGAGCTTCATGCCAAAGTTACTTTATTTTTCTTTTGAAAAGAGGGGTGGGGTGGGCTTACAATCAGGATTATATGGTATATATTAATATATCACGGAGTAAAAGGGGTGGAGGGAAAACTAGTGTTGAAATTTTGCTATGGAGTTTTTCTCCCATTAGGTGGCGATACCGTAGAATGTAGGCTATCGATCAATGGTTCTACAATGCTTTTCAATGGGAAAAGCACTGATTTAAAAAGAAATTTTAATAGAAAATTTGAATTTTAAGAAAGTTATACAAGTAGAAATCTGATTAATTACAATTTTCTTGATAAGATACATATTTTTTTAAAGGCACTTGGCTCTTTGATTGCTTCTTAAGACACTTAAAATCAGAGATCTTTCTGACAAAAAAGCGAAGGCAGGCCATTTAAAAATATTGAATATCAGGGATTATTCTGTCGCGAAGAAATAAATGGACTTATGACTTTTAAAAATTAAAAGTATTATTCAATATTTTTTGGAGTAAATTTTAATGTCGCGTATATTTTATAAGTTTTGAATAATTCATAACTTTTGATATCTATGCAATTAATAAATGTAGAATTAAAACAAATTTTTATCTTAATTATTTGGGAAAGAAAACGTGTAAATTATAGGTCAGGAACTAATTTTTACTAAAGTTGTAAGGTTTGATTTTAATATAATCTTACTTATAAGGAGGAAGGGGGGGGGGGGGGTAGAGGACCGGAATTTCCAGACCCGGGCCTGCCCTGCCCCGAAAGAGAAATAATTAGGCCTGGACCGGGCAGATGGAAAAACTTAAAGTTCGGCCTGGCCTGGCCCGTTTGTTTTTTCGCAGTTCACCCCCCGGTCCGCCCCATGCAAAAATCAGTGAAAACAGGCCCGTCCCTTGCAAAAAAAAAATTCAGACCCGACTCAATTTCTACAAAAAATTCCGATTTTTCTTAACATACAATTAAGATTATTTTCCAGAATACTTCATAAATATTTATGGAAAAATGTAACAGTATATTTTAGATTGCTATATGTTTTCAAGTCAGAGCATACAGAATATTAAATTTTAATAACCCTTTAGACTCACTCTTATGCAAAAATGCATGAATACAAAATTTATTACGATTATATACATTAAATTCAGTAATACGAAAATAATAGGACTCCATCTTAAATAGAACGTAATCATCATGGCAACCTAGAATCATTACCTATCATGGGATATCATGAATTAATTACGTGTGACAGGATTTAATAGAATAATCACCATGGCAGCCTAGAATCATTACCTAGCATGGGATATCAATGAATTAATTACGTGTGATGGGATTTAATAGCATAATCACCATGACAACCTAGAATCATTACCTATCATGGGATATCATTGAATTAATTACGTGTGACTGGATTTAATAGCATAATCACCATGGCAACCTAGAATCTTTACCTATCATGGGATATCATTGAATTAATTACGTGTGACAGGATTTAATAGAATAATCACCATGGCAACCTATCATGGGATATCATTGAATTAATTACATATGATAGGATTTAATAGAATGAAGAAAACTTTTATTAATATCTTTTTAAGTTTTGATTCCATTTTCATAGAATTTGACATGACAAAATTCTGCAATGATTATATATATTAAATTTCAAACCATTCGGTGAATAAAATAATGATTCTGAAGACACTGTATCCAGATCCTTCACTTAACACGGATTTTATTAAACTAGAGAGCACTTTTTTAGCATTCTCTCTTTGATTAACATGAACTTTAAGACAAAAAAAATAATAATTATTATTTTTATGCTATGTGATATCATTTTTTTTAAATGTTGAAGTTCTGAATAATAGCCTTTTCTCAAGTAACTGTTAGGTTTTTCATGATCATTTTCAATTTTTAGTGTTCATTAAGTATAACATTTAAAAAACATATACACTAAGATTGATTTAAGATAAAAATTTCTCAATTTAAACATAATTACAAGGAAATAGCTTTATATTAAAGCCTAAAAAAATCTGTCACCTGTAAAGCACGGAACAAGCTCAATTTTATTTTCCCTTCGTTTTTTCTTTTTTTTATTTATCCTGTATAACCTGTTTTCAATCCAGGAACAAAGCACTTATACCCCATCTTAATTTATGCTTTGTAATATCAATAATAAAAAATAAACGAATAACATAAAATATTTTTTAATTCTAACGTACTCTTATGCATACAATCATATGATATTCTGCTAAAAGAATGGTCAACATGCGGGTTGCTGCGCCCTCACTATTTACCAAAATGCAACTTGTGTTTTCGGTGAGTAATGCCTATTAGTTTCCCCTTCACCTCTTTTACTCCGTGTAATATATATAATATATGGAGTACATAATTACCAGCCTTCTGTTTTTTGCTGTTGTTGTTTTCTCAAATTGAACATTTTTTAAAACAGAAATGTTATAAATAAAATAACTACCCTATAGAAACAAGGCATATTTAATTAAATAAATTTTCTGGTTTTAAAATGCTTTATTGGTTTGGAAAATATCTGAAGGTTGTCAAATATGACACCTCACCATGTATATTGCTCTAAATCAAATCCAGATTTCTGTTTATGGCTGATACAGTAAAGAAAATAATGAAACAATATTTTCGATTTAATAATAAAACTTTTAATGAATTAACTTTTTTTTTTTGTAATGTCATGACATCAAAGAAAGCATTGAAATTGTTCTGTAATTCGTTCGACTCTGTATGCACTGATCAAAATTCAAAGCACTCAGTATTGTTTACTCGGGCATCACAACTATTTCATAGTTGTCAATCTTTCATTTTTTTTTCACTTCAGACATGTTTTAAACTGGAATTAAAAAAAAAAAAAAAAAAAAAAAAAAGTCTTCTAGTTCATAATATGTTTGACTAGAAAAAAGACAAAAAATTGACACCCATGTCCATTGTATTTTTTATTAAGAAATAATTCCGAGATGCTGGGTTTTTTTATATAAAAATTGTTTGTTTTGACATGCATTACTATTACATACAGTTCTGACCATCAAATATACCCTGTATATACATTATATGCATAGATAATGTAATCAATTATCTACCCTCTTTCATCATACAACCGTGAGGGCCCATGTTCAGAGAACCCTTTTCAGGCAAGTTCTGGCACCATGCCTAGTTTAGAAAGCAGAATATGATCATTATATTTTGAAAATATTTTTGTTTATTTTTGCTTGTATCTTTGAAATACAAATTTGGTAAAAAATGAACAAACAATTTTTTTATAAACAACATTTACTTTCTTTTTTTTTTTTCAGTATGAAATGAAACACATAATTGCTCAGGTGATCAAATTAAAAAAAAATTAGTATTAGCAAAGTTTGATATGTTAACCAAAATCTTCATCAGTGTTGAAGGAAACAAAAATTTTAATTGTTGAATTTTGTTTACTAGATAAATATTCTACAAATTTAAGAACAAAATTGCACAAATATTCCTATCATATTCATAGCCAACAAAAAGTGTTTTATTAAACGTTTCAATAATTTTGTCTCGGCTTTCAAGAAACTCTTTTTGCTTTAAATATAATTTTGTTAGCTGTCTCAGCAGCAAAACCTCAGTTTTTCGCAATAATTTTTCAGTATACATGATATTCAGAAAAAATAGTTTTGCCAACGTAAAGTACTATTTGTCATCATTATCCAAGTACACATGTTTATTTCTGAACTCTTTTTTTTTTTTTTTTTCTTCTTCTTTTAATTTAAACTCTGGATGATTTCTTAGATATTGACTATTGCAACAAAGTAAGGTAAGCCTTTTTTGGGGTTGGAATTTATTTTCGATTATTTATAAGATTTTTATGTGGTTAAGAACCATGAATCATTAAACTTTATAATAATAGCATTTAATAAAATATATATGATTATTTTTCTTGAGGTATCTAAAATTTTAGATTTTTACCCATTTAATATAAATATAAACAGAAAACATTTTATTTTATAGATTGTTTAATTTTTAAATGATAATATCAAGATAATGAAATATTTTTTTAAAGAGAAATTATTAAAATCTTAGCTAAGTATAAATTATTTTAAGTAAGTCCTATATATTGAACATATTAAAGTATATATTAGATTAAATAAAATTGTAACATATGCATCTTTTTTTGCTATCTTATTTATAATAAATTTTCGTAAGTTAATCTAATTTTTATATTTATGAATTTAAATTTCTTTTACTCAAAAATTGTAAAAATTATCAATGCAAAAACCCTTGACGGGTTAAAAGTTTCTGACGCAGCACTTTATCTTATGCTCTAAGAATTTTAAACATGGAACTTATACTGATATCAAATTTTGAGTGACGTTATGCTATTTCTTAAAAAATATATTTGTATTTATTTCACCATTTTATTTTTGTTTTATTTATAATCGCATGTGCAAAAGTTATGTTCAACATGAAAAGCTGCATAAAATTTTATTCGCTGTTGCTTTATCATTTACATCTCTCATAAATTCAAAATATGTGTTTTAAAAGATATGATATAAAATTTAAGTGACGCCTTGATGTGACTTTAAAAGGTTTGTTTTTTAAAATTCAATTTAAATTATTTTTGACTTGGTTAAAATATTTTTTTTACATCTACACAATACTTTTAATTTTCCAATTCACTGTTAAAGATATCACTTTCATTGAATCTATACTATGCATTGAAATGTATTTATTTCAATAAATTGATTTATCTTTTGTGTCACGCTATTCAAAATTGTGAGTAAGATTTATGTAAATGGTTTATTTGCGTCAAACTATCCTTTTTCATACATTTCATGTAGTTTGGACACAATGACGCAAAGAAACCATTTACATAAATCTTACTCACAATTTTGAATAGCGTGACACAAAAGATAAATCAATTTATTGAAATAAATACATTTCAATGCATAGTATAGATTCAATGAAAGTGATATCTTTAACAGTGAATTGGAAAATTAAAAGTATTGTGTAGATGTAAAAAAATATTTTAACCAAGTCAAAAATAATTTAAATTGAATTTTAAAAAACAAACCTTTTAAAGTCACATCAAGGCGTCACTTAAATTTTATATCATATCTTTTAAAACACATATTTTGAATTTATGAGAGATGTAAATGATAAAGCAACAGCGAATAAAATTTTATGCAGCTTTTCATGTTGAACATAACTTTTGCACATGCGATTATAAATAAAACAAAAATAAAATGGTGAAATAAATACAAATATATTTTTTAAGAAATAGCATAACGTCACTCAAAATTTGATATCAGTATAAGTTCCATGTTTAAAATTCTTAGAGCATAAGATAAAGTGCTGCGTCAGAAACTTTTAACCCGTCAAGGGTTTTTGCATTGATATCATTACTTTTTTGAGGTTAGTGATAAAATGATTAAAAAAAAGATACTTATGGAATTTAATGCAGATTTAATTTTTACTATTTTATTACAATTTTCCTTATAGCAGTTTGTATATAAAAACAATTGGGTAAGTATAATCGCAGATCGCACAGAGGGTTTCATTTGATATTCCTTTAAAAACACTTTATCCTTAAATTAATAAATCCAAAATGTTAATTTATAATTATTAAATCCTTACATAGATGTAGCACCAATAGTTCCAATTTTCATGGGGCAGGGAACGCACTCTTTTAAACAAACCACCTTCCAATTGAAGTCATCAAAAACCAAGTTGAATAAGCCAGAGCCCGTTGTGTTGTTTGACAAACAGCAGTCTCATGTCCCCTCCTTCCCCCCTTTTTCAAAATTTTTCAGACCAGTACCTAAAAATGGAACCGAAATAATTTTTTCTCTTCAGAAATTACGATAAAAAAATAGTATGCAGTACTCATAAATTTACTTTAATGCTATATAGGGTGATTATTAAGTTAATTATAACGTTTGGAATCTGTTGCATTGATGTCCGAAAGGTAGTTTCTGAGTTATGGAAGCTGGACCCATAAGGCGCCATAGAGGGGCGAAGCCCGCTAGTGTCTATCATAATTATATCTGCCATGTAGACTAATTGCGATATTTAATCAAAATAGCCCCCCCCCCTCCTCATCCCCGGAAATATAACAAATACAAAATGTGTCTTTATAAACCTATCGTCAAATAGGTTTTTATTTCTTTTTCCCTAAAAAAAACATGATTTTTATATCCGTAACGTAAATAGCGGACGAAGCCCGCTAGTTCCTATCATAATATATATTTTTAATAATTTTATATAGTCTATAATAAAAATCAGACTTAAAATAGTCTAGTTCCATGAGTACTTGTAGTGTCAGTTACATGCTACGATTTTTGGATACCAGTATTTTAGAACGGGAAAATGTGACTTATTTTATCGGAGATATCTCATTAATTGAATAAGGTGAAGCAAACTTTTTGAAAAAAAGGTGGCCAACAAGCATGGTAGTTATCAGCTATGTGACTTTGTGCTAAAGTCCATTAATTTGATCTGCTTTAAAAAGATTACGGAAGATTGAATTATAGTAGAACCTGGATTAACCGAGCTTCGATTAATCGAGGTTTCTGTTAACCGAGCCGATAACAAAGTCTGATTTTTTTTTTCCTTTTGAATGAGCCTTAAAAATAACCCCACTCTTTAGCTCACTGTCCGTGCTATACAGGCCCTTCTGCCCCCAAAAGCCCTCAACTCCAAAGAAACATTGGACCCTGAGAAGTCAATAGCGAACAATGCTTTGTTTCCAGTGGCTGTGTGAACTTTCGTAAATTTTTCAATTTGCATTTTAAAATTTACTACTGGTAGTTGATTTTCTTTTTAAATTTGTTAAGCTGTGAAACAGAACTTTACATATATTTACTTTTATTATTTAAAAAACGTTTTATATATTTTTTTAAAAGAGATGTTAAATTCGCAAGCACGGCGAGTTTTTACACACAGTTTCTATTAACCGAGATTTCCGATTCCGATTTACTAACAGTCCCAATTAGCTCGGATAATCGAGGCTGCTCTGTATAATTAAAAAATCAATGGCGATCTTACTGTAAACGGGTTTACCTTTTACTGAGGGATTTCAAAACCGAATCAGCTGATGTTAGTTGCTGTTTCCCTGCTTGATTAAATAAGATTAGTTAAACATTTGAAAATTACCAAATATAAAAAGGAACTAAGTCAACAGAGTCTTTGCTTTATGGTATTTTTTAACAACGCTATAAGAAAATGATTTTAAATAAGAGATTTTAAATGTAACGTTTTAAATCTGACATAATTTTCACCAAACTTTCCTTTCTCTTTGTAACATTCAACTGAAAATATTTTTATTATTAGAAAGATAATATTATTATTTGCGCTACCTTAAAATTAGCAACTATAGTTAAAAATATCATCTCGAAATTTGAAATAAATCTCTCATATAAATATATTTTTTAATTTACACTGTTTTGCAATATGTTTTGCAATGTGTTTTGTAAACTGTTTTGGCCACTTTGGCCAATATGACGTAATTTCCTCCATTTACGACTTTTAACACATATCAATGAATTTATTATTTAAAAATTTTCTTTTTCTTTTAATATTCACGTGTAAATATAATTTTTATGACGTAATTTTCAATGTTTTCCTTCTTTTAATGCGTAATCATTTAATTCTAATTTGAAAATAATTGATTATTTTATAATTTTCTTTCATTTTAAGTAAGCATGTGTAAAAACAATTTTTATGACGTAATGTTTAATATTTTCCTGCTTTTAACACGTTATCACTTAATTCTAATTTAAAAGGATTTTTTTCTGTTTATAATAGTCACGTGTGAATAAATTTTTAATTTAAAGGATATATTATTCTTTGTGCTGTTTTAACATTTGGCAACAATTTAAAATAACCTTTTCTAAAATATGTAAAAAATATCTCTGGAAATTCTGAAAATTTTAATTTAAAATTGAAATAAACTGTCAAAAAATTAGGCAAGTTAAGAATAATAAATGCACTCTGCAAACTTCGAGTTTCTATTGAATGATTAAATTGAATGAAAATGATTAAATTTCCATGTATATTTTTTTTCCTATGAGACTTTTTTAATGAGACAATTTTATCCAGATTTAACATTAAATATCTCTTAAAATAATTCTTCGATTTAAAAACTGCCTGCTTCAACGTTTTTATCAAACATTTCTCAATAATACTACGCAATTGCGTCAAAAGATGGCGACACCAGAATTCTGATATGCTTATTATGTAAACTGTAAATATTGCAAAGTTAAATAAAAAGAATTGTCTCGGGGTTATCAAACTTCATTGATATTTATAAATAAAACATTTCAACTAAATTATTTATTATAAAAGAATTATTACATCACAATAGCTTTTATGCAAGGAAAATAATAATTATAATAATAATAATATTATGGATGTCAGTGATTATATATTGATTGACCGTCATAATAATAAAAAATGATATTATAAAAAGAAGAGCTGAAATGAATTATTTTTTTACGTTTCTGATCGTGTGATTTATATTCAAATAATAATTATTAATGTATATTTTTTGTAAAGTGATTGAAATTAAATATATTTATAAAATTTATGGTAATATTTTTATTGTTGAAAAATTGCCAAGAAATAATCATCATCAAATTGGCGTCATTATAATTGTAATTTTATTTAACTTAATAGCAGTTAAAAAAATTACAAAGGAACTGAGAATAATGGTCAACTAGCAGACTTTAAAAAAAAAAAAAAAAAAACATTCACATGTGAAAACACGTACCACAGAGTATCGAACTGCCTATCCTAAGGTCAGTAAACGATGGCCCTTAGCCACTCAGCCAGTGGGAAGACAAAATTTTTCTCCCCAAAAGTGGTTAAAAAGAAAGCATGCGTATGAATACAGTGTCATGCATTTTCGGTGAAATTTCCATAGAATGGCGAAGAAATATAGTCCGATTTTTCATGCGCATTATAAAACGAACAAGAGTCTTGCTGGAAACAAGTAAATTGTTATTTGGTTCATCTGAAACATATTTATTTGATTTTTAAAAAATCGCCCGTGTCATTTTCGAGAGAAAAAAAAAATCGAATTATTTAACGAACGAGAGTTTTCCCAGAAAAAAGAAAAGTGTTATTCACCTCGCCTTAATCACATTTATATTATGTATCAATTTAAAAATAATCGTTAGAACCGTTTTCGAGATTTTCAAATTAGGAACTTCCTCGATATTATACCAACGTTTTCACTTTAAAAATGGCTATTTAGATCTCAAAATATACTGCACGTAGAAATGCAAAAATTTCAGTATACGATTAGACTGCAGATATAAGACTGTTCTACAAAATTCAGAACAATAAGACATATATCTGCTGAGTTATTAAAAGGCGGCTTTTCGCGTTTTCTTTGATGTCGAGTTAGCTGTATATATGAGTTCCGCCATCTACCAATTCTATGATACGATACGATTTTAGGCTTAAGGCTGCGTCACTCGAAATACTACCGTCTTCCATGATTCAAGTAATATAACATCCATATTTTAAACCATCCTAATTGTTTCACTATTTCATTAATAGATGGCGCTCGTATCATGCTTGTTTTAAAGCAGCACCAGATGGCGCTGTTTAAAAACAATGTTTATGTTTACGTTTATAATTTTATTCTGTTGAAGTTGTCCCTAGTTAGTTTTATTTGTCAGGATTTTATTTTTAAAGAATTATTGAAGAAGTTCTATTTATTTAATAATAATAATTCTAAATTACTGTTTTATCTCACTTTCAATTTTTTTAATGACAGTTATTCAGCTTCAAAGGTAAATAATGGATTGTATTCACACGTTCTCTACCTAATTTTAAGGGTTTTCTTTTTTTTTTAATTCAATATCTGTAATGTATATAAAGATTTGTATTATTTAGGGTATTCAAATTACCATGAACTGTGTTATATTTACTTGAGATTTTCATTAAAACTTTTGAAATAACTTTCATCATTTTCTATTTAATAAATAACTAAAAAAGTAATTTCTTGGTAACACGTGGTTTATGTTATATATATTGTTAATCCTTCTTGAAGTTTCCACTTTCTCCCATCCTTTTGTTAACCTAGTACACAAAATTTAAAATCTCTTATTCTTTAATCTTTCCTCTTATGATTTTGTAGTGACAGTAGTAGATTTTTGTGGTGATTTTTAGCGTAAACAAATCAGGTTTTTGAGCAATAATGAGTTTTTGCAGGTTTTAACCATGTTTATTGTCATGTCTAAAACATAAGATTTTACAGGTATATAAGGTTTGTTTCAAGAGTTATAGATACAAAACATTTTGATTCAAAAGTTCTTGTATATTTGGGATGATAATGTTAACAGATAAAAACTCTATACACACACTGTATGCTGTGTTTTGTCTTTAATGATATTTTAAAAGTATTTTTCATTTATTCAATTCTGAAGCTGGGATAGTTCTACATCGAGTCATGCAGGCATATATAAAAATTTTAAACATTTAATTTTTTTTTTAAACAATACATTCAAAATTTTCAATTACGTACTAAAAAGTGAAAATAAAAATTTTTGCTTCCAAGTTCTCCATGTACAAAGCTTTAATATTTTTCTTTCTTTTCCAGTATGGGAGATTTGGTGAGAAAAAGGAAATGGGATTGCAAGAGAGGGAAATTTTTCATTCATACTTTATGGCAACCTGTTCACTGTTTCGTATACACAAGCATTTTTTCCATATTTATCCAATTTATTTAATACATACAAGCCACTTATCTATTTTTATATACAAATAAACAGAGGTAAATTGCATATAAAAACACTAATAATCAGTGTTGAATTCAAGGAGTGGCCCAAGAGGGGAGAGGGACATTCCTCCCCTAGAGCAATGAAATGTCCCTCCCGGAAGATTTGAGATTTTGTGTCTTCAATGGTCAAAAAGTGCAATTCCCCCCCCGCCCCCAGAACTCTATAATGTCACCCACGGAGCAACGAAAATTCTTCCGAGGGAAAAGTGTCTGGATTCGACACTGCTAATATATACATATGCATGCATGGTTCGTAAATATCATGATATTTTGATATATATCCAATATTTTCAAAGTAGTCAATTTACTGCTGATAATAAATATTTTCAAGCAAAATATAAATTAGAAACTAAAACATATTGCACTTAACATGAAAACTTAAACAATAAATTAAAACACATTTTTCTTTTTTTTTTTTTATTCAGACCAATATTGAAGAAAAACTAATTGAAAACAGAAACAATTTGCTTTATACACTTACATTAAAAAAGAAAAGCAAATGCTATAGGATTCAATATCAACTACCAAGAAATTTATAAAACAAAATTTTAAATACTAAATATTGTTTTAATTGAAAATTTTAAACATAAATGTAAGCTTATTTTATTTTTTATTCCCTATTATGCTGTAACAGTTTAAGCTGAACTAAATCAATACCAGAACAAATTCATTTTTAATAAAGCTGTATATATAACTGAGTATCTAAATTAGACAGTTTATCTTTCAGTGTCTGTTTTGAATTATGTCCCTCATAACCTACAATTAAAAGTAAAAAAATCAAACAGAGTTTGGAAAAGATATTTGTTTTCTTCTTCAGCTAAAAAAGTCACTATCAGAGACAAAAATTCTTTACATACAGAACAACGCAGTCAATAACAGTTGGAAATTTCATTTGCACCTGTTTTGACTGCAAATATCAAAAATATCTTGCACAGTGATATTTTGAAAATAAATATCAAATATGGAAAAATATTAAAAATATACATCTCGATATTTTGAAAATAAGTAACAAGTAATATGAAAATATCAAAAATCTTCATAATTTGAAAATAAATATCGGATATATATCAAGATATATATCGATTGATATATATCAAGATATATATCAACGAACCCTGTATGTGTGTGTATATAAAATAGAATGTTTATATATAAATACATATATAAACTAGCAGAAAAGCTCATCATGTTTGTTTTCATAGCTGTTTATATCATTTGAAAAAAATCTCACTTTCTGGAGCCCAAGTTGCACCACGCTTTTTAAAAATATGCCAAGACCCCTATACTGGAAAAGTACTGAATAAATATCTCTTAACTCATCTAGGGGCAAAGTACTTAGATTCGTAAAATGCTCAAATGACTGAATGACACAAGCAAATTTAGTTTAAAATAAGTAAAAGCGAATCTTTACACATTTAATAAACAGGTAATTTTCATTTAAAATTCTGATGCCAGTGTGGCATTTAGGTATTAGGTGGTCCAAAAATGAACCACCACCTCACTAAGGGTTAATGCATGGATTTTGTTTAGGGTAAAGTTTACCTATCAAAGTATCCTGTTAATAAAAATGAAAGTATTTATATTAAACATGTTAAATTTTGTTAATACCTTGAAGGGCAGTGGCATTTATTTATATATATGAGTATGGAACCATTTATTCAGAAATCAGAATGATATTTCTAATAGACTTATTTCAGAATCTTTGCAGAAAAAAGTATCATATACTGCCAGCTTGACATGTATTGCTAGTAACATTGCAAAATGCATGGTATAACTTGATGCCCTGGGATTTGAAATGAAAACATATTTAATTACATACTAGGTGTTTTGATTTTTATGCAGAAGAATTTTTGTTTCTGATGGGTTCCTATAAATTACCTTCTTTCAATACCCTGATTAATCTTTAATTTTCAGCATTCTGGATAATTGGTTCTGTACCCCGTCTAATTTATTTGTAATCAGCATATGTACCAGAACTTCGGAACATTTTATTTCTATAGCTTTAGTGGAAAAAAAGCTATAAAATTGTGTTTCCTTATTTTCAAATCTTGGGAAACGGTAGTATCTCAAGTGATGAAAGATCAGCATCAGCATTCTATGTAACAGATAACTTTATATCAAAGGGTCACAACAACAATCAACACAAAAAGTCATCATTTAACAGTGCAGTAAAAGTATAATTAACCAGTATGAAATTAAAAACTGGTTCTTCAACACATTCTGATACCTGAAATCTGTATCAAAAAACTGTTACTGCTTGGTGTAATAATTCTTCATTAAATAATACAAAATGTTTCATATTTTCTAACTGTACCTTAATGTATTTTATTAAAGAAATTGTATTGTCTTTATAGTTTTATTTTTCATATGTACAACATATAGCAGTGTTATTTTAGCAGTGGTTATAGTGAAGCAGAACCATCCTTAGGCATGTGAAAAGGTGTAGCTGCACAGGAAGAAAAATATTTAATAAAAAATAGCTAAATATTTATTACTCATTTTGTTGCGAGTAATTTCTTTCATAATACAATTTATATGCCTAAACATACTTATTTAAAAAGTGTAAAATGTTTTATCAATAAATGTTGAAGCAGGTTGTGGGTACTCGAGAAGAGAATGTGTTATTTATAGGTTATATTCAATCTATAAATATTGTTATGATCTTGCTTAGATAACACCAAGTACACAACAAATCTGGACAGGTGCATGAACTGAATGGGAATTGTTAAGAGGTTGGTGCTGATAATTCTGACAAACTGTTCACTTTTACTTTAATGATTATTTGTAATGTAACAACACAGATTTGCTTTTCTTCTAGTGCAACCTGGTTTCTCTTTTTATTATACTAATATTGATGTTCCTGCTCACATACATGCATGTGTCCTGTCATTGTAAAGATGGCAAGGTTACAAGATCCCAAAGATTTAAATATATAATTTTGTAGAAATGGCACACACCTCTATTTTTCACTACGTTAGTTTCTCACCTTATTAGAAAAATTGAATAACAATTTAAGCCATTAAGTATTCAATTGCTATTTCTTGAGGCATATGGCATTTCTACAAAATTATATATACATTTCACCGAAGCTTGGATAAATTATGACAAATTAATTCGCTCATGCTTGCTGCTACAGTAGTTGTGGCACATGAAAGAATTACATCTTGTGCTGCAGGTGCATCCTTGTCAACATATTAAAGAGCGAGGAGTGCCATGCTGGATGTCACCTGGGTAACTTGGTAAACAGTTTGGTACGCAATGTCTGTAGCGCAGATTAGAGTCCTAGCCTAGACACTTTTTCACCCTGTTGGTTTCTTGCTTTATTAACAATAGTAAATAACTCAAGTGATTAAGAATTAAACTACTAAAGATTTAAAGTCTACAAAAATTATGAAATGTTAATGGTTTTAAAGATTCTTAGAAAAAAGAAAATTTCAGGAAATATTGACTTTGACTCAGATTGTTTATCTTAATAAATTTAAAATTTTGACATGTTTAATATTTGCTAATTCAGTCAAAAACTTCATGCATATTGAAATGAAAGAGTAGAGTTTATACGTCAAAATTTTCATCCTTATCACATTTATTACTAGAATAATATGAGAGGGCTGATCAAGTAATTTTATTGATTAATCCTTTTATTACAAATTTATTTTTTATTATAAAACATTGTAATTGGCAACTATTTTCTTAATTATTCATAACACTTTTTTAAATAATCATTGCCATTTGCTTCCAAGACCATTTCAAGAGAAATCTATCATAAAAAGATTCTTCGTTAACAGTAGTATAAATAACATGCAAAAATATTTGATAGTGGCAGCCCTGTTATCGGTCCATGGGGCTTATATGTTACCCATAGTCAAATGCATAAATATATTAAGTATGATCTTTGTTTATATTTCTGTTTAAATTATCAGAGAGAAGTTATCAATTTTCTACACTAAATCGTTTTAAAAATTGCTTGATTTCACATAATTTCAATTAGCTTTTGGCTGATCTCTGATCGCCTGCTAACGAATGTCACATAAATATACTAAAGGTCTGCATGGGCTAAAATCAGTGTTGAATTCAGGGGCAGCCCGGGGGTCAAATTCTAGACCCCATATTCTTTGCTTATGTAAGATTTTATGACATTCTAACATCAACAATGTTTGCCATAAAAAATTACAATTAGCAATAAATTACATTATTAATCTAGCAAATTTACATAAATAGACATATAGGGGTTGTGGTATCGAAGGAAAATAAAACTGGTTTAATATATTGTTATTTATTGCATTAAACAATTCATAGAATACAAATTAGTTTTTAATATACTATTTATCGCATTGAAAAAATAAAAATCTAAGAAATAAAACAGGCCCTAACTTATTTAGGCACATAACTAAAATTTTTAACAAGAATCATAAGAATATGGCATTCACATTTCTAGTCTGGTGTCTAAAGTCTTTGAATCCATGTTTCTGCATTGTCTATTATTACGTTTTTAATGCAGTGGTGGGCTGGAATATTCCTCGTTTCTGGTCCTTGTTTACTCCATATCTTTTTTCTCAAGTTGTTCAACATCTGCAGAATACTCATACAAATGATGCTCTTTTGCTTTTTGTTGTTAAATTATAGTTGCTTCGTTGTCTAATACTTATGTAAGAATCCTTGTGATCCCCCTCTCAGCAAAAATAAGCAGACATTGGACCCCCCTCTCCTTGCCGGTTACATAATACTTGAACGACCCCTAATATGCAAGTGAGAAAATTAAAAAAAACACTCCCATAGGTTTAACACTAGTGATCCAGTTTCTTCGCGTGACTTGTGTAGACTCTTAATGCTTAAGCTAATGTTAATCCTATGGGAGCGTTGTTTACATATTTTTTGCTAGCATTTTAATTATTATTAAATGATTTTTTTTTAAAGGATTTTCTTTCTTTTTTTGCATAGCGTACCTGCGGTTGATAACTTTTATTATGCATGAGGAGGGGTGCCAAGATCCATGTTTGCCCTGCGTGCAAAAAAGGCTAGTTTTGGCCCTGATTTAAGAAACAACATCTAAAAAGATTTAGAATTCAAAGAATGAAATATAAAAATTTGAATAATTACAAAAAGATAAACTACATACTAAAATACAAAACATGGTAATGTAAGGAACTAAGAAATTTTTTACACAATAGAACACTGGTGAACACAGGCATAAAAATAGGAAATTAAAAAAAAAGGTGGATTTTTTTTTTTTTATGTATTCAATGGCGTCAACTGGTACAATTTAGACACTTTTTAACAGTTATTTAAAACAGTAAAATAATATAACTGTACAAATGATTGTTAATTTTTTGTAACTTAGAACGTAACAAAACAAATTTAGACTAACAATAAATGTATAGGTTTATTGAATCAAAAAAGGAAATTGACAGTTTGCTAAAGATGTAAATCCAAATATAGCTGATAAAATGATGTGAAATACAATGATTAATTTTTCAAAACAAACATTTTGGATGATTTTGACTGTTAAGAAAGACTTTTCCCGTTCTTTCAAAAGAAAAAACAAATTCTTCATGCTAATTATGTGCACACCAAGTTGATGTTTTACCCAAAAGTGTTGTATAATTAAGACGAAATATTCTATTTCGAAAAGAAACTTATGGAAACTTCTTTTTCCCTTTTAAAGTCTAAATAAAAAAATTCACTTTTCAGATGCTTACAATAAAAGTTTACCTTTCATTTGATGGCTCTTTTGTACAGCAATTCAAAAAGAAACTCCAAAGGTTTGAGTAGACAAAATGTCTGATTATTGACCCCCCCCCCCCCCCCCCATATGGTTCTAATATTTTCTTTTTGCGTTTTTGCAATACATGAGAGAATATCCAAAATGGCTTTTAAAAAGGTGGAATTCTTCCTTTAGGAGGAACTCTTTCATGCCTGTGAACAAAAAAATATATATATAAAGTTTGAGAAGTTTAGTATTGTTTTATTTTTAATGATTAAACTTTTAGAATTTAATATTTTCTTGCCTCTATCCTCTATATGCTCATTATAAAAATAATATATCTTCGCACACCCTGGAGTAACTTCAAAACAATAAAATCGTGTGTCAAGAATAGATTATGAAACATTTTCCAACACTTCCAGAATATGATGTCTAAGTAAACAATTTGGAAAATGCCTAACACATCTGAAAACCCAAATTCAGCAATTACCATCAATAGTCGCAGAATATTTTAATTCTTTTGTGCAGCCCTATATTATATATAATCTATAGATTTGTGTATATATACTACATAGAATGCTATAATAATGTAGTTCAGTTAGGAAATTCATTGCACAGTTGTAAATTTCCCTACAACAATTTCAGTCGAAATCTTTTGTGCTGCACTGTATATCATCTATTTAATTTAATTTATACAGACCAAGTAATAGTAGGCAAAAGATTTGTTTGATTTAAAATTGCGAACCACAATTTAAAATGCACTTCCAGCAATTATAGTTCTTAAATGATACTGTAACAAATAATTTTTGTGTCATAAATGAATGGTGAAAGCGATGTACAACATATTCCACAGCAAGGGCCTTGTAGTGTATCTCAGTGATATATATATCAATTTCAATATGTTTAAAACAGTGTAATATCATGAAAATACACCACAAATGAGTTTTCGCCATAGACCGTACAGAATTCTTTTGAGTATCCCTATCTGTAAATGAACTATAAATGCTCCATACTTCATTTTCAATAGTAAACCTCATTAACAAAAATCAATTGCTTGACAATCCGAGTTTACATGAGTTGGGCATAGATAGAGAGACAGACAACCCAAATTCATAAACACTTTTCAACTACTTTAAAAAGGCAGTTTGGCAGAAAGAAAAAAACCATTTGATTGCTGGATATCTGGCATTCACTTGTAAAATTCCTGTAAAATAAAAATTCAAAGAATGTTACAAAATTTGTGCTAAAAATGGCATATGCCATTAAATATACCATAAAATCCAGATTGTAAGCCACATCTTTTTCTAAAGCAAAAGAAGTTAAATTTGGGAGGCAGCTTATAACACAGAGTTTTTTTAAGTCATTAAAAAACTTTTTTTTTAATGTTAATTTAGAAGTAAATAAAGCAAATACAAGGGTGACACACAATCTTCCGTATTTCAGCAGATTTGTAAAACAAGTATATAAATCCCCCTGACCAAACGCGAATCAAATCTGAACCTGACAAAAATATTCTGGACCATAACTGGATTAGAGCAAGACAAATTAATTTCCATGGACACACAAGCCAACCCATACCTAAAAATTCAATTTGAAAAACCCGAACTAAGTCATAACCCGACAAAAATATTCCAAAGAACCATAACCGGATTTGGGTAAGACAAAATAATTTCTGTGAACACGCAACCTGACTCGAACCTAAAAATTCCATTAGAAAAAACATGAAATCTGACATGAATCAAATCTGAATCCGACAAAAATATTCCAAAGAACCATAACCCGATCCGAGAAAAACAAAATAATTTCCGTGGACATGCAACCCGGCCTGAACTAGAGGTCTGCACGGGCCGGAATTTCCCGGCCCGGCCCGTTTACATTTTTACCGTTCTCGGACCGGCCCGTACAAAAAACAGTGAAAACAGGCCCGGCCCGACTAAATGTCTACAAAAAATTCCGTTTTTTCTCGACATACAATTAAGATTCTTTTAATGAATACTACATGCATATTTATGGGAACATTTTACAGTATATTTTAAATTACTATGTGTTCGCAAAATAGAAAACACACTATAGTAAACGTTAACGATTACTTACAGTGTTTTAGTCAACGTCTCTACAGACGTTTCAAAATTTAAATAAGGGTTCATTAAAAGATTATTGTAGTTTAGAATAAAGGGTTAAAAAACATAACTTTTGAAGCTTATAATAAAAGGTAGATTTGTGAAAATATTTCTGTCATTTTTAAGGCTTTTCTCAAATCCAAAGGAGCTACATTTTGATACATTTATGAATTCATTTCTTTTCGGAAACGCATGAGATTGGCAGATATTCTTATTCAGAAACCATGTAAATGCCGGTTTTTTTTAGATAAAAGTAAGATATCTTTCAGAAAATACTGCCAAAGTTAGCGTTTTGAATATAATTTCCGGAAGCGATAGCACAGGAAAGGAGAAAACATACAGTCACGTGACAAGAGTCTCTTATCTCTGTACGTAATTTATGAAAAATGGAAACGCTATTTGATCCCAATTGCCTTCAATACTCAGCCTGTCAATTTTATGCCTTTATAGTTAAAAATGAGTCAGAAAATGTGTCTGAGAGTTTTGCATTGTTGAGCAGTAAATATGAGAACCACCTTAAGGTACATTTCCAAAGATACTGTTAACAGAAGTTCATTATCTCTATTAATACTTTTACAAAACATAATGCCTGTCCTACACATCCTGAGAACGATTAAGACCAGCTCCGTCCCGGCACAAGTCTGCTGAAAAAAATTAAACCCGGGATCAGGCATCATGTAACTGTACGATGCCGATCTCTACGATGGACATGTTACATTTCTGTATTGATGTTGTTAAATTCGCATCGGCTCGTAACGCACATTTATACTTCTCGAAAAAGTCATATTCATTGGAAATGACCTCGTATTTTATCTGCTCCTCTCAAATTCTTATATCGGGCCGATAGGCCCGATTAATCTTTTTTATCGGCCGGGCCCGACCCTTCAGGACCGTTCAATTTTTTTGCCGGCATGGCCCGTTTATTTTGTCTGTCGGCCCGGCCCATTGAAAAAATTGTCCTAATTCTGCCGGGCCGGCCCGGCCCATTTGAAAATTCTCCTCCATTCCGCCAGGTACGGGCCTCGGGCCAAGCCCGGGCCCGTGCAGACCTCTAGCCTGAACATAAGAATTTTGTATGAAAACAACCCGAAATATGACCCAAATTAAATATGATAAACGACAAAAATATTCTAAAGAACTATAACCCGATCCGAGCAAGACAAAATAATTTCTATCGACATTCAACCGGATCCAAACCTAAAAGTTCCATTTGAAGTCAACCCGAAAACCTTCCATAAACCGGGTTCGGGTCAAGTTTCGAATTGAGTTCAACTAGAAGTTTCAGGTTCGGATCGTGTTGCCTGTCGACAAAAATTACTTTGTCTTGCTCAGATCAGTTATGGTTCTTTGGAATACTTTTGTCCGGTTAAAATTTGGTTCGGGTCGGGTTTCAAGTTGACTTCAAACGGAATTTTTAGCTTCCAGTCATGTTGCATTTCCACAAAAATTATTTTGTCTTTCTCGGATCAGGTTATGGTTCTTTAGAATATTTTTGTCGGTTATCATATTTCAGGTTGTTTTCAAATGAAATTTTAGGTTCAGGTTGGGGTGTGTGTCCATGGACATTATTTGTCTTGCTCGGATGGGGTTACCTGTAGAAGGACATTATTTTGTCGTTCTCGGATCGGGTTACGGTTCTTTGGAATATTTTTGTCGAGTTCAGATTTGGTTCATGTTTTTTCTAATGGAATTTTTAGGTCCAGGTCGGGTTGCGTGTTCACAGAAATTATTTTGTTTTACCCAGATCCAGTTCTTTGGAATATTTTAGTCGGGTTTTTCAAATGGAATTTTTAGGTTCGGGTTGGTTTGTGTGTCCACGGAAATTAATTTGCCTTGCTCCGATCCGGTTATGGTTCTTTAGAATATTTTTGTCAGGTTCAGATTTGGTTCGGGTTTTTCAAATGAAATTTTATTTTTGGGTTGGTGTGCATGTGCACGAACATTATTTTGTCTTGCACGGATTGGGTTGCCTGTCGAAGGAAATTATTTCGTCTTACTCGGATGGGGTTATGGTTCTTTGGAATACTTATGTTGGGTTATGATTTGGTTCGGGTCTGGTTTCAGGTTGACTTTAAATGGCATTTTTAAATCCTGGTTTCAAATCCTGCAATCAAATCAGATTTGGTTCGGGTCAGATTTCAAGTTTTTAAAAAATGGAATTTTTAGATTCGGGTCAGGTTGCGTATCAACAGAAATTACTTTGTCTTGCTCGGATCGGGTTATGGTTTTTTAGAATATTTTTGTCCGTTATCATATTTGGTTCGGGTTTTTTCAAACCAAATTTTAATGTTTGGATCAGGTTGTGCATCCATGGAAATTATTTTGTCTTGCTCGGATCGGGTTATGGTTTTGAAGGCATTTTTGTCAGATTCAGATTTGGTTCGGATGAGATTTCAGGTTTTTTTTTCAAATGAAATATTCTGAAGACCCATAACCCGATCCGAGCTAGACAAAATAATTTCTGTCGACATTCAACTAGATCCAAACCTAAAAGTTCTATTTGAAGTCGACCCGAAAACCTTCCATATACCGGGTTCGGGTCGAGTTTCGAATTGAGTTCAACTAGAACTTTCAGGTTCGGATCGGGTTGCCCCGGAAATTACTTTCTCTTGCTCAGATCGGTTATGGTTTTTGGAACACTTTTGTCTGGTTAAAATTTGGTTCGGGACTGGTTTCACGTTGACTTCAAATGGAATTTTTAGGTTCTAGTTGTGTAGCATGTCCATAAAAATTATATTGTCTTGCTCCGATCGGATTATGGTATTTTAGGATATTTTTGTCAGTTATCATATTTCGGGTTGTTTTCAAATGAAATTTTAAGTTTGGGTTGGGGTGTGTGTCCACGGACATTATTTGTCTTGCTCGGATGCGGTTACCTGTAGACGGAAATTATTTTGTCTTTCTCGGATCGGTTATGGTTCTTTGGAATAATTTTGTTGGGTTCAGATTTGGTTTGCATCAGATTTTGGGTTTTGTTTTCTAATAGAATTTTTATGTTTGGTGTCGTGTTGAGTGTTCACAGAAATTATTTTTTCTTGCTCGGATCTGGTTACGGTTTTTGGGGATATTTTTGTCGGATTCAGATTTGGTTCGGTCCAGATTTCAAGTTTTTAAAAAATGAAATTTTTAGATTCGGGTCAGGTTGTGTATCAACGGAAATTACTTTGTCTTGCTCGGATCAGGTTATGATTTTTTAGAATATTTTCTTCGGTTATCATATTTGGTTCGGGTCATATTCCGGGTTTTCTTCAAACCAAATTTTAGGTTTGGATCAGGTTATGTATCCATGGAAATTATTCTTGCTCGTATCGGGTTATTGTTCTTTGGAATATTTTTGTCGGGTTATGATTTGATTTGATTTGGTTCGGGTCGGGTTTGAGGTTGACTTTAAATGGCATTTTTAGATCCTGGTCGTGTTGCGCGTCTGCGGAAATTAATTTATCTTGCTCGGATCCGGTTATGGTTCTTGGTATATTTTTGGCAGGTTCAGATTTGATTCAAATTTTCTTTTCAAACGAAATTTTTAGGTTTGAGTCAGGTTGAGTGTCCACGGAAATTATTTTGCCCTGCTCGGATCCGGTTATGGTTCTTTGGAATAATTTTGTTGGGTTCAGGTTTGGTTCGTGTCAGATTTCGGGGTTTTTTTTTTTTCAAATTTAATTTTTAGGTTGTGATTGGGTTGCATGTCCTCAAAAATTATTTTGTCTTGATTGGATCTGTTGTAATTTATTTTTCTGGTTCGGGTCAGGTTATGGATTAATAAGCCTAAAAAATCATCCTGATTGGGAAATAAGTGGCCATTTTTCAATTAGCCTAACTGTGTCTAGGCTCTTTGCAATATGCCTGAAAAATATCAGGCTAATTAGGAAAAGAGAGATGATTCTCCAATTAACCCGACTCTTTGCAAAGAGCCTGATTTCTCAATTAGCCTACAACATATATAATACATCTAAAATGCCATATAACTTCAACAACAAACAAATCTTGATCACTGTTATCTCCAACAAAAAAACATTAACCCCTTTGGGACAAGTGTCACCTATACATGACGCACAAGCTGCTCGAAATCCTTGATTATGTCTACCAATTATTTTTGTAAATTCTACCTTATTTAATCAGGGCATTTCTGCGATTCAATTACACAAACATTTCTGCTTTGAAAAACTGGTGGTAAACAATTAAAAATTTCGTAAAGGACGCTCGTCCCGAAGGAGTTAAAAATTATTACATTTTTATAATTTTTTTTAATACTTTTAAAATACTGCGGTCAGAAGCCATGCAAAAATACAGACAGCCAAGATGACGATTATCTTGTGTAAAACTTAGCTATTCCCCAAACATTTTTTTTAGAAAGTCAAGTGATAGTAAAATCCCAGTTTAATCCGTCAGTGGGTAAAATATAATTTTTTTTTTCGGGAGGCGGGGGGGGGGGGAGGGAGGGGGGGTTGCAATTAGGTGCATCTCGTACTTTTTATGCACAATAGTTTACATTTTTTAAAGCATAAAAACGATAAGTTTGGAGAAAATTATAACAGTAATAAAAATGAACTTTAACCTCCATGTGAAAATATAGACTAAGAAATAATTGTCATAAAATTTAAAACTGTGCACTTATTGAAAGATTTATTCAAACAATGTATTTATGGTTACATTGATGTGTACGAAAGGACTAAATGTAACATGTATGTGATAGCAACTCTATATTTACATTCTATTTGGGCTTCATTTAGGAAAGGGCAACGAAAGTTGACCCAATGAGTTACGCTACATTTTTTTTTATTATTTTATTATTATTATTAATACAGGACAAGTGACTTTCTTTGAAAATATTATAGGAAATATAGGAATTGTTTTGAAGAAAAAATAGGAATATTTATTTATATGTAAATACACCTATACATGTTTTAATACACTTACAGGGTTCGATTTAAGCGGTATCGCATCGCAATTTGCGATTCAAATTTAACTAAAATGCGATCCAAGAAATGCATTAAATCGCAATCATTGCGATGCATATTTCCCACACCCTTTGTTATGTCATGTACACTTAAAGCAGGGATGCCGCGGAATTACGCCACGAAATTACACGTCCCGTGGTACGCGTAATTTCGTGAAAAAATCGCGGAAAACAGACGATTTTCGTCAAAGAATCGCGAAAAAAGCGTAAATCTCATCAAAATATCGCGTAAAAGCAGCGATTTTCGTAAAAGGGCCGCGAAAAAATAGCGTATTTCGTCAAAGCATCGCGAAATAAAAAGCGAATTTCGTCAAAAAATCGCGGAAAAATGCGCAAATTTCATGAAAATATCGCTGAAATAAGCGCAAATTTCATCAAAATATTGCGAAAAACGCGATTTTCGTAAAAGGGCCGCGACAAATTAGGGTATTTCGTTAAAAGATCGCGAAAAATAGCGAATTTCGTCAAAAAATCGCGGAAAAAAGCCGAATTTTGTCAAAGGATCGCGAAAAAAGCGCACATTTCATCAAAAAATCGCGGAAAAAAGCCGATTTTCGTCAAAGGATCGCGAAAAAATAGTTGTTTTTCATCAAAGGATCCCCCAAAAATAGCAAATGTCGTCAAAAAGTAACGTAAAAAAGCCGATTTTCGTCAAAGGATCGCGAAAAAAGCACAAATTTCGTGAAAATATAGCGGAAAAAACGCTATTTTCGTAAAAGGGCTGAGACAAAATAGTGTATTTCGACAAAAGATTGCGAAAAAATAGCAAATTTCATCAAAAAATCGCGGAATAAAGCCGAATTTTGTCAAAGTATTGAGGAAAAAACACGATTTTCGTGACAGACTCGCGAAAAAATAGCGAATTTCAACAAAAGGATCGCGGAAAAACGCGAATTTCGTCAAAGTAACGCGGAAAAAACGTGAATTTAGCCAAAGCACCAAAAAAGATGCGCAAACTAAACTTATAGGTAGAAAATTCATAAACTGGGATTTAATTTCTTTTTTATGAGATTCTTAAAAATACAGCATGATTTCAGTGTACTTTGATAATATTTATATTCATTAGGTGGACCAGTAAAAATCACCCTCCCCCCCCTCGTTCTTACTGCATTGAAATGTCTCCCGCCTTCAGAACATTTAAGATTTGATGCTTATTTGTGATTTAAATATAAATTTCCCTTCCAAGGAAAATGTCTGATTCCAACACAGATCTATGCTGAGAAATAATTCAATGGGAAGTATAATAATGAAAGCACCCATTCATTCAACGAAAAGTACACCTTTACTTAACATAAGTGTTCTTTTTTTCAGCAAAAATATCTTTTTCAATAAACCCGCCTTGCCTCTTTTTAAAAGAATGCGAACATTAGTGATACTTGTTAGTGGAACTTGGTATCTTCTACTCTCAAATAAACATTATTTTACAATTAAAATTGTATCTTGCATTTTTACTTTTAAAAAAGTAAAGAAAATTTCTCTTAATATTTTTTAAAAATATCTTATTTGAGGGCAAATAATGCTGGTTTTAATTCATTATTTAATTATTGTTAAAACAATAATTAATGCATTTCATTTATCTTAATAAACAACTTTCATTTATTCCTTTAAAATATAAATTATTATTGATGGGGACCCGCTTTTGTAAAAAAGGGACCCAGATTTTTGGAAATCCTGGGCCCCGGGGACCCAGGTTTTTTCAAGTACAGCGGCATCACTGCTTAAAGTTAAAATTTAAAGGTGTTTTTACACGACATACGTTGTGTTTTCACCCTCCCCAAGTGTTTATTTACAATGGAAGTACAGCGAGGAAGTACGCTTTTTTTTAAAAAAAATTTGTTGTAAATTTTCAAGATTTAAAAGTTACGTTAGCTATTTTTTACTTGCTATACAAAAGTGTCTAACTGCTATTCAAAACTGACTTTGTATAGCAGTTACTGCTATGCAACTTTCTTTTTCTAAATCGACCCCTGTACACTTACATATGTAACATCAGAGATGTAAACATTGGACTATCAAGATAAAACTATTTAAACTTCACTCCGGACTATTTTAAGAATTTTTTACTCTCTTCAGGATTAATATATTAGCGTTTCAGTAGTTGCATGCAATTTTTCTTTATTAAACTATATTTTTAAATATTTTTTATAATTATTTTCTGAATCATACCCTTTGTATCATTTGCGTATATCAATACAAACATAATTGAAATAAAGGTTACTTATTTACTTTTTTTTCTAAGTATAAATGATTTTTTTGTAATAAATTTATATAAAATGAATTACATTTGTTTTATCCCTAGAGAGCAAAAGTTTGCGATCAATAAAATTGTGTGAAATTATGTGACCGATTGACTAATTGATTTTTTTTTTTTTTTCTTGCAACGGATTGGCAAAAGATTTTTATCAATGACCAATCGAGAAATTTCATAATTTTTTGCTGCAACTGAGTAAAGAAATTTACAATTTTTTGCCGCAAATTGACAAACTTCTTGATTTTTTTTTGTCAACAACCAACAGATGAAATCTAAGTTTTTTATTTTAATGACCAATTGATGTTCTTCTGAGATACATTGAGGAAATTAGCGATTTTTTTCCTGCACCTTTTTTGCAGCCAACTGATGTCGAATTTTTTAATGTGACAAACTGACAAATTAGAGATTTTTTCCATGACTGATTGTTGAAATCCAGGACTTCTTTTTTTACTGGCAGTGACTGCCGAAAATTATGATATCAAAGAACGACTGACTCATGAAATCACCAATGTTTGGCCGCGACTGATTGAAGAAATTCAGGATTCTGTTTGCCACAACTGATTGGTGAAATCTCAGTTTTTTTTTTTTTTACAGCGTGTGAAAGCCAAAATTTATGATTTTTTATCAAAAATCACCAACAAATTTTGTTATGCATTTCAATGGCCAATTGACGAAATCAGCTATTTTTTTTTATACGACTGACGGGTGACATCTACGATTGTTTTACCACGAGTGACTACCGAAAATTAAGATTTTTATCAACAAATGATCCACACATTTTATAATATATTTCAACGACCAACATACAAAATCAGTGAATTTTTGCTGCAACTGATTGAAGAAATCTGAATTTTTACCGCAATTGAATATTACAAAATTTCTTGTTGCGAGTGAATTCCGAAATTTATGATTTTTATAACTGACCAATCGACAAATTTTGCGATATATTGCAGCAACAAATTGACTAAGTCAGAGAACTTTTAACGTGACTTATGGAAGAAATTTACTATTTTTTATTCCACACTTGATAGAAATAATTTTGATTTTTATCAGCAACATATTAAAAAAAATTACAATTTTTTCAATGATCGATTGACAAAATCCACATTTTTTTTTTTAACAGTTTGGCAAAATTTAAAATTAAATTTCTTCTGGGATCCATTGATGAAGAGCACGATTTTTTTTTCTTCAACCGATTGACGAAATTATTTTTACAATCGAACGATGAAATTTTAGTACTGGAACAAAACCTAAGAAATGATTTTTTTTTTTTGTATAGAATTGTTGAAATTCGTGATTAAAAAAAAAAATTGCAGAATTCGGCAAAATTTTAAAAATATTTTCACGGAAAAATCACACCTGGATTGCTGAACTCGACTTTAAAAAATAATTGCGAGGGTGGAGGGCTGAAAAATATAGGAAAAATAGGAGCGCTGCTAGGCCTGCTAATATAAAAAAAAATCTAAAGCATTATTAATAAAAATTATACTTACCATAACAAATACATACTTTTGTCAAAACTTTCGCCCTGCTGTTGCTGGCAAACAGAATTTTGCTTTTTATTTATTAGTGTACATTTCTTCAATAGTCGAAAAACTATTGCTTGCGTGTACGATTCGAATGGACCAATACACAGCAGGCAATATTTATTCAACTGTGCTAATGGAAACAATTCTGTGCAGCATGAGATAAGACTTTCTGAGAATGGCACCTGAAGTAGCACCAGTGCTGTAGGTTGGTGTGCAAAGCCTCTCACTTTTAGATGAACAGACGGAAGACTTGCCTTCTGTCTATGTTGTATCTCATCAAATGGAAATGGCACACCTTTCACTCGGTACCTTCAGGTACTGGTTAGACATCAATCATCCAGGTGGCATCTCAACAAAATCGGCTGTAGAAAAAGAAAAGATTTCAGATTTTAAAAGTTGGTTGAAGTCAAAATTTAATTAAGAAACATTTATAAAATTTTCGGTTTGATAACAATATTCAAATACACTTAATATGAAATAGATGATAATTTCAGGATATCTCTAAAGTATTATTCACAAAATTTAAATTTCATAAAAATATTTTTACATTTTGCATTATCATTTCAAAATGTCTCAACTCAAAACTTTTTTTTTTTTTTTTAATACCAAAGAGTAAATTACAATTTTTTTCAAAATCTGTTATTAAAATTATACTTTAATGCAGAGGTTCCCAAAGTGTGGAGCCCTTGGGGATCCGTGTGAACTTTCCAGGGGCTCCTCCGCGTTTTAGGAAAAATAAGGAAAATTTGAACGAAAAAATACATTTAAAGGAAGTTTTATTTCTTTTCTTTTTTGTTCCAAAAATGTAAACAGATTGGTTTTTTTTTACAAAAATATTTATACATTGATCTTAAGCTATCTGAATTTTTTTAATAAACTAAATTCTCTTTTCTTTTTAAAATTTCTGGTGCAAATATTAATATCTACTAGCACCCTACTCTGTGTTTACGTTTTCCGATCAAAAAATGTGATAAAAGGAAAACAAATTGTAGATTGAATATAAGAAAGCAAGAAATTGTATTCTGAATGAAGATTTGGATATTTTAATTTCAACTCCTCCTCTCAGTGTGACTTGACATGTAGTGTTATCCAATAACTCCACATTTCATGCTCAGCTGCGTCATCATTTCGAAATAAACCATTCCGATTTGAAAGATAAACCGCCTCAGTTTTTTTTATATGAAGGGCAAAGTATTGTATATATGCTTCGAAAGAAACACACCACTTGTTAAAACAAGTATGAAATGTCCTGCAAAATAGGCAATAAGTTATATTTCTATCACTAATTTAAATTTTCCCTTTTGTCCTGTTTAATAACTGTGATTAATTACGAGAAAAATAATGTTTGAAAATTAGTGATGGAAGTTTGCTTGCTTTGACTCCGTCGCTCCCGTTAAGTGGGCGCTCATGATGGCACATACCTGAGATCCAATGCGCCTACCTAATAGTTTAACGCATCGCTTGAGTTCGTGAAGATTATATAATTGCAAAGACACTTAATAAACCTTGTAAAATTGATATTGTAAAGAATTTGCTTTATGAAAAAGTTCTCAATTTAGTGTTCAGTATTCCCTTGTCAAATAACATCATTTCTTTTTTTAATTAACTATATGACTGTTGACATAAAAGAACACTTAACAGCCTCTTCAGATCTACTAAATTTTCACTACAAATGCATGAATCTACTGACGTCACTGGATTAGCAGCTTTATTAGTATATTTTAGTTACATATACTAATATCCTGTTCACACCAGGGTAGTTAAGAGCTTTAAATTACTTTTTTGAAAAGGGCATCCGCAACAAGACTAGATTTCTCTATCACTAGTGTTTGAGAACATTATTAACTCAATTAAAATTAAGTGCCCTACTATCGCTAGTCTGAAAGAGGTTTCAAAAAGCTATCAGAATCACATTTTTTGTAGATCACTACAAACCAAAACACTAATGGATGAAATATTTTTGGATGAATACATATTAAAACACGTATGAACATGAATGCACTAATGAGGCGAAAGCAATGATGGGTCACAATGCTAGAGTCATTGCAAAAGTTGGACAAATGGCAAAGCACTATAGCACCATCTATTGCTCTCTTCATGCTAGATACACGCTATCCCGGAGAAAATGTCTTCTGAACTTATGAAAAGGTTGAAAAACACCCTTAAAATAATAAACTATATAAAATCACGAACTCTTAAAAGCAAACTTTTTATGCTTATGCGTGAAGCTATTGTAAGCCAGCATCCATCCCTCCTACTGCATACCGAAGTAAGATGGTATTGTCGAGGAATAGCATTTCCATGCTTGTTGAAACTGCTGAGGTGATATTAGAAGAACTGTAACTCTAAACTGCTAAAACTTTTAATCAATGAAGATTGTGAATGCGAATTGCATATTTGTCTGATATGTTTAGCAAAATGAAATAAATGTATCTATCATTGCAATGATAATCTGTCACGATTATCAATGCATTTATCAAACGTGTCGTCTTTTTAGATGAAACCTATATTGACCTGATTCTGAGCGAAACGATATCTATTATATCCCTCTTGTTAAGAAGGAATGCAAACAACACCAGCTAAAAAAATACAAATAAATATTCAGGGACATCCTACATTTTTGAAAAATTTATTTAAGCAACATTTTTCAACAGCTGAATAGAAAAGGCTTTGGACGACTCTAAATGTGTACTGAATATGTTCAGTGATGTAAAAAAGACACCCAGCTTAACCAGGGAGGAGGCACGCCGGGCCTGATAGACCCGGACTGCATATGGTTTTTACAATTGTCACCACTATTTTTTAAAGTAATCTTCAAGCGAATTTATCACAGAACTTGTAGCAATTGTCTCCAACTAAATAAGGTGACGATTATTTGTATTTATTGGTGGTAAATTAAAAACCATTACCCTGGTTATTCGCGCATTTTACCGGTTAAGTTCAGTGAAACACGAAGTCCTCATTAATTTGATATCTTATAGGAAGTTAAGACCGAATATACAACAACCAGTTATTCAGTGATACCAAATGAAAATATTTCGATTCAAAACAGATGTGTTTTATAAAGCAACTAATATATAAATCAAAGAGAAATAAGTTACGTAGAAAAGTAAAAAAAATTAAATAAAAGTTCTGGTCTAAAAGATTTTCATAAAACGTGAGTAAAATTATTGGTACATTTAGTGTTAAAGATCTTACTTTAAAACCAAAACGAAATACAGAAGTCTTTTAAATGCAGAACCAAATATTCGCCTGCCACTACTATCAAAGAAGCCGAATTCAGACATTTGTGCAAAACAATCCAATCAAATCACATTAAAAGCTTATGCATTATTGTTCGTCACTCTAATAATGTAAAATGTTACGATTTTCAGAATTTTGGAAATTTTTTAAGTATATAAACTTTTGACATTTCGATGTGTGTTGAAGGTAATTGAAAATAAATTAGGCTTTCCGGTAACAGTTCCAAAATATACTTTTATAGATTACTATTCATTCGCATTTCCTGTGCTCGGTAGCAATGCACTTACAAAACCTTTCCTTGTAACATAGGACACGGTAGGCTTCAGGTGCTCTGCCATAGAAATTCATTCTAAAAAGTGCTCTGCGAGTCAAAAAGTATGGGAACCACTGCTTTAATGGATACATTACAGTGGGTTTGTTTTTTCATACAGATAGTGATGATTCTACTATCTGCGACATTTTTATACTAATCAACATCAATTTTAACCTAGCTGTCAGACATTATCCAGGGGTTGTAAAAAATCCAGCCCGGGCGAGCAGCTGGGTGGGTACCTGGGCAGCTACCCACTACAACCCTTATGGTTGTAAAAAAAAAAACCCAGCTCGAGTGGGTAGCTGGGCGGGTACCCACTACAACCCTGCATTATCCCGTGAGCATAAGTTTGCAAAATTATCAGCAGAATTTACACCAATTTTGTTAGAATTTTTACTTTTTCCATTTATCTGGATATAACAATCTTATAACTATATTTATATAATACAGAAAGAATTTTTTTACCTAAATGAGATGCAGAAACAATGTCTAAGGCGAAATCTACCAGAACAGAGAAATAAAATTTGATTTTGAATTTTCCACATTTGTTCCAACCCTTTTTTTTTTTTTTTTTACTTTGTATAACAGATCCACCGGGTTGCTTTTATGGATTTTGAAAACTTCCGTTGAACTGTTTCCACTTAGAATTTAATTTTTAAGATGTAGCATATAGTTTGTTTTCCTGCTGACTTATATTTTAGAAAATTTTAATCCTGATGATGGTTTTGAAGATTAAACCAAAACGTTGAAATTTATTTTATTCATGTGTTTATTTTATATCAACTTTTAATTTATGAATAAAATATACATTGGATAGCAACTCCTATTTCGTTTAGTATAGAAAGAGGTTTTGTAGACTAATCCTTCTGTGGGACTTTTAAATCAATCATTCCTCATTAGATAAAATCTGCTGTCTACATAAAAGACCCCCCCCCCCCCACCATCACCAAAAAATAAATAAATAAAAGTATTCCACTTGATAAGTGAAAATATGTGCACAAATTTTGATAGAAATTTAGATTTCAGTAAACATATTATATTACACTATAAAATAGATCGAAAAGATTTCAGGAATGAGTTTCAAAACCCGCCTTATCCAGAAAATCTAATTTTGGGAAATTGCGAAAAACCTCTGACTGCATCCATTGGTTTTTATTATAAGCCAAGCTTTTACAATGCAGAGATGCACGATAAAACTAGATTTTTTGCAGATTGTGTGTTCTTTTTGACACAGGTTCACCAATAGAATAGATTTATACAGAAAACTGATTTTTTAAATTTTGAATAAGGCGACTTTTGAAACTCATGTCCTCATTTTGACAATGCATTCTTTGTTTCCAGACCTTTCAATCTTATATCAATCATAAGCAGTTTTATTTTAAAATGAACTCTAACCATATAGATTGTTAAATTAGACAGAACATTAGAAATTTCTAAGAATAAAGAATGCAACATATACAAATAGAAATATTCAGGGTTGGTAAAAAACCAGGTTTTTTTGGTTTAAACCGGGTTTTTTTTAAAAATAAGTTTTCCTATTACATATACATTCATATTTATTGATAAAAATAAACATCGTTGGATATATAAGTAATATAACTTCATTTAAAAATAATTTAAATTAAATAATTACAATCAATTATGTAGAAAATTGAAATTATTTAATATTTAAACATTTTTAGTAAAAGCTGTCTTATGTTCCATGAATAAAATGCTCTACATAGAGAAACATTGATAACTTAATAAACAATTTTTTGATTACTAATAGTACTATAAATAAATATATGGTGTAGTTTCATAAATACAATATACTTTCCCATGGCTATTCAAAATAATTTCTTTGAAATATTTGCAATCTGAGATATCTGATTTTTCTGTTCGAACACTACATGGACAATTATTATCTTTTATTGAAAGTAAAGCTTTTTATAAAGAATTTCTGGAATGATTTGAATTTAGCAGTAGAGTCCTTACACGTTTCAAGAAGTTATTGTGTATTGTCATTTGACACTTCTCTTAAACTGTCAGGTAAAAAAAAAAAAAAAAAAAAAGGCGACAGTAAAATAAACAGAAATACCTATTTACCAGCTTTTTAGACTACTGAAAACATCGATTTTAAAATGGAAAGTAGATTTATTAAAGTTTTCATCCATTAAAACATTTAAACTGATCTTAAAATGGAAAGTAGATTTATAAAAGTTTTCATCCACTAAAACATTTAAACAGCCATCAGACTTAATACACAGGCTTTTATTCTAAGCTATGTTATAATATGTATTACTTTTAAATGTCTAAACTAAAAATTAATAATATATCTTTTTAGGCATTTTTATGAGACACTTCTATTATGTCTCAAGCGAACCTTAAGCTCGATTTCCCCCCATTTTTTTTTTCGGATGTAAATAGTGGATTTGATTATGCAATAGACGATTTAAATATATCTTATTGCATGTTTTAGTTAAAAGTAAACAGGTGCTTTGCTAGCACCCAATTTTGTCACAACAATGTCCTCTTATTTGACTTCATATCTTGAGTTTCTTTTTTATTTTTAAGGCTGTTCTTAAATCCGAAAGGGCAACTTTATGACATAAGTTTTAATTTATTTTTGTTCGGAAATGCATGAAACTAGCAGATGCTGTTGTTCAGAAACTATGTAATCGAACAATGTTTTCCGTTTTTTTTTTTTTTTTTGCAAAGGCAATAGATTTTTCAGAAAATGTTGTCAAAGTGAGCGTTTTGAACCGAATTTCTGCACGAAAAAAGAATAACCACTCAAGGAAGATTAAAAACATCTTTGTCACATGATCAAAATTGCTTATAAATCAATAGGTAATTTATCAAAAATGGAAAACACAGTTCGATTCCAAATAGCTCCCAAGGCCTTCCAATTTTATATCTTTCTGTAAAAAAAGAAATTTGTACATCTGTCGCACAAGCGTTTTGTGCTTGTTGAGTAGAACAGTTGAGAGCAGCCCTAAAAGATAACCTCCCCAATCAAGAAAATTTTCTTTTACAGCTTGACTGAAATCTTAAAAGGTCATTTTATGTTATTTATAAATAATCTGCGTTTTCTCAAAGGAAAATATTTTATTCAAAATATTGAATATTTTTAATCTATTTTATCTTTGCTAAATTCACTTGTTTTATATTTTCTCTTTAGAGCTTCAAATATGTTCATCAACACATGCAATTTGCATTCTACATGCATACAAAATTACAAATATAACCCAGACTCACTATGTCTCACGGTGACAGTTGGGATAAGACTTAAAAGTAGAAATTATTTATATCCAATAATTTCAAAAACTTAAATTACAAAAATGAGAAAATATTATATTAGATTTTTTCTAAAAAAAAAAAAATTGGTTAACTAATTGATTTAAACCGTGCCAACCCTAATGGTAACAGATTAAAATCATAATGCAAAACCCCAATCCCAATGTAGAAAGGCAAGAAAAAGAAAGGCTTACTAAACCCAATTTAGCCATACCCCATACAGCAAAGAAAACTCACAGCCAATCATTCATTAGCATAGAAAACAAAGAGTAACCAATGGAGAGAAATACTTATGATTATGTCATCATTGAGGCATAATGCAATCCTTAGTAAATCTTAACTAATCAAGCAATCTAAGTAGTAAAAATATATTTTTAGCTCAAATCTGCCATTTTGGCTATTTTTAAAAATAAACGGCTTTAAAAAAAAAGAAAGAAAACTAACTGCATGTTTTTTTCTTCCCAGCTAATTTTAGAAAAATTAGTTAGTCTGCCATCTAGATTTAAAGCTTATAAGAAAAGTTTGATTGATTAAAAATGTTTGTTACTTTACAAATTTATTAATTCATCATTTTTCTAAAGCTTCACTTGTAGCTTCTGCATAACTTGGATTTTGCATTTTTCAATAATGTGTAAAGTAAATGAAAACATTAGGGGAAGAGAAAAAAAAAACAGCATGGTTTAAAAAAAAAAAACATTTGGTTTAAACCAAACAACCCTGGTCACACGGTATGTTATTATAATACCTAATCTGTATAAGTGGAGATCATGTTTTGATATTTGATGCAGAGGTTATTTTTTTTAAAATTATTAATTGGAATGAGTGAGGAGAAGTATATTAATAAAATAAAAATTATGAAGGCACTAAAAATTATTGCAGTATAATGTTATCACTCAATTTAATTTAGCATGAACACAAACAGAGCAACAAAGACAAAATACACACCATCTAATTACAGGGGAAAAAAATAGACTACTTATCAATAATACAGTAACGTGACAGCCATGCTACATTTACAAATAGCAGATCTTGCTTCACGTATTATTATTGCGGATTTGAATAGTTCAATTTCATACTCAATATTTTCCTTCCAATCTTCCCAAAACTGTATGCTCTTTCATGGCATTTGTTTGGAGGCAAAGAGCTGAAATATCGAGTTGTTTCTCTAATTTTGTTCTCAAGCTGTTTCTCAAATGAAATTTGACATAATGTTAGTATAAGAGATTACAGAGAAAAAATTCATATCACATCCAGAAGAACACATAGAAATAATTTTATTTAAAGCAGTAAAAAAAAAAGGGGGGGGGGGAGGGTAAAGCCCATAAACCAAATAATGCAACAGGTATGTTAAAATTTAATTGACTTTGTTATTTGCAACTCTGTCTATAAATCACTGACAGCTCCTAGTATGTGTTATTCAAATATGTTTTCATTATTAAGAAATTGTTATTTATGAAATTATAACAAAATGACTAAATTTGTTAGATAAAAATTTTTATAATGTGCAGTTTATAATTAAAATGCTTCAATGTATAAAAGCCAATTTTGCTCCCTCACCATAAACCCCCCTTAAAACCAATAAAAGCTATTGGGGTGTGTTTTTCAAATTTTAGCCATATTCTGATCTGAGATGAATGACTGTTACAATCCCCCCCCCCCCCTTTGCCCCCAACTACCACTACACACACACAACGTGTGTTTTACAGATGCACCCTTGTGTGCTAAGCTAACAACATAAACATACTTTTAGTTACACTATGTTTAAAATTTATTGAAGCAAAACAGAAGCAGTTTAGAATCAAAGAATGCAGCGATGGATTTTGTCGTTTATTTACCATGATGAGATAAGGAAAGAAAAAATATATAAAAAATATTTTCATTATTTCCTTTTAGGTTTTAGATTATAATCAAATTATGAATGATGAAGGATTGAATAGTGTATGAGTGACGATGTCATCTTTGACAATTGCTGAAATTCTTGATTTTTTTTAAAAATCCGTTGCCATCTAGAAAAATTAATACAAAAACTTGTAATTTTTATTAATCTGAAAACAGCAAAAGAGCAGAAAAACACAAATTTTATGCATGTTGTACATAATTATAATTGTACAGAAAAGAGAACTTTCAGTTTATAACTTATGAAGAAATAAGTGTACAACTTAGAATATTATCCAAATGAAATATATATTTTTAAAAAAACTGTTTGCAATTAAATTTGTTTAATAAAGAGAATAAAACCTTCCCTTGAGGAAATTTCTTTATACAGAAAAATCCTTATAACTGTAGAATTGTTTTTAAAAAGTGGGTAGTTTTAGGGCTGATAAACCATTTATGGGATTTTCACAAGGTATAACATGGTTTTAAGAATACTCTTAAACATTCAATGTAAATCGGAGAAAAGAAAATTAAGCACTTTCTGTCAGTATCATAAATTCTGTACAAAATAAAATATATTTTCAATTTATCGCAAAATGCCAGGTATCATTAGATTCTGAATTGTCTTCAGAAGTTGGATTCCATTTTAAAAATAGGGGTCATCTATACATTAAAACTATATTATTGTCAAATTTGATATACAGAAATAGGCCACTGGTATGACTTTCAATTGGAGATTAAACTGTCACATGGTCAAAAACTAGCCAACTCTGGAGAAAAGGTTACAACAAAAAAATTACCTTAGATTGCATTGTAATATAGGCATTTAGAAATTTGACTTTTGACATACAATGACAATTAAAACTAGAGAAACGTGGGGGGTGGGGGGATTACACTACATTGCATTCATTCAAAGATTAATAGCTTTTTGACATAATGCAAATATGCTTTTGACATTGAGAATAAAGTTTAAACCGGGGAGTAAAGAGAAACTGTCACACGGCAAAAAATCAGTGAATTTTAATGAAAGGTCCAAATAATTACACTAGATTGCGTTCAAAGATAGAATCCATGGATAAGCAATGAAAATGCGAAAGTATTATACATATAACAGTATTATGAAATTATACTAGTAATTGAAGTAACAAACAAAATTAAGCTGCACAGCAAATAAGTAATGGACATGTTTTACAAAAGAAAGAAAATAAATTACCTCGATACGATTTGAACTTCTAATCGAAATTAATTCAACGTGCCCGATAATTCTTCATCAAGAATACAATCTAAATTCAAATCTCGCAGTACAGACGAGACGAAGTTCACCGGCGAAAACACACTTCTAAATTTCCTTCGTTTCGACCAGCGATTGAAAGTAACCCTACCGTTTCTAGCCAAAGCCGGCGCAAGACTTTTTCGCCAAAGGGGTCCAAACGAGGGAAGTTTCGAAATTCGCGGTGGAGGAGGAGTTATGGTATGGGGGTGTATGTCGTCCGCTGGAGTTGGTAATCTTGTTTTTATTGACAGTATAATGGATCAGTACAAGTATATTGATATTTTAAAGCAAAATTTGAAATCTTCAGCACGAAAATTGAACCTTCATAACGATTTTAAATTCTACCAGGACAATGACCCCAAGCACACTGCTCTGAACGTTAGACTCTGGCTGCTATATAACTGTCCTGAAATAATAAAAACACCACCACAATCTCCAGACTTAAATCCCATAGAGAATATTTGGCAAGAATTGGAATCGAGAATTCGCAAACACACCATTTCTTCAAAACAACAACTAAAATCGGTGCTTCAAGAAGAATGGGGTAAAATCACTCGAGAAATCACAAAAAAATTAGTCGAATCCATCCCAAAAAGATTAAATCATGTTTTAAAAGTAAAAGGAAATCCAACAAAATATTAAAACCTTTTAAAAAGTAAAATTTTTGGATAAATATTTGATGGAAAAGTAAGTGTCCCATCACTTATGTGAGCCATTTTTTGCTCCGTTCTGAACAATTGTATTTTTACTAAATTAATATTTTAATATTTTGACAAAATGTATGTTATGTAATAATTGTTACTAACTTTAAATATGAAACACACCCAAAAAATTTTTGCACATGTTTGTTTATTTATTTTATTGCAGTTTCTTTTTATAAAGCACAAGTGTCCCATCACTTTTGTGAGACACTGTATATTTCTGTCAGAAATGATAAAACTATTTTCTTAAACAGTTTTGACTCTTTCTCATCTGTCATCAATTTTAATGTGATCTATAAATAATAAATATCATCTATATTAGATAAATAAATTTATAATGTTACAATATAGGTTATAGTGAGATATTTTATAGTACATACTATAAAATATTAAAATACTATTTTATGAATTATTATATAATTAAAAATTTTTTATTAACTGTTCAATAAATTTAAAAATATTTTGTTAAAAAATATGCTGTTATGTAGTATTTAAATACATATATTTATATTAATCATTAAATGGTTTGCTGAAATATTTGATCATTATTGATATTTTTATAATGTTTATAGTATTTACTTATTATTTAATATATTAAATACATAAAATAACATTATTTAATACATTAAATATTTTCCTTATAAATAAAACAGGTGTAATTCATAATAAATATTATCTTCTTTATTGTCTAAAGAACATAATATTTTATAAATAAATATAATAAATTATCATTAATTTTCAATGAAATATTGATATGTAAAAGTTCATTTATTGAAATATATCGATAGCATTACATTACTAATATAATAATTAAAATAATAATTTGATAATAATCTAAGTATTAATATTATTGTATCATTACAGTTTAATAAATGATCAAATATAATAATTTGTTATTATCAAACCAATCATCTATAAATTACAGTGACATATTTATTTTATAATATAATAACAACAATAATTTGATAATTATAAATTACAAAATATAATTATAAATTACAAAATATACAAAAAAATCTAAAGAAGTATAAATGATGTTGATGTTAACTTAATGTCGGTTCAAATAGTATCATTCCTCTCCATCCATACACACACACACAAAAAAGCAAAGAGATATAGTTAAAATAAAAACATAAGAAAAATATTTAAAAAAAAAATAAAATAATTATATTTTATCATTAAAAAGGTAAATAAGATCAAAAGTGATTATGTACATTTACAACTGATAATTTACATTTATAAAGGGTGAAAAAAAAAAGAAAGAAAATTGTACTGTGCCGCCATCTATGTCCAGTAATTTAAATATAATTGGTTATAAAAAGAATTTTATAATTATCTTAATAGCTTTTAATTGCTTTTAACTGAATTAAAAAAAAAAAAAACAGTTCCAAGAAGTTGTATTTTAAAAGGAAAGCCATAGTAATAATATTCAATAAAAAATACATTTAATATTTTAGTAAAATTACATAAAAAGGTAGAATAGGTTGTTAAAAAATAATGCAATATTAAATTTGTAAAAATCATGAACTATTACATTTAAATTTATATGTACTGCTTAAAATAAATTAATATTGTTTCTTTAAAAATATACTATTTTGGAATACAAGATTTAAAAGGATATAGTTTTAACTTTATGTTAAAAAAAATAAATATATAAAGTAAAAATAAGATAATCATTCTTTTTATTATTAAGTGTGGAAAAAAATAATATATGTTTGCAGCTGCATTTTTATTAGTAATACGTTTAAATTAATCATTGATAGCTCATTTGTAAAAGTTAACTCTTTATTTGTGGAGTAATAAATAATTGCATTAGTATTAAATATTTTAAGAAAATCACATGAAGCTATTTCTAAAGCAGTGTTGTTTTCCAATAAAAATAAATAATGTAATTGACATAGAAAATTAGAAAACAAATAAAAATAGAATATTAAATAAAGTTGTGTATTTAATAAATGAATTATATTAAATAATATGCAGTTCCTTCTGTTGAAATTAATAAAATTTTACATGGACTTTCACCAAATTACCTTTAATTATTTAAAAATATATTTTGAAGGTGATTTAAAATAACTAAACAATAAGAGTAAAAATATATAATTGATGATAGATGTATTTTTATTTATTATAAACCATTGGCTTATTACAACATTTAGAGAAAATTTTGCTAATCAACTAAAAAATTTGAAAAAAAATGTTGATGGGATGAAAATGTCACGCCTGATATGATAAAAGCGCCAAGATGGTAACCCTGTACGTACATGTTTTCTAGTAAGAAAATTTCAATCTAAGTCCCCACGCATGCGCAGTTTCAAATTTTTGCTATAACGGTTGGGATCGGCGAAAATGCGGCTGAAGAGGTTAGTTCATGCCATGCTGAAAGTAAAAGTGAATAGCATGCAGAAGGTCTATTTTTGGAGTGGGTTCTTTTGCTTGTGCCATTAAACATAAAGATCTTTTCACCAGCCTTCTGCCGTAATTTTTTTTTAAACAGTTGCTTACCCCGGCATCAAGAGAGACAGATGTACAATTAGCTGGAAAAAAACTGACTTTTATATTTTTCAAAGACGACGTATCTGGTAAATGAGCTGAACAGTTGTTAATAAATAGAATGATTTTCTCTTTTTGAGCGCTGATTGATCTATCAAAATCATGAAGAAATTTTGTAAAAATATCATTTTTCACCCATTCTTTGGCATTCGAATGGTAGACAACTGGTAGTTTCTTTACATTCTTGAAGCATTGAGCTTTAGCAGATTTACCAATAACGAGGGGTATTCCTTTGTCAGAACCGTCCTTATTCGTGCATAGTAGCACTGTAAATCTTTCTTTGGAACGTTTACCCCTATAAAAAGACTCTCCTTTGAGCATTATTCCTGGTAAGCATATATAAAACAGGCATGCTTCGTCTGCATTATAGATGTCACAATCCTTATAGCCTTCTAGTAACTTCGGAAGTTTTTCGAACCACATTTCCATGGTATCAGTATTTACTACTGCGGCACTTTCACCGCATAATTTCCTGGATACCAATCCATGGCGAATTTTAAAACGTGAAATCCAGCCATTTGAGGCAAAAATAGTATTCATGCCATATGATGCAGCTACAAGTGCCTTCTTTTCAACAATATTCCTATCCACAGGAATATTTGACTCACGAAACTGGTCGTACTAAGCGAAGAGATGTCTTTCCAAATCACTGTAAGTAGACATTTTGTTAGTTTTTCACTTTTTAGCAGAAGTTCCATACTTATGAGCCAGCTTTCTAATTTCTTTCTCTTTCGAAATTATCGAATTCATAGTTGAAGGCGATATACCTAAACGTTTAGGGATGTTAATTTTTTTCTCAAAATGATTCTTTTCCACCTTATCTATGATGAGAAGCCTTTCTTCTATAGTTAGGATTTGTTTTGCAATTCTTAAAATTCCCAGAACGCATAAAATTGAAAGCTTACACCCTTGAAATTAAGCACGTGCACTGCACACGACAGATTAGCCTGGAATGTGGTACTCAAAGTGGATGCATCCATCCTCCCCTTTACACAGAATAGAATAACCCATTCTGTAAACAGAGCACCTGTTCCACATTCATTTATTTACAGGTACATATTTGTCACAATATCAGCGCTAATCCCTGTAATTACCTCCTAAAACAACACAAAGGATTTATTTTAGGATAAAAGAAGTAATTCGAGTTTTGTATGTCATATGGATCCGCTTGATCTTCAATTTCTTTTCGGCGAGAAGAAAAATTTTACAACGATGAATGCGGGAAAACGACTTTTTGAAGAACGATCTATGCGGGTTTCGTTAACATTATTTAAATATGATTTGTGCAGGGATCATAGAAATAAAACGATTAATGCGGGAAAACGATGGATGCGGGAACGATACATCGGGGTTCCACTGTATATATTTATTTATTTATTTATTTATTTATTTATATTTATATATATGTATATATAAAATAGACATTGATAACGATATTATGGGGTGTCTGTGGGGGGAGGGGGTTCGACGAATGCTAACGTATCATATCGTAAGGCAGGGGGGGAGGGGGGAGTCCAAAATTAGCAAAATGTTGATGACGTTATATATGTATATCCCCTAATGAACTTTGCGTACATAAACAATCAAAACGACAATCATTTTATAAGAGCCCTGTGCGCTTCATACCTATAAAACATTTATATGGCAATCACTATAACAGGCCCTGCACTCCTAAATCGTTACTATTACAATCAGTATTTAAATCACAAATCTCTACTCCCAAAAAATAATGTTTGAGAATAGTAGTAAATGTACTATATTTTGTATAAAGTTTGAAATACGAATGCGAAAAGCTTAAAAACTATTTATAAAACATGAAATTAAAAAACATAAAAATAAAAATTCACCTGTAAAAATGACTTGCAAAAAATATCTAATCAAAAATCAGCAATAGTTGTCTTATGCCAACAAATCATTCATAATCGGGTTCATAATCAAGGTTAGCGGCAGGCATGAGCTATACTTGCAATAATGTGTCAAAAAAATTAACGTTGCTCCAAACTACTATTTCTAAAATTTACAAATTGACTCTAGACCCCGATTATGGAAGACTCCCTTGTTTTGGGTTGTTGTTTTTTAATTTTCAATACCCAAGGTGTTGAATATCGGAAATAGCTGAAATGGGGTTTACTCATTTTTTTAGAGATTTTCTATGCTACATATCACGCTCCTTCCTAAAACTACTGCTAACATGGATGAAGTGACTTAAAACTTCCGACACTCCCTTTAGCGGTTGAATTTCCAAAAAACCTTTTCTTAGTGGGCCCCTATTATGTGTAATGAATATATATACCCAAGAGTTCCAGTTTCTAGCTCCAATAATTTCATTTGTGCGTTGATGAATCAATCAGTCAGTCAGTCAGGAGAAAGCCTCTTATAGGCATAGATTAGGTCAGCCGTTTTCATGCGGGCCGCAAATAAAAGTTTCCGACGTTAAGCGGGCCGCAACACACTTAAAAAGCTGTATTTACAATAGTAAGATAACAAAAGTAGTTTAACAAAGAAACATAATAAATTTAAACTTATAGCCCAAGAGCTGACAGCACAAAAACCTATGTTATCAAGCACAAGGGGAAAAAACCTTTATTTTGTGGGAAAGTAGAAGTAAGAGAATCTAAAGATCCATTCCAGCCGGAAATAAAGTGGTGCATAAGTTAAAAATTAATACCACCAGTGGTTCACTTGTAGGTTTATCATTATGTTTTTCTGCCTCCAGCCCTCCATGTTTTCATACCTTTGTAGCACAAACACAATGATAAACCTACGAGTGAACCACTGGTGGCATTAATTTTTGGCTTATACTATACACCACTTCACTTCCGGCAGACATGGATCATAAGATTCCCCTACTTCTAGTCTTCCATAAAATAAAGGTTTTTTTTCTTGTGCTTGATAACTTAGGTTTTTGTGATGTCGGCTCTTGGACTATTATCACTATGGTTGAATGTTTGTATCGGAAGACTTGTTACAAAAAATTTTTAACGCCACTATTTCCAAACAATAAAGTTCGTAGTAGATTTTTGTTGCACATATTGTAGAAATAGCACATATTGTTTGGAAATAGTAGAGTACTAATTTTGTGTGATTTTTTTTTTTTTTTTTACGACAAACGATCAACTCTAAAAAGCACTATTAATTATGTAACAAGTATAAAATGTTGTAATATAAAAATGCGGAATTTCAAAGTTCTAAAATCAGATTTTCTCTAATTATAGTCTTTTGCTCAATGCAAAAACTTTATTTTCTTATAATTGTAGAAATATATAGTGCAAAATTAATTTGGTACAGTTTGATTGGCGTTGAAGCTTGGGAAATCTATACAACACTGTAGGACATATAAGGTCTACCTGTAAATATACCTTTTGACTAAGAAAACGGCATTTAAGATGGTTTAACATAATATAAATTAATTAGAAATAACAGGACATATTTTACCTTCCCTTGAAAATAGAGGAAACAACAGTGAAGGCCTTAAATACATTTTATGCACACCTCAAATAATTTTTAAAATATGATTAATGAATATGTGCATAGGGCCGCAGGTTGAGTATGGCTGTTCTAGAGTTTCGGAGGAGGGGGGGGGGGGACTTTTGTCCATTAAGCATAAAATCTCAAATCTTCATGAGGGACATTTCAATGTTCCGGAGGGGGGGGGGGGGTCCACCCGTACCAGCCACAGGATTTACACGATGTTAGCGATAATATTTCAAGAAGTAATGAACGGAATTTCATCAAACTTAATATTCTGTTAGTCATTGACATAAGTTGTTCCTGAGTTTTTTGTGTTAATCATGTAACAGGCTACGCAGCTATACTGCTTTTTTGCATGATATTCGTGATAGCCATATCTCAAGACTAATGCACGGAATTTAATCAAGCTTCATATTTTGTTACACTTTCATATAAATAGATCCTTATTAGGCTTGGGTGTATACTGTCCAACAGCTGTCGCTTTTATGCTCTTTGAATTGGGATTTTCCGTTGCGGATATCTCGGCTAATATCAAACGAACGTCTTTTTGTACGCTTTTTTCGCTCTTACACCATCTTTACACATGCTAGCGAAGGTGAGGGGTGGTGTAAGAGCGAAAAAAGCGTGCAAAAAGACGTTCGTCCGACATTAGCCTAAGAGGGTGTTGGCCGAAATTCAATGATATGTTAGGAAAATGCAATGCTTATACTTTCTTCTAAAATGCACATACTTCAATGAACCTATGCTCTTTGAATCCTCATGATGGACATAGGTTATCATTTAAATTTGATACTGTGATAGCGAATTTTGAAGTTTTAACATTTATGAGACAGAAGAAAGTTTTGGGATGGGCACATCCAACTACTTTACCTTCAAGTTTTGAAGAAAAATGAAAATGATACTACCTTTAGAGACATCGATTAAAAAAATTATAGCATCGATTAAATTGAGTTGGCCATAGTACAAGGGCGGATCTGGAGAGACCTCAAGGGGGGCGGGGGGGGGGCGATTTTAGAAATTTGGTGGTTTCAATCTGATGCGCGTTTCGGGTCGGGATTATTTTTTTCACTGCGGGTCGTGCTACTACTACTGTTTGCTGCGGGTCGGATTTGAGTCCGGTTGATTTCTATTTTTTGCTGCTGGTCGAGTTAACTTATAATTTTTTGCTGTGGGTCGCGTTCGGGTCCGGTTGACTTCCACTTTTTGCTGCGGGTCCGGTTGACTTCTACTTTTTGCTGCGGGTCGGGTTGACTTCTACTTTTTTGCTGTGGGTTGCGTTGGGTCCGGTTGACTTCTACTTTTTGCTGCGGATCAGGCTGATTTCTACTTTTTTGCTGCGAGTAGTGTTTGGGTCCGGTTGACTACTATATTTTGCTGCTGGTCGCGTTGACTTCGACTTTTTTGCTGCGAGTCGGGTTGACTTCTATTTTTTGCTGCTGGACGGGTTTGGGTCCGGTTAACTTCTATTTTTACTGCTGGTCGGGTTAACATATTTTTTTGCTGTGGGTCGCATTTGGGTCCGGTTGACTTCTACATTTTACTGCGGGTTGGGTTTAGGTCTGGTTGACTATTATACTTTGCTGCTGATTGGGTTGACTTTTACTTTTTTGCTGCGCCTAGTGAGTTGGGTTTAGGGCAGATTGACATACAGCATTTCGGGTTTGGATAGTTTCAGATTCGGTTATCATTCTTGCGAGAAGAGTTCAGGTTGACTTGATTTTTCAAAAGAAAGTCTAAATATTCTTGAAAATAAAAACCATATACAGTAAAAGCTCCATAACGCACACACCCACATAATTATTTAAGAGACAATTTGAAGCTTCGATGCCTCGCCAAATTTCAGAATTATATAAAAAATACTAATTTGGTATAAGGCTACTTGTCTCTTTATATCTACGATTAGCTGTAATTCAGTTTTAAAGAATGCTTTGAAACTTATTAAAGAAACATACTGGATGTACTAAAATGGACTGACTGGTTTTAAAATTCAGTAACTTGCAAATGGTGACAGCTATTAAAAAAAAAAAAATCTTGCAGGAGTGTTATGTAAGATGTCAGGAGATTTTTTACTGCGATTCTTGATTTTACTTTACAATAACAGCGATAGATGGCGCTGCGTGCTGCGAACAATAGTCGATAAATCGTTGTCCGATTTCTGGCCTCCTTCTTCTCTCAGTATTAATGCGAAAGGAGGTGGTTAAATATATGGAGTGGTTCTCGGTCTCCAGAGAGAAGGAAGAGGATAAAATTCGAGCCCCGATTTATCGCTTATTGCGTGCAGTGCCATATATCGTTGCTATTTTAAACTAAAATAAAGAATCGCAGTAAAAAAAAAAACTCTTGCATCTTACAAAACCCTCCTGTAAGATTTTTTTTTAAATAGCTGATACCATTTGCAAGTTATTTTAAAATCAGTCAGTCCTTTTTACGACACCCGGTATATTCAGTAGTAATAGGATGATGGCTGAAAGTAGTATTTAAAACTAGAAAACCGGAACTCTATTTTTTCAGAATTTAGTGTTGCCCCCGATGAAAAGCAAAAAAATATATAAATATAGATAGTACAAAGCATAATTCAGTTTGAAGACATAAAACACACGCGTTTATTTTATATAAAATGGCGTCATTCGCATCCGCCGAAGAATTCCATATTAACTATCGAGACTTAAGAGCCTACTTCACTCATTTGAAACACTGATATCACATCACAGACTGAAAAACGTTGCCACCGCGAGGCGCATCCCAATCCCAAAGATTGACATCTTAAAAACCAATGATATTTCCTAAACTTGTAATTGACAAAAAAACAGGGTCATCCCACAATATAAAAGCTATACACCCTTTTCCCCAGGCAAATATTTGGGGGTGGGAGGGGGATTAGATAAGTTGCTCTGCACCGTCCGGAAAAAAGTAATTAGCAGATAGACAGGAAGTGGAGATAGGCTTCCAATTGCATCTTCTGAAAAAAGTTTGGAAGGCATGCGCTACTAGAGTTCTGCAAGGGTAGAAATATCCAGCCTGGTTCCAAGCCGACCCATAGAAAAAAAATATTCTGCCCGGCATAACTGAAGTTCTGCAAAACATATTTTTGGCAGTAGAAAGAGCACCAAAAATTGGCGATTACTCACAATAAAAATTATAAAACTTTGCAAAAAATAAATAAATAAATACATAAAAATAATCATAGTTTTTTACGTCGATATGATTTAAAATTGTTTCCTATGGAGGAGTTCGGATGGTTGGTTGGTTGTGTTTATGACGGCCAATTATCAGCACGGGGGATATAGGCCCTAAGGGGGGGGGGTGGAGTGTCCTCCGTGGGGGGTCTTTTTATAGGAACCTAACCCGTATTTACGCTCGGAAAACCTAGGTGCGAAGAAAACCACGAAAACTCCGAACGATTAGGCTGAGGGGCGCGATTGGGATCGATCCCAGCACCTCCCGTCTACCAGCTTCGAGAGCAGAAATGGAGGAGTTCGGAGCAAAAATACATATTATAGCTTTTTTTTTCATGTTTAGAATCTTCATTTTTAAAGAAGCGCTAAAGACTTGTGATATTTATATATTTTAATGAATCTCTATTTGTATGTAAATGTTTCACTTATTATTTCATATAGTTAATAATATTTTCAGTGAGGACACTTTCATTTTCATAATCGGTTTCTAAAGTGAAAACAACCCATAAAAAAAGTCTGCATTCAAAATTGAAAAAGTAAAAAAAACGACCTTTGTACAGATTGGTCTCAGCTATCCAATGCAAAAAACATCATTTAAAAATACCGAGATATCTTTATAAATTTCTTCTATAGGATTATCATTAGCGAACGGGTCTTTCCGGTAGACTAAAGTAGCCTCTTTTCGGTTGCATTTCAATATTTTTAAATATATATATATATATTTTGCAGTAGATAGCTGAGATCGATCTGTACAAAGGCCGTTTTTTGTTTTTTCGATTTTGTTTACAGATATTTTTAGTGAGGACACTTTCATTTTCGGAACAGATGCGAAAGTGAAAACACCCCCATAAAAAATTCTGCATTCAAAATCGAAAAAGTGAAAAACGGCCTTTGTACAGATAAGATCTCAGCTATTCAATGCAAAAAATAATAATTTAAAAATTTTGAAATGCAACCGAGATATCTTTATAAATTTCTTCCATAAGGATTAGCATAAGCGAACGGGTTTTCTCGCTTGACTAAAGTAGACTCCCCATACAAAATTCTGCAATCAAGATCGAAAATGTAAAAAACGGTATTTGTACAGATTGATTTCAGCTATCCAATGCAAAAAAAAAATCATTTAAAAATATTGAAATGCAACCGATATATCTTTATAAATTTCTTCTACAGGATTAGCATTAGAGAACGGATATTTTCGGTAGACTAAAGTAGCCTCTTCTGTGTTGCATTTCAATATTTTAAATTTTTTTTTTTTTTTTTTTTTTTTTTTTTTTTTTTTCATTGGATAGCTGAGATCGATCTGTACAAAGGCCGTTTTTTAGTTTTTTCGATTTTGTTTACATATATTTTTAGTGAGGACGCTTTCATTTTCGGAACATGTGTGAAAGTGAAAACATCACCATAAAAAATTCTGCAATCAAGATCTAAAAAGTAAAAAACGGCCTTTGTACAGATCGATCTCAGCTATCCAATGTAAAAAAAATCATTTTAAAATATTAAAATGCAACCGAGATATCTTTATAAATTTCTTCCATGAGATTAGCTTTAGCGAGCGGGTTCGCGTGACTGACGTAGCCTGTTCCTGGTTGCATTTCAATATTTTTAAATAATTTTTTTTGCTTCGGATAGCTGAGATTGATCTGTACAAAGGCCGTTTCTTGCTTTTTCGATTTTGTTTATAGATATTTTTAGAGAGGACACTTTAATTTTCGGAACCGGTTTCGAAAGTAAAAGCATCCCCATAATAAATTCTGCAATCAAGATCGAAAAAGTAAAAAATGGCCTTTGTACAGATTGATCTCAGCAATCCAATGCAAAAAAATAATTTAAAAATTTTGAAATGCAACCGAGATAACTTTATAAATTTCTTCTATAGGATTATCATTAGCGAACGGGTATTTCTGGTAGACTAAAGTAGCCTCTTTTCGGTTGCATTTCAATATTTTTAAATGATTTTTTTTTTTTTTTTTTTTTTTTTTTTTTTTTTGCATTGGATAGCTGAGATCGATCTGTACAAAAGACGTTTTTTGTTTTTAGATTTTTTTTACAGATATTTTTAGTGAGGACACTTTCATTTTCGGAACAGGTGCGAAAGTGAAAACACCCCCATAAAAAATTCTGCAATCAAGATCGAAAAAGTGAAAAACGGCCTTTGTACAGATAAGATCTCAGCTATTCAATGCAAAAAATAATAATTTAAAAATTTTGAAATGCAACCGAGATATCTTTATAAATTTCTTCCATAGGATTAGCATAAGCGAACGGGTTTTCTCGCTTGACTAAAGTAGACTCCCCATACAAAATTCTGCAATCAAGATCGAAAATGTAAAAAACGGTATTTGTACAGATTGATTTCAGCTATCCAATGCAAAAAAAAATCATTTAAAAATATTGAAATGCAACCGAGATATCTTTATAAGTTTCTTCTATAGGATTAGCATAAGCGAAAGGGTTTTTTCGCTTGACTAAAGTAGCCTCCCCATAAAAAGTTCTGCAGTCTGATCGAAAATGTAAAAAACGGCCTTTGTACAGATCGATCTCAGATATCCAATGGAAAAAAAATCATTTAAAAATATTAAAATGCAACCGAGATAGCTTTATAAATTTCTTCCATGGGACTAGCTTTAGCGAGCGGGTCTTTTCGCGTGACTGGCGTAGGCTATTCTCGGTTGCATTTCAATATTTTTAAATGATTTTTTTTGCTTTGGATAGCTGAGATTGATCTGTACAAAGGCCTTTTCTTGCTTTTTCGATTTTGTTTACAGATGTTTTTAGTGAGGACACTTTAATTTTCGGAACCGGTTTCGAAAGTAAAAGCATCCCCATAATAAATTCTGCAATCAAGATTAAAAAGTAAAAAATGGCCTTTGTACAAATTGATTTCAGCTATTCAATGCAAAAAAAAAAAAATATTTAAAAATATAGAAATGCAACCGAGATAATTTTTATAAATTTCTTCTATAGAATAAACATTAGCAAATGGGTCTTTTCGCTTGACTAAAGTAGCCTCCCTATAAAAAATTCTGCAATTAAGAGAAAAAATGTAAAAAACGGTCTTTGTACAGATTCCTCCCAGCTACCCAATACAAAAAAAAAAATCTTTTAAAAATATTGAAATGCAACCGAGATATTTTTATAAGTTTCTTCTATAGGATTGGCATTAGCGAACGGGTCATTTCGCTTGACTAAAGTAGCCTCCCCATGAAAAATTCTGCAATCAAGATCGAAAATGTAAAAAACGACCTTTGTACAGATCGATCTCAGATATCTAATGCAAAAAAAAAAATAAATAAAATAAAAAAAATAAATAAAAATATAGAAATGCAACCGAGATATTTTTCATAAATTTCTTCTATAGAATAAACATTAGCGAACGGGTCTTTTCGCTTGACTAAAGTAGCCTCCTTGTAAAAAATTCTGCAATTAAGATCAAAAACGTAAAAAACGGTCTTTGTACAGATTCATCTCAGCTATCCGATGCAAAAAAAATCATTTAAAAATATTGAAATGCAACCGATATATCTTTATAAGTTTCTTCTATATAGGATTAAGCATAAGCGAACGGGTTTTCTCGCTTGACTAAAGTAGACTCCCCATACAAAATTCTGCAATCAAGATCGAAAATGTAAAAAACGGTATTTGTACAGATTGATTTCAGCTATCCAATGCAAAAAAAAATCATTTAAAAATATTGAAATGCAACCGAGATATCTTTATAAGTTTCTTCTATAGGATTAGCATAAGCGAAAGGGTTTTTTCGCTTGACTAAAGTAGCCTCCCCATAAAAAGTTCTGCAGCCTGATCGAAAATGTAAAAAACGGCTTTTGTACAGATCGATCTCAGATATCCAATGGAAAAAAAATCATTTAAAAATATTAAAATGCAACCGAGATAGCTTTATAAATTTCTTCCATGGGACTAGCTTTAGCGAGCGGGTCTTTTCGCGTGACTGACGTAGGCTATTCTCGGTTGCATTTCAATATTTTTAAATGATTTTTTTTGCTTTGGATAGCTGAGATTGATCTGTACAAAGGCCTTTTCTTGCTTTTTCGATTTTGTTTACAGATGTTTTTAGTGAGGACACTTTAATTTTCGGAACCGGTTTCGAAAGTAAAAGCATCCCCATAATAAATTCTGCAATCAAGATCAAAAAGTAAAAAATGGCCTTTGTACAAATTGATTTCAGCTATTCAATGCAAAAAAAAAAAAAAAAAAAAAAAAAAAAAAATTTAAAAATATAGAAATGCAACCGAGATAATTTTTATAAATTTCTTCTATAGAATAAACATTAGCGAATGGGTCTTTTCGCTTGACTAAAGTAGCCTCCCTATAAAAAATTCTGCAATTAAGAGCAAAAATGTAAAAAACGGTCTTTGTACAGATTCCTCTCAGCTACCCAATACAAAAAAAAAAATCATTTAAAAATATTGAAATGCAACCGAGATATTTTTATAAGTTTCTTCTATAGGATTGGCATTAGCGAACGGGTCATTTCGCTTGACTAAAGTAGCCTCCCCATGAAAAATTCTGCAATCAAGATCGAAAATGTAAAAAACGACCTTTGTACAGATCGATCTCAGATATCTAATGCAAAAAAAAAATAAATAAATAAAAAAAAAATAAATAAAAATATAGAAATGCAACCGAGATATTTTTCATAAATTTCTTCTATAGAATAAACATTAGCGAACGGGTCTTTTCGCTTGACTAAAGTAGCCTCCTTGTAAAAAATTCTGCAATTAAGATCAAAAACGTAAAAAACGGTCTTTGTACAGATTCATCTCAGCTATCCGATGCAAAAAAAAAAAATCATTTAAAAATATTGAAATGCAACCGATATATCTTTATAAGTTTCTTCTATATAGGATTAGCATTAGCGAACGGGTCATTTCGCTTGACTAAAGTAGCCTCACCATAAAAAATTCTGCAATCAAGATCGAAAATGTAAAAAACCGCCTTTGTACAGATCGATCTCAGCTATCCAATGCAATAAAAATAATTTAAAAATATTGAAATGCAACCGAGATATCTTTATAAATTTCAACCATAGGATTAGCATTAGAGCGAGCGGGTGTATTCGTGCGACTGAGCATCGCCTTTTAGCATCACTCACTGCTGATTTGAATTGCAAAAAAATAGGCTTATTATTAAATCAAAATGTTTAGAACAACCTTAAAAATTATTCGATTGCTTTTCAGAAGGGAAAAAAGAAAAAAAAAAACAACATATACACTAAGCACAAATATATCATCTGTGTATGCGGATTTCGGCGCAAGGGAATGTATTTGCTAAACGACTGAAAATTAGCCGAAATTTTCGGTAAAACAGTGAAAAGAAATCTTTCTTTAAAGTTTGAGAAACACATTTCTAAGTTTTAAGTTAGTGTAATCCAATTTAATAATGAATTGTACAATAGTTATCTTTTAGTTTGCTGTATAGCACATATGCTTAATTTTTATGAAAGAAACATTTAAACTAATTCAGTAAGATTTACCTAATAAATGGTAGAAAAAAAAGGGTATTATAGAAAATTTAAATACAAATGTATTCTCCTTTTACATCTATTAATTTTTAAAGACACTAGTAACCATTGTTATTTTCTTTCTCCCCCCCCCCCCCTCTCTCTTTCAAGTGCGGGTGACAAAATGATAATTCTAGTATCTTTTGAGAATAAGCGACTTCTTCATTTTGATGTTGTACGCAATTAAAAAATCTTTCGAAAATTAAACTTCAAAAGTAAGAAAGAATAATAATAACAATGGTAAATTTATTTTAATTCCAAATCAATAATGCTTTTTAAAAATCTTTATCTTTATGATTAGAACAGCCTAGTAAAACAAATTGTCTGAAATCAGCATCTGTTTACGGCATTTATTTAAACTTTCTTGTCTGCCTGTGCTTCGGAAAAGAAATTTGTAGTTTTCTATCCAACAAGTATCTTACAGCAAATAGCCAAAGGTTTCCTGTCACAACTTTCCTGTTTTATTGACTCCCCGTTGAGGTAATCGGTGTCATTTGTCGTTCGCCATCCCCCCTCTTTTTCTGAGAAGGCGTATCTTGGCTAAGGCGGATATCTTAGTCTTTCTGACTGTTGTAAATGAAAGTGTCTCAATTTTTTATAAATGCAGCATAGATTTAATTTTTTTTTTTTAATCAAAATAAAAGGCATTTTTAGAAAGCTAAATCATTAAACTATGCATGCCGCTTTACCAAATTTTAAAATGTCCAACTGATTTTTCGCGATAAGGTACTAAAGACAATTTTTGCACAACCCAAAATAACGTATCTAGAACGCCTTAAAGATTAAAAAAAAAAAAAAATTAAAGTGGCGTGCATAGTTTAAAAGTACAGCTTTTGAAAGCTACAAAAATATCGAATTCGAGCAAAATGCAAAAAAATAACAGTTATAAATTTCTCCCATTGAAATAACATTAGCCGCTCTATCTCGGAGCGTTACTGAAGTAGGGCGTTAAGCGCCACTCAAGCAGTCATTGGAGACTGCTAGATTAGAAGATAGCATAAGAAATTTCAAAATATCTAGTCACTTCTATCATAGACAGGCCCTTAAAGCATCGTTTTGGCGGTTTTTAAGCATAATTTGAAAACTACTTGGAAGAAAAATGTGAAATTTTGGATTTTTATAAAGCAGGACTTAATAAATCTACATCCATCAAAAAAATTGTAGGTTGTAATTCATAATTTTTTCAAATATTAATTTCATAATTTATATCATAAAATTATAAAAATTGAAATTCAACGTACAATGCTGTGTATTTTAGTATTATTGTTACACAAAAAATTAGCACATTAGGAGTATAATTTCAGGAAATATTAATAAAAATATGAAAATATAATTTAACATTACAAACACTAAATTTTGAATGTTTATAATTCAAAAACTTATCATTCAAGTGAATTGAAATTTGGTGTCTAGGCATAGTTTGAACAGAAGATTTGAAATATCTTGTTAAAAGTGGGTATTGCCAGTGAAAAAAATGAAGTTTGGGTTCGTTGTAATATGTAGAAGACCCCCTAAGCAAAATTTATATACATCACTTAAAAGTAGACTTTATTTCCAATCGTTCGGTACCAGTAACTTTCTTCTAAGACAATTTGTTGAGGAGTTAGTAGGGGGGGGGGGTACTTTTTTTCCACGACTGTACAGATATCTCTCTATTCTAAAAAAAAGTAACTACCGCTGTCACCGCCGCCGCCGCCGGTTTTGAATTTTTTGTGACTGGAGGTCTTTCTTCGTTAATATTAAGAAAAATAATGCATACAAAAATATGAAAATCGGTGGTTTTATACAGAAATGTTTGATAAATACGCTGAAGCAGACAGTTTTCAAATCGAAGAATTATTTTAAGAGATATTTAATGCTAAAGTTGGACAAAATCGTTCCACTAAAAAAGTTTTATAGCAGCAAAAACTATACATGGCAGTGTAATCATTTTTAGATCATTTTATGCGTTAGAATTTGCCGGAGTGCAGATTGCATTATTTTTTTTATTTTGACTCATTTTTTGAGGTTTTATTTCTATTTTAAATTCAAATTTTCAGCATTTCTAGAGATATTTTTTACAGATTTTAGAAAGTGATATTAATTTAAACTGTTGCCAACTGTATAAACAGCGGAAGCAATAATGTTTGCTTCAAAAAAAAATATTTATACGTGCAAACAAATTAAAAATCTATTTACATGTGACTGTTATAAACAGAAAAAAAAACATTTGGAATTAGAATTAAATAATTATGTACAAAAAAAAGGAACTTATTAAAAATTACGTCATAAAAACTATAATTACACGTGAATTTTAAGAGAGAAAGGAATTCGTAAAATAATAAATTCATTAACATGCGTTAGAAGTCTTAAATAGGAGAAATTACGTCACATTACAGTTATTACATAAAATGAACACAAAATAATATTGCAAAACGGTTTAAATTAAATAAAAAAAATCCCTGCCGGCTCGGGCCTACAGGCAGAGGTAGATTTCGATGTTAAGTACTAAATTCTCCAACAAAACTTAAATCAAGATTAGAGATAAAACCCAGTTTCTTCACAAAGAGTGAGCTGTAGGGAGCTAAACTTTTTGTGAAAATTATAATATACACGAATACACACACACATGTATATGGAATAGGTTTAAAAAATGGCTACAAAAAGTTCAGAGAACCTTGAAGTGTTAAAATGTGTTAATATTTCCATAGTCGGGTTTTTATCATGTTTTAATACCTTTCTTCAAACTTACATGGCGTTACATATTCACCTGCTGAGGTCCATTATATTTCCAATATGACGCAATATACATATTTTTATAATTCGTCAAACTATTTATTTTATCTTGAGTTTTCATGCTGAAATCTTGCTCTAGAAATGACGTAATATTAAATTTGTTTTCAATTTGTCAAACTATTTAATTTTACACGTGAAAATTTTGCAAAAGAAAAGTAATTGTTGTGGTGAGAATTTTATTGTTTTTTTTTTTTTTTTTTTTTTTTTTTGATTGTTGGCAACTGCTATAACGAAAAACTTTTATTTTTTTTTTCTGCCATTGTTGTGTAAGAGCTGGTTTTATCAGATTCATGTTAAGACAGTATTCAAAATTTTGAACCCTCCCCATTTCCACCCTCTTGGGCCGATTTCGTCCATTTTCAATCCCCGCCGAGATATTAGCCATATCAAAGTTGTTGGCGAGTTTGAGGACAATCCGTGCATGATTGCGACTTTTATCGTGCGGACAAAATTTAGTACATACATACATACATACATACATACATATATATATATATATATATATATATATATATATATATATATATATAAACTTTTTAGGTGGGGGGTGGTTTTGGGTTCCTGGGGTCCTATAATGAAAAGTTATGAAGGAATTTTTCAAAACTCGCACCATGGTAACGACTGCAATAGGTAGTATTTCTTACGAAATCTACCTAAGACCTACCGCTAGACATTTATTTGACATTTTGAGAAGATACTTTTCAACTATTTTTGTTAGGAAAGCGCAAATAATATTTCATTTCTAACAAAAGTATTTTGACGTGAATATTTAAAAGAGAAAGAATAGCTTGGTAAAAATTACGTCAGATTAAAAACGATTAATTTAAAATGTCTCATTTAAAAGAACTTTCTTTTCGCTTTGTTAAAAAATACCAAGAGACAAAGACTCTGTTTACTTAATTCCTTTTATATTAGCTTATTTTGAAATGTTGTTACACGTGTCTACGTCATCAAGTTATTTTTATTTCGACGTTTTATTTGTATTTTTATTAATGTTGTACGAATTTATTTGTTCTTTCGTTATTTAAAATAAAAATGATGTCAATTTGTATAATTTGGCGAGTGGTTTGGCGATTTATATAATTTGGCGAAATTGGTCGACGGGATAATCAAGTAGTACCGCAGCGGATTTTGCGTTAAAATTCCCCAATCAAAGAGAAATGAATAGAAATTCGTTTATAGGGAGATCGCCAAAGTTTTTTAAATTGTAATTCAATCTTTCGAAATCTTTTTTAAAGCCGATCAAATTAGCGTGCATTTAGAGTCTGCGGTGTCTGGACGGGGGTTGGCGAGCGTAGCTCGTAGGGGGCCGAGCCCCCTAGTGTTATACATTTTCTACATTTTTCACGGTTTTTACAGTAATATGAGAACAAAAATCATGACACAACAATTAGTGATTGTTGTAATATAATGCTGTAAAATAACAAGCGTTTTTGCATCAGAAAGAGGACAACAATGTGATAATCTTTCTTATAACAATGAATTTTCAGGTTATTGTTGAATGTGTGAATTTTGATTGTTATCATGTTATAAAATAAGAATCGCGTTTCATTAACTCACGCTTCAGTTATAAGATATCCGACAAATAAATAGGTTTAAAAGTTAAGAGCTATACATGTTTTAGCTCAGGCAGGTTCAGAAGATTGTAGTGCACCTTCTTTCGTCTAGATGTCGTGTTATATGGTGAGACTTTACTGATTACTTCTCTATTATATGAAAATACATTAATATATGCATGTCGCACATATAATGTATTTAGGGCTTTACAGTACATTACATATGAATATAGATAAAACAATTACACGACAATTATAATTTATTTTCAGAATTTTAATGCATTAGCGCACAATGAAAATTTCGTGAATGCAGCGAAACAAAAGTCATTAAAATTTATCATGTGATATTCATAATTATCATATTCATATCATTCATATATTATTATATTCATAAATATAATAAAAATATGATTACTACAAATAAAACTTCTGTGCAGGCCCCGATTATCACTAATTGGGGCCCTGGGCAAAAAGGGGGGGGGGCAGAGCCCCCCCTGAAGAAATCTACTTTATTATCTAAAAAAATACCAGAATTAGTAGCTCATGAATATTTCAAAATATCCTTACATAACAACGTTTTTAATTTAACGCTTCTAATGTCTGAAAACTTCGTATTTTTTAATCTTATAAATAATTACGTAATTTGATAACTTTAATTTGCGGTTTGCAGGAACTTGAATATTTACAAAGTGTGTTTAAAAACAATGACTTGCAGAGCTGACGTTGAGGCTCCTGATCTGCAGATTTACTAGTTTATTACTTTAAGATGAATTTAATAACTTCAACTTATGGAAGAGTGTCAAATAATCTAACATATAAATATTAGTTAATCAAGTTACTTTCTTTTACATCTTTTTAAGTTGTATTACACACAACATAATATCAAACAAAATGTGTTCCACTACATAAGTAGGAAGTGTTTCTTCAATAAATCTAAAAAGACGGCTTTGTTGGGTTTGTTTTACATATTTAAGTCAAAGTTAAAAGAAAAAACTTTGAATACGGAAAAAAAACCCATCTCATGACATTTAGAACTGATTATTTTCAACCACTAAAATTTAGATATGATTTAAGTTCATTGCTAATACAATCTATTAAAATCAAAATATTATTTCTTATTTAATAGTGGTTCCGGTTAGCATTGCGAAACATCTTTTTAAGTTTTTACATCTTTTTAAGTTGTACTACACACAACATTAATATCAAACAAATTGTGTTCCACTACATAAGTAAAAATAGTGTTTTTTCAATAAATCTAAAAAGATGGCTTTGTTGAGTTTGTTTTTCATATTTAAGTCAAAGTTAAAAGAAAAAACTTTGAATACGGAAAAAAAACCCATCTCATGACAATTAGAACTGATTATTTTCAACCACTAAAATTTAGATACGATTTAAGTTCATTGCTAATACAATCTATTAAAATCAAAATATTATTTCTTATTTAATAGTGGTTCCGGTTAGCATTGCGAAACATCTTTTTAAGTTTTTACATCTTTTTAAGTTGTACTACACACAACATTAATATCAAACAAATTGTGTTCCACTACATAAGTAAAAATAGTGTTTTTTCAATAAATCTAAAAAGATGGCTTTGTTGAGTTTGTTTTTCATATTTAAGTCAAAGTTAAAAGAAAAAACTTTGAATACGGAAAAAAAACCCATCTCATGACAATTAGAACTGATTATTTTCAACCACTAAAGTTTAGATATGATTTAAGTTCATTGCTAATACAATCTATTAAAGTCAAATTATTATTTCTTATTTAATAGTGCTTCAGGTTAGCTTTGCGAAAGCATTGATCTCTGTGAGTTCAAAATGAAATTTGTTTTTCAGAAAGTTTAGTAGAATCTTTTTAAAATGAAATTTGTATTTTGTATTTGAAAATTTTCTGAATTGGAATTGAAAGAAAAAGTAAATATCTTATAAATTAACATGGATTTCGGGGCCCCTGGGCAAAGTGCCGATTTGCCCATGCAATAATAAGGGCTTGCTTCTGTGTATTAAGAAGCAATATTAATTTCTGCATAAGTTATTACGTTTTACATCATGAAATTTTCCATCATCACACACTGCACTGTAAAAAAATAATTGTTGCTTTTACAGTATAATAATACTGGCAGCTGGGGTGCCAATATTATACTGTAAAATTAATACTAGTAATAAACCACAAATAAACAGCAGTATACAGTTTTATAAATGAAAATGCAAAAAATATACCATATATTACTACTTAGCGGTATATTACTGTTTATTTTACGGTTTATTATTGTTATTTAACGGTATAATTGTTAATTTTACAGTATTATACTGGCAACCAGCTGCCAGTATAATACTGTAAAATCAACAGCTTATTTTTTGCAGTGCGTAAAAAAAAGAAAAAAAAAACAGATGTTTCTTAATTTACAAAAATGTAATATAATCACGAACGAAAATATACAACTAGAGAACAGGAATTCTGCTTTTTCAGAATTTAGTGTCGTCCCCGGCATTTCCATTACTTCATTTTCTTCTGATGGACTGTGGCTTCTATTATTATGAAACAGCCATTATAAATGAAGTGTTAGGTGAAGATGAAAGAGCAGTCGTAAAAAGTTAGACCTTTAATTTTCTGGTCAGAATGGGAAAAAAAAATATAGCCATTTTTCCCTCCCATTCTGACCAGAAAATCAGAGGTCTAACTTTTTACGGCTGCTCTTTCATCTTCACCTAACACTTCATTTATAATCGCTGTTTCATAATAATAGAAGCCATCAGTCCTTCAGAAGGAAATAACTCGGTGATAGCGGACACTCGGTTAAGCGGAACTGGGATAATCGGGACTCTACTGTAGCTCAGTTTTAAGACTTAAAACACGCGATTGTATTTATATAAAACGACGTCATCCGAATCCGCTGAAGAATTCCTCATTTACGATCCAATCATAAACATCTGCAATAAAGTATGAGTAGGACGTCACTATCTCAGAATAATACACATATGCAGCAAAAAGAAATCAATTCATTTATATTTTTTCAAAATAGCACGTATTTTAATTACTTTTTTTTCAGTTTTTGTGAGAAAGTGGCAACAAAAAGATATAATTGCTATTTTTCAACTATTTTCCCTTTACTTTCTACATAAATGGAGTACTTGAGTTGCCAAAATTAAACAAATGTCGCTAAAAACTAGAAAAAAATTAATATCTCAAAAAATAAATGGAGATGCAGTTTTCAAGCAAAATGCATTTGAAAGAACTTTTTTTTCCCAATACGATTGTATAAAAATTAAAAATGTGCGATGCTTAGAAGTTTAAAAAATTGCTATACAGTATTTAATCGTACTTCTTTGTTTTACGGCTAGCTTGTGTAAGGTAACGTTATTTTTTTGATTCGACACAAAATACGCTGGGAGAAAGAAATAGCATACCGTACGGGGAATTAATAACCTTGTACCGTAATGAGACAAGAATTCAGGCTGGTCTATAGCTACAAAAAACTTTTATTTACAGCACGATACAGCTATATAAAAATATTCAGAAAAGTTAAAATGAAGAAGTTGATTTTTCACAATCTAGAGCTTAACTAAGCTCTGTCCTCCGTAATGTTAGTACCGCGCGTGGGTTACAGCCTAGAGTACTCCGTACTCTGATTCCACTGTCCGGAGAGAGTTTTATCTCCGCGTCCTGCCCTGAGCTACCTGGACAGACCTGCGCAGGGAGCGTAGAAAATTGGTCTTCGCCTATCTGAGTTTCAGCCTCCTTGAAACGGCCTCAGGCATTTGGGTATATGTAAGTCAGAGTTCTTTGATAACCGGCGGCACTTGAAAATGCTTGAAAAGTATTTCAAGTATTGTAAGAATTATTATACCCGAAATGTCTAAAGCTAAGATCTTGGCTTAAAATATGATTTTCATACTGTCAGTTGGAGAGATTTGAAGTGGAATATATTGCAAGCAGGGTTCGTTGATATATATCAATGGATATCTTGATATATATCCGATATTTATTTCTAAAATATCAAGATTTTTGATATTTTCAAATTGATATTTATTTTCAAAATATCAAGATGTTTAATATTTTGTGTATTTGATATTTATTTTCAAAATGCCACCATTCAAGATAATTTTGATATTTTCTTCAGTCAAAACAAGTGTAAATGAAATTTTCAACTGTTATTGACTGCAGCAGTCTGTAGATAAACAACTTTTGCCTCTGTCAGTGACTTTTTTAGGCAAAGAAGAAAAATATCTTTTCCAAGCTTCATGTTTTAAACTTTTTTTTAAAATGTAGAACTAATAATTATGTCAGCCAATTAATTCAGAACAGCCATTTGAAGATAAACTGTAATTTAGATAATCATCTATATACAGCTTCTTTAGAAAAGCATCTTTTCTGATTTTGGTTTATTTGAGTCTAAACTATACAACAGGTTAGGGAATAAAAAATAAGACAAGCTTACATTTATGTTAAAATTCTTCAATTAAAAAAAAAAACTATTTTGTATTTAATATTTTGTTTTACAAAATATAAAACATTCTTGAAACTTCATACTAATTCTATAGTTTATAAGTGTATAAAGCAAATTGTATCTGTTTTCAATTAGTTGGTCTTCAATTTTGTTCTACGTAAAAAAAAAAAAAAAAAGAGTATAAAATAAATGCATTTTTAGAACATTGTTTGATTAAGTTTTCATGTTAAGTGTAATGTGTTTTAGCTTCTAATTTATATTATGCTTGAAAATATTTATTTTCAGCAGTAAGTTGACTAGTTTGGAAATATCGGATATACATCGAAAATATCGGATATATATCAAAATATCGGATATTTTTGATATTTTCGAAAATATCATGATATTTACGAACCCTGATTGCAATTTTAATTGGGTTGTTAGAGATTTTATGATACGCAAAATGTATCGGTCTTGTAACAAAAGGGGGATGTTTAAATGTGACATCTGCATCTATTGACAGAGTGCTATTGAAAAGAACCAGGACTTTACAACCTCTTCTGAGTCACGCAAGATTCCGAAAAGCGTTCCTTTATCTTTAGAAACCTCATAAAAGAATTTATCTTTGAAATTTAAAGAAGAATTTATAAAAATAATTTTTTTTTTAGCTGAACATAGTTTTCGAAAACGTTTCCGAATAGCTTTTACAACCCAGAAAACCATTTTTCAAATGCTATGAGGTCTCAAGTAAATATTTTCATGTTTAACTGAAAAACATATAGAATTAACAGCATTAACAATAACATTACCGTTTGAATGTTACCAATGTATGCACAATTTCAGTTATGCAGCGGAAAATGTTTAGTTGATCCATCCGAAAAACCGATTTTCCGGGTAGAGAGAACTAATTAACGAATTGTAAAAGTTACTCGAAAATGTTTCCGAAAATTACGGGCAGCTAATAAAAGTTTATTTTAAGGATTTTGTTAATCTCACGAAACCCTTATAGTCTCGTGTCTCTATCTGTCCGTCACAGCGCTTGTACTGGCAAACTATTTAAGTTACAGACTTGATTTTTTTTTCTTTTTAACATAGAGCTGACTGAATACCTACTCACCTTGCCAAAATCATAAAATTTTGAAAAAATCTTAACGTACGTTGTTAATTAAAAACCCCAAATAAAAAAATGTAAATGTTCATAATTCAACAAAAACTTTGATTTTAATCAAACCGCAACGATTTGCTTCCAGATGCGAAGATTATTTCGAATTCTCCTCTGGGTTGCCACAATAATAAGGCATCCAGATGCGAAACCGCATCAATAAAGTGAACTGGGGTTTTGCAAATCTCATCAAATTTCAGAAACTACCGGCTCGAAAAACCCGAAAGTCACTGAGATATACGCAGAAAAATATCTAATTTCACAAATTCTAAAAATTATTCCGATACGTTCGGTAGTAGTGAAAAAATCCGCTAAAAATCGATCGATACAAAATCCTTTTATTTCATTCGAAAGAAAAGCAGAAATTGACTTCATTTCAGAGCAAGCTCAGGTATTTTTACCTGCAGACGCTTGGCGCCATCCTATAGTGGAGGTTTTAAAACGGATGTAAAACTTTAAATTATTAAATTTATAGATTAAATTTTTATGCATCTATGCGTAGAATTTTTCGCTGATTTCAAATATGTTAATTTCATGAGTGTCTCTAAATTAGGTGCGGAGATATTAATTATTATTTAATTAATATGATCATTTAATTCAAACTGTCGTTTTAACATGCCCACGGGTTTCCAGAATGAGAAAGGCAGGGTTTCCAGATGCGCAAGTTAAGCAATAAAGGGTAGCAGGTGTTTTAAAAGGAGCCCCATCTCAGAATCTAAGGGGCGTAAAAACTCGAAACGTGCACAGCCTGGCGCAAAAAAAAAATTCCCCTTTCAGAAATTCTAAAAATTATTCTTCTGCCTGAATTACAAGCTGATATATTATTTATTATTTCACTAATTGGTTTATTTCTATTAAATGCTTATTTTAAAAGGCAGTCACGTGATTTTTATTGTAGCGTTGTTCAGAACGGTGTCACATTTTTAAAAATACAGCATAAATGTTACTTATTCAATGTGAAAATTTCATAAGTGTTGATACCACTATTTTCGAATAATAATTTCAGCAAATACCTTAAATTCTTGCTTAAAACCATTTTTAGACCAATGTCAGACGGGCGTCGTTTTTGCTGCTTTTTTGCTTAAGTATTATCCATTCACAATGCTATAGCATTGTGAATGGATAATACTTAAGCAAAAAAGCAGCAAAAAAGAGGCCCGTCTGACATTGGTCTTAAGCTGTAGCGTTCTCTACTATTTTGCGTGCGGTTTTTTGACGGCTTGATGAGATAAATATTACTTATTCAAAATAAAAAATTTCATAAGTGTTGATACCACTATTTTCGAATAGTAATTTCAGCAAATATCTTAAATTGGTTTTTAAGACCGCCACCACCTCGACCAATGTATCTACGGATAAGTTGTAGAAAGGATTTTCGTTCAGATACACTTTTGTTAACAATAGCGTGCGCTCCCTGGTGGTGGAATCTAGAACTAAGAGACCGAGATATCATTTAAATTAGGAAATCTACCAAGGCGATCTGTTTGAAACTAAAATAGTTTTTAACACATAATAAAAGTTTTTAAAAGAATAGCACGAGAAATCTCGGGGGTGGAGAGGCATTAAAAAATGTTTAAAACCTTAGCGTTTTTACCGTTTTATGTGCGGTTTTTCGACGGAGTCCTGAGATAAAAGCTATTTCAATATATAGGGGAGACCGGATCTAGTTGGCTACAGTGGTAAGTAGGCGCAGTCCTCATAAATCGCCTGTTTGTGGATAGATTGTGCAACCAGTCACAGAGTACCTTTCTCGTTGCTTTTTACAATCCTCACTGAGGTTTTGCAGCGTTACCTACGTGCAGTGGACATTTATTACGATTTTTCTGGGTTTTTTTGTACTCATAAGTAATTTTTTGTTGCTTCATTCTTTTTCTAATTTCTAATACTTATCTTAATATTTGCGATTTAACTTGTACAGTTTTTCTTAGTGTATGATTATCTGTACTACCCCATTTGTGGTTTACTTGGATTATTTATGTTTAGAAGGTTACGTGTCCCTTTTATGAAGAAATTTATTATGGGGCTAGTAGGCGCATTGAACATGGCGCAAGTTGGCTCGGTGTCTGGTGTGTGCTGGTAGCTTGAAAAACAGCAAACACCGCAGAAAAGTGGTTGCAATGCAAGATTTTGGGCACACGAGGCTTGCCCGAACGGAGACAGTCGAATTTTTATTTGTGACAACTGTAACTCTGATGATGATATCGAGTAGGATAGAAGTTACTCAATGTTTATGTTTTATTCATTAATTTTATGTCTGTATAATTTAGAATTTACATTGTACGGCGATAACGCCTTTGTTTAAACTTACTATGGTAATAGTGAAATTGATTTCTCTTAACTGCGTGTCTTATTTGAGTTTTATTTAAATTTTTATAAAGCGTGTGCCAACTTACCCCATAGGTATAGGCAACTTGCCCCGTGATGGGAGTAGGTTGGCGCACAATTTCCCTTTTACTTTAGGCTTCCGCTAAGCATAAACTACAAAAGCTACAAACTCAAAACCCCGGGGTATTTATAGCCAAATACCTGTTCTTTAAAAGTGTAGTTAAAGTTTGTTAAAAAACTTAAACAAAAAATTAATAAAAATTAATAACTAAAAACTGCACCTACTAGCCCCGGTCTCTCCTACTTATACAATACTTATTCAATATAAAAATACTATTTTCGAATGGCAATTTCAGAAAATATCTTAAATTGCTGTTTAAGACCGCCACCCCCTCGACTAATATATCTACGGATAAGTTTTTTAACGGAGTTTCGTTCAAATATAGTTTGTTTAAGATTAAAGTATGCTCTTCCCTGTTGGTGGAATGTGGAACTAACAGAACGCGATTTTATTTAAATTAGGAAATCTAACACAGCGAGCTGCTTGAAACTTTAAGATAGTTTATAACACATAATAATTTTTTTTTTTAAGAATGGCACGAGAAATTTCGGGGGGGGGGGGGGGGAGCTAATTTTTTTTTTTTTTAACCTTAGCATTTTTTACCGTTTTATGTGCGGTTTTTAAGGATTTGATAAATATAAATTATCAATTTGGGTTTACTAATTAAGAAATAAAGAGTTTTGAAAGGAATATTAAACAAATCCTCTGTGCGATCTGTGATCACACCTACCCACTTGTTATAAATTCTTCTTTAAATTTCGAAAATAAATTGTTTTCTGATGTTTCTTAAGATAAAGGAACGCTTCTAAGAATATTGGGTGACTTGGAAGCGGTTATCGAATATTTTCGCTCGTGATTACAGTAAATTTTCGTAGTTTAACCCCTTCGGGACGGGAGCCTTTTACGAAATTTTTAATCTTTTGTCACCGTTTTTTAAAAACAGAAATTTGTGTCTTCTTGAATCGAGAAAATGAGCTGATTAAATAAGACAAATTTTACTGTAAAATTTTACTGGTGAGGGAAAAACAAGGATTCTGAGCGCTTCATGCGGCACGTATACGTGTCGCTCGTCCCCAAGGGGTTAAGAAACGCCTGTCTTTTTTTACAGTGCAATTATAATAAGCTTAAAAGAATAAATTTTGTTTATTTCATACGTTCCTTCAATGTGAGAATCACCACAATTATGTAGAATACTTATTGATCATCTACATCGACGTGTTGGATTAGCAGTCTTTGATTGTGCTGTATAATGTGTTCGACAGAATGTCAAAAAGACTGCAAAAGAAATGTCATACATACCTATATTTTCTGGACTATGATTAAGCAGTGACGATGGAGTTTTTACCATTATGTACAGATATATTATATATTTGTTCCATTTTCGCGAGTTTTGCGCTATATGAGGACAAAAATGATGATGCAACAATTAATGACTGTTGTAATACACTGCTCAAAACAATTAAAGGATATTTGAAGTTTTATATAAAATAAAGATATAAACGAAATTTTTTTTGCCGAAAATAGAAGAAGAGAATCACAAATGCAAATTTTTCTGGTTTTCAAACTGTGGAGTATGCAAATTTTGAGTTCGACGTCAAAAACGTCGCTTCAGCGGCAGCGAATGAAATTTGACTTTCAACTGGATAAAAGAGAATGAAGACAAGGATGATCGGCATTCAGTGATTGCTTTGTTTCGATGAGTACGATGTCTCAGCGAAGTCATTTGACAGATTCAGAAGCTTTGAGAATTGTTGGTAGGTTAGAAGGGGGCCAAACTCAAGCCGAAGTAGCGCAAGCCATTGGAGTGTCACAAAGTGTCATTTCCAGGATCTGGAACCGTTTTTTGGAGAGTGGATGTGCAGGCCGAAGACCAGGGCAAGGTCGTAGATGGGCAACAACGCCCAATGAAGATCGGTATTTAGCGTTAACAGCTCGGAGACACCGAACCATTAACGCTACACTTCTCCAACAACACCTTCGCTCGGCTACAGGCACCACGATTTCAACTCAGACTGTCCGAAACCGGCTCCATGCTGTAGGTCTGTATGCTCGCCGACCGATGGTATGTGTTAGATTAACATCAAGGCATCGTCGCGACCGCAGGGAGTGGGCAACCGAGCATGTCAACTGGAGGAGAAATGAATGGAGCAATATTCTGTTTTCTGACGAGTCCCGTTTTTCTGTGCATCCGGATAATAGGCGTATTTTCATCTGGAGGGACCGTGGCAGTAGGAATAATAATGCGTTCGTGCGCGAAAGTGTCAGATTTGGCGGTGGAGAAGTGTTGGTGTATGGTGGCATCTCCATTGACGGGCGCACTGACCTCTACATCATTCGAGATGGAGCTCTGACTGGTCGCCGATATAGTAGTCCCTTACGCTGCAGCAATCGGAGATAACTTCATTTTAATGGACCATAACTGCAGGCCACATCGTGCAAACCTGGTGGAGGATTTCCTTTTCGAGGAAGGAATCGTTCGAATGGAATGGCCCGCGTGTTCTCCAGACATGAATCCAATCGAGCACGTTTGGGACGCTCTAGGAAGACGAGTTTCTGGCCGCCAACAACCCCCACAAACTCTCCAAGAACTGGAAAGAGCTCTTCTGGAAGAGTGGGGCAGAATACCCCAACTCGTCATTAATAGCCTCATTGAGTCCATGCCTCAAAGGTGTTCAACGTTGCTGGCCGCCCGTGGAAACCATACCCCCTACTGAAAATGATTTTCTTTGAAGAAAACACCTTTTCATATTCTTTTTTTCTCATATGCACAAATTGTGTTTTTTTCCTTTAGTACACAAATGCGCAATAAAATGCATTTTTTTCTGCCAAACATGTGTAATTTATTCTCATATAACCTACTATGTCTGTCGACCATGTATCAATCAGCTAAACAGTTTACCAGATACAAAATCCACCTAAAACTGCAATATCCTTTAATTGTTTTGAGCAGCGTATAATACTATAAAATAATAAGCGTTTTTGCATCTGAAATAGGAGAACAATATGGCAAGCTTCTTATAACAATGAATTTTCAGGTTATCGTTGGATGTGTCAATTTTGGTTGTCACCACTTTATAAAATAACAATCGAGTTTAATTCACTCCACGCATAAGCAATAAGATGTAACGCAAATAAGTAGGTTGAAAAACTAAGAGCTATAGATGTTTTAGCTCAGAAGATACCATTGTTTGGAGTGCAACCTCTTTAGTCTGGCAATCTTCCCAAGCCTTCGCCTAAGTAGTGAGCCTTTACTGGTTATATCTTACTTCTGTATTATATGAAAATACATTATATTATATATATATCGCATATACAATGTACTTAGTGCTTTACAATATATTACACATTAATATAGACAAAACAATTACACGACACTTATAATTTATTTAATTTTAATGCATTAGCGCATACTGAAACTTTCGCAAATGCTCCGAAACAAAAGTCATTAAAATTTATCACATTATATTCATAAATGTAATAAAAATATGATTACTACAAATAAAACGGATGTATTAAGAATTAATCTTAGTTTCTGTATAAGTTAATACGTTTCACATCGTGAAATTTTCCATCATCACAATTATAGGCTAAAAGACTAAATTTTGTTTATCTCATACATTTCTTCCATGTGAGTATCCCCACAATAATGCAATATACGTATAGTCTACATCGATTAGATTAGCAGTCTACGGGCATGCAGTATAAAGTTTTCGACAGAATGTGAAAAAGACTGGAAAAATTTTTTGAAACTATTTTGATAAAAGCAAAAAAAGTACGCACCGAGAGGGTTAAGAAGTGACGTTGGAGTTTTTACCATTATGTACTGATGTATAATATATTTTTTCCATTTTCACATGTTTTACTGTAATACTGAGGACAAAAATGTGATGCAACAATTAATGACTGTTGTAACATAATACTCTAAAATAAACAAGCGTTTTTGCATCAGAAATAGGACAACAATGTGATAAACTTCTTGGAACAAATGAATATTCAGGTTATTGTTGAATGTGTCAATTTTGGTTGTGATTACATTCATGCGTCAGTTATAAGATGTACGCCAAATAAGTAGGTGGGAAAGTTTAGAGCTATAGCTGTTTTATACCATTACCTGGAGTGCAAGTTCTTTAGTCGGCAACCTTCGTAAGCCTTCGTGTCAAGTGGTGAGCCTTTATTGATTATACCTTACTTCTCTATCATATAAAGATACATTAATATATACATATCCCATATGAAATTTATTTAGTGCTTTACAATGCATTACATATTAATATACACAAAAAAATTACACGACAATTATAATTTATTTTCAGCATTTTAATGCATTAGCGTAGCGCACAGTGAAACGTTTACGAAATTTATCATATTATATAGTCATAAATGTAATAAAATTATGATTACTACAAATAAAAAGGCTGTGTATTAAAAAGCAATGTTAACTTCAGTATAAATTATTACGTTTTACATTATGAAATTTTGCATCATCAAGATTATAGTAGCTAAAAGATTAAATTTTGTAAAGAAATGTCATGTATACATATATTTATCTAATTATGATCAAGAAGTGACGATAGAGTTTTCACCATTATGTACAGATATATTATATATATATTTTTTTTTTCCATTTTCAGTGTTTTTACTGTAATATGAGGACAAAAATGAAGACACAAGAATTAATAATTGTTGTATTATAATGCTGTAAAATAGCAAGCGTTTTTACATTACAAATTGGACAACAATGTGATAATTTACTTATAACAATGAATTTTCATGTTATTGTTGAATGTGTGAATTTTTATTGTTATCACGTTGTAAAATAACAATCGGGTTTAATTAACTCACGCATCAGTTATAACACGTACAATAAATAAGTAGGTTGAAAAGTTAAGAACGGTACATGTTTTAACTCAGAAGATACTATTACTTGGAGTGCACTTTCTTTCGTCAGCAACCTTCGCCAGCCTTCGTATCAAGTGGTGAGCCTTTACTGATTATATATCTTACTTCTCTGTTATATGAAGATACATTAATAAATGTATATTCCGTAATAAAATGTATTTAGTGCTTTATAATATATTACATATTAATATAGACAAAACAATTACACAAAACTTATAATTTATTTTCAGAATTTAAATGCATTAGCGCACAATGAAACTTTCGCGAATGCAGCTAATCAAAAGTTATTAAAATTTATCAAATTATATCCATAAATGCAATAAAAATATGATTACTACAAATAAAATTGCTGTGTATTAAGAATTATATTAACTTCAGTATAAGTTATTACGTTTTACATCATGAAATTTTGCATCTTCAAGATTATAGTTGCTAAAAGATTAAATTTTGTAAAGAAATGTCATGTATACATATATTTCTCTAATTATGATTAAGAAGTGACGATAGAGTTTTCACCATTATGTACAGATATATTATATATATATATTTTTTTTTTCATTTTCGCTGTTTTTACTGTAATATGAGGACAAAAATGAAGACACAAGAATTAATAATTGTTGTATTATAATGCTGTAAAATAGCACGCGTTTTTACATTACAAATTGGACAACAATGTGATAATTTTCTTATAACAATGAATTTTCATGTTATTGTTGAATGTGTGAATTCTTATTGTTATCACGTTGTAAAATAACAATCGCGTTTAATTAACTCACGCATCAGTTATAACACGTACAATAAATAAATAGGTTGAAAAGTTAAGAACGGTACATGTTTTAACTCAGAAGATACTATTACTTGGAGTGCACTTTCTTTCGTCAGCAACCTTCGCCTGCCTTCGTATCAAGTGGTGAGCCTTTACTGATTATATATCTTACTTCTCTGTTATATGAAGATACATTAATAAATGTATATTCCGTATAAAATGTATTTAGTGCTTTATAATATATTACATATTAATATAGACAAAACAATTACACAAAACTTATAATTTATTTTCAGAATTTAAATGCATTAGCGCACAATGAAACTTTCGCGAATGCAGCGAAACAAAAGTTATTAAAATTTATCAAATTATATCCATTTGTTACCTCTAAAATTTATTACAAATTTTTACCATATTTAATTGTTGACAATTGCTAAATTTCGGCGAGTAAATGAACCAAAATTTACTGGTAAGTTTAAATAGTAAAAAAAAATCTTAGAAATGGGTAGCTATGCAGTAGCGTAATACTGCAGAAAAAAGAAAAGTGCAGCAAATTGGCATTTAACAAAGAAAAAACTATCAAGGGCTTTTTCAAATAAACAATTTCATAACAATTTCATTTCCCTTTTTTTTTTTTTTTTTTTTTTTTTTTTTTTTTTAAGTAACGGAAATGTACATCAAAGAAATGTTACCAGTACCATAAAAATGAATGAATTAAGTGAAAATTTATATTTCATCTCCTTAGTTGGTGATGATTTGTGTAAATCTGGTTTGTCCGAGTTTTTTGCTTATCCGAGGTGAGTTTGGTCCATATTAACTCGGATAATCGGGACTCTAGTTGTCACTTTTTGCTATTTTCGCAATAATCCTACTTTGCGTTGTTTAAAGTCAGAAAAATATCAATAAGATCAGAAATCAAATTCTATAAAACGATGTCTGAAAAATAAATTAAGAACTACGCTATCCACTCTGCTTTTCTCAATTTTTTAGGGTGTGGGGGTCGTGGCTGGCGTAGGCCGCTTCGCAGTAGGGATGGACATTATTTAACGTATTAGGATTAAAAAAAAAACACTGTTACTATGCTGAAACCTAATATCCTATTAATATGTTACCGAAAAGTCCCTGTTAATTAAATAACATATGGTTTTAAATGGCAGCGTCTTCATTCATTTGCCTTAATCAAGAACTCAATTTCGTGCCTCTAAAATAGAACAACATTCACTAAAAACGTCCTCAATCGTTTCTTTTGAGACGTGCGCATCTTCACTCTCTAGTTATAGGCGACTCTGTTAGATGTGTGGTGCTAAAAAATTATTTTACATTTCATGAATCCCCAATGCATGAATAGTAACAACTTGTAGCACTAATTAAACGCTTTTCCGGTTTGGTGCCTGGTGCTAGGTCACCACCATTCTTTCTCCGATTCTGACTGTGCAAAGCAGAGCATAAACGAAACACTGAAACAAATAGTAGATCAGAAAAATATCTGAAAATTGGTAAGAAAAAAGTTCATGCTTGACATGTTTTGTACGCATAAATCGTATATATATATATTAATATATATATTAAATGTTTTCATTTAGCTTTTCCTTAACAAAAAGCTAAGTTTGACTTTCTAAAAACCAGCAAAGTTTTGTCTAACTTTTGACCTAACCAGTCTTTTTCAAACTAAAAATACACTTTCGTGCTTTTTTTTCTTGTTTTGCTTCTAATTTCCAATGAGAAAATTAAAAAACTTATATACCTATTAATTATATTGCCAAATATATAGCTCAGTTACACATTAGAAATGAGGAATAGGAATTACAATGAATTTCTTTGAACATAAAATTGCAAAAATTCAGGGATTTTTTTTTTTTTTTTTTTTTTTTTTTTAATAGATAGCACAACAATACCCCTGTTCAATATTCCATACTAAAATTGAACAATTTTACATAATTTAAAAGTATCGATTTTTAACCCCCCCCCCCCCCCCCCAAAAAAAAAAAAAAAAAAAAAAAACAGCAAAATTTGAGTTTAGAATAATTAAATTTATAAAAAGTACCTTTTTGAAACGTTTAAGTAAAATTCATTTATTTATAAATTTATGCCTTAAAAATATGAATTCTCGATTTTGGATAGAAAGTCCATTTTCAAAAATTACGAAACACTATTTGACTGCATCCAAATAAAATGCAGGAATTTATAATTTTTTAATTGATTACCGCGTTTAAAACGTGCATATTAGAACTTAGATTGATTTCAATTGAAAACAGCAATGGAAAACTAACCGCAAATAATTCCTCAATTCATTTGGAAAATTTTTCATTACGCCATCTGTAAATCTAGTTCTTAACGTATAAAATGATCTATTATCACTTAGTAAGCATCTGAATAAACAGAGATAATAGAACATATTTGCAATTATTTATCTCTTAAAATTTTCTGTGGTCAATATAACATTTGCTTATTTTGAAACATTTGTTACCAAAGTGTTTTAGGTTAAAACAATATGCTAAAGGAAAATTTTGTCTCAGTGGAACGAATGAAAGAGTGTTTTGCACATCGAGTAATTATTATGAGGAAGTAATGGGAAAGGATTGGGGCCTCCGTGGCCGAGTGGTTAAGACACCACGCTGCTAATCGCTTTAGAGCGTAGGAAGCTTGTCGGGTTCAACTCCCGCTGGCTCCTTTGCACACTCTTTGTGGAGCTCCCGGATGTAAAAATTCTCTGTGTTGTAAATTTCATTGTGCTATCTTGTCCCTGTATATCGACGATGACTTATAAGCGGGCCTTGTTGTCAAGCACATAAGTCTGATGTATGTGTCCAATAAAACACTGTCCAAACAACACATTATCTGTGTTGATATTTTGAATGAGAGATATTTATGGACAGTTTCTTTGAATATTTTAAAGGGTTATTACTACGTACTCATGGAGGGGTTTTTTTTTTGGGGGGGGGGGCAGGGAGGGGTGATTCTCATACTATAAATTTCGTTTTTTGGCCAAGTATTTTTAATATTTTTGTTTTATCATTGCGTTTAATGGGAGCCGGAAAACATTTAATTTCTGTGATTTTATTTCGCTGAAAAAAAAAGAAAGAAAACAGCCTCTTATAATTTGTGAGAAAACTTAATTTTAGTACAGTTATAATTAGTTTGAAAAACATATTTGTACGAAAGAAATTTGTTTGAACGAATTTCATTTGATTAAAAGTATATAAATAATATTTTTGTGTTCTTGTGAAATTAGCTTTGAATATGCGTTGACAGATATGGCTGCTATGAAGTCGGGGATCAAATTTCTCTTTTTTAGTACTTTCCACCCTAGTTGAAAAGTGTTTATGAATTCGGATTCTTTGTCCATCTGTCTGTCCTTGCTCTAACTCGTGTAAATATTGTCCGATTGCCATGAAATGGATATATGTTATTCTTGGGCTTTAGTATGGCTTGTTCGGTATTGAAAAGGAAGTGTGTAGCATTTTCTGTTCATTTACAGGGCCATTCAAAAGAATTCCGTTACATTACGGTATATGGGGGGAAATCGCTTGCCGTGTATTTTAATGATATTACAGTATTTAAAACACATTTAAATTGATATACATCACTGAGGTGTACTGCAAGGTTCTTACTATAGAATATGGTGTGCATAGAACTTATCGTTTATTTACAGGAACACACAAAAGTATTTCGATATAGAAGAAAATGAGCAATAATTGAACTATTGAAGCCTACGCATAATAATTGCTGGAAGTGCGTTTTCATTTTGAAATTTAACTATTTTTTAAATATTACTTGGTGTGTATAAATTCTAGATCATATACAAGGTCGAACAAAAGTTACCAACAACATTCGTCTATTAGCTGAAATTGCTGAGCGGAAATTTTTAACTGTGCTATGCGTTTAACTGTACTGACATTTAGCATATTATGTAGTATGCATGCATATCTGTAGATTATATACAGGGCTACAAAAAAATCGTATATTTTAACGACTATTCATGGTAATAGCAGAAAATGTGTTTTCAAATGCATTCTGCATTTTCCAAATTGTTCATTAAGACGTCATCTTCCACCTTTGTAAATTGTGAAATTTTGTTATAGTATTCTGAATGTGTTGGAAAGTGTTTCATAATCTAAGCTATATGCAATTTTTTTTTTAAGAAATCGTGTTTTTAAAACTGTGTTTAATATTATACAGTGCGTGTTTCTTATCGTTTACCAATAACTAATGTCTAAGCCGTTAGCTTTAGAGGCATAGCCAGTTTCGAAAATGTTTCAAATTTTGTTTTGCATCCCATAAAAATCGATTTACATTACAACAATTACTTTTTAAATAGGTAAGGAATTACAAATTTTATACATATGCCTGCATCCTATAAGTTTTATTTAGAAGTTTTTCCATGTTTTAACAAGTAAAACAACAAAAATTTATTCTTGTATGGTCAAAACTTACTGAGTTATGATACTTGGAATTTTATGAATTTTCAATGTTTTAATCACCATAAATGGAAAAACATGTTTTTAGTGTCAGAAAACGCGAAAAATGCATGAAATTCAAAGTATTATAACTAGGTAAGTTTTTGTCTTGCAAAAATTAAGTTTCTAGCCACAAACTGATTGTGATTCATCTGAATATAAAACAGCATTTATAATTACGTCAAAAAATTACTTCAGACATTTTTTTGAAAGGCCTTCTAATTAAAACATCCGTCGACCGGATATACAGCGATTAGTTATATGCTGTAAAAATAACAGGTTGTTGGAACCTGTTACCTGTACAAGTGTGGAACGATGTAACCTGTTAACCAAAAGTACAGTGGCTAGAATAGATATATTCTAGGCACTATACCAAAAGTAACTATATTTCCCATCTCTACTTCGCAAGATGATCCATCCTTCTTTTCTCAGTTTTTTAGGGAGGCTGATGTATTGCCGTATCGCCCGCCAAACAATAACCTCGAAACCACAGCGGTCGCCCGGCAATCTCAGAGCCACGACCCCTACTCTTTCCGCTTTTCCATGTTTTTTATTTGATGAATTTGGCTTTTAAAATTCTCCGCCAAGAAATCGCAGAGCGTGGTATTCTGGGCGCATATCCCAGGTCTGAGGTAACTTTTAATTTCTATTAAACACTCACTAATACACCGGAAGTATTTGAAAGCTAATTTCACTGAGTTAAAAATATCGAAAAGCGGGAAACATAGACTTCTCATAGTCTTACCTTTACTCTGAGACGGGATAGGTGGGGCTAGGCGCAGGGGTCGGCAAGTAATATTAAGTGGGGTCCGAATACTTTTGAAAAATTTTATCTAGGTCCAGAGAAAAAAGCGCATAGCCCAGTGGTAGGAGAGCAAAAAAAGGCCGAATTCGGAATTAATTAGGGGAAAGCTGGAAATTGTTTTAATCCCTTCAGTTTAGGTCTAGAATGAATATGCTATGTTTCCCCTCTTGTACTAGTTGAGCGTTAGGAAATATGTATACATTTATAATTAAAAAACCGTTTTTTTACATACCATAACAGTATCTCCAAACAGCTAACTCTGTTAAAAACATTGTCAATGCAAATGTTGTAGAGCTTAAAATTCTGAGTAAAATGAGTACCTACACTTAATAGTTTTGTTGAACATTAAGGTCACAATTCCACTTTAAAGTTTTAGACCCGTGGTCAGGGGGTTGAACTCAGAATTAATTCGGAGAAAACTGGAAATTGTTTTAATCCCTTCACTTTAGGTCTAAAATGAACGTACTATGTTTTCTTCCTCGTACTTGGGTGAATGTTAGAAAATATGTACATATTTATTTTCGAAAAACACGTTTTTTTAAATTACTTTAACAATATCTCAAAACAGCTAACTCAATAAAAAACATTGTCAATACAAATGTTGTAAAGCTTAAAATTCTGAAAAAAATGAGTACCATCATTAATGTTTTTGTTCAACATTAAGGTCGCAATTCTATTTCAGAATTTTGCCTTAATCGCTAATCAAGAGCTTGAAGCCAGGAGAGACCAAGTTAACTTAACAATATCTCAAAACAGCTAACTCTACCAAAAACATTGTCAGTACAAAAGTTGTAGAGCCTAAAATTCTGAGTAAAATGAGTACCTACACTTAATATTTTTGTTCAATATTAAGGCCGCACAGTTTTGAGATATTATTAAATTAACTTGGTCTCTCCTGGCTTCAAGCTCTTGATTTGAAAATTTTTGAAATAGAATTGCGACCTTAATGTTGAACAAAAATATTAATGATGGTACTCATTTAATTCAGAATTTCAAGCTCTACAACATTTGTACTGACAATGTTTTTTATAGAGTTAGCTGTTTAGAGATATTGTTAAGGTAATTAAAAAAAACGTGTTTTTCAAAAATAAATATGTACATATTTTCTAACATTAACCCAAGTACGAGGAAGAAAACATAGTACGTTCATTTTAGACCTAAACTGGAGGGATTAAAACAATTTCCAGTTTTCTCCTAATTAATTCTGAGTTCAAACCCCTGACCATGGGTCTAAAACTTTAAAGTGGAATTGTGACCTTATTGTTCAACAAAAATGTTAAGTGTAGGTACTCATTTTACTCAGAATTTTAAGCTCTACAACATTTGTATTTACAATGTTTTTGACAGAGTTAGCTATTTGGAGGTACTGTTATAGTATGTAAAAAAATGTGTTTTTTGACTATAAATATATACATATTTCCTAACGCTCACCTAGTACGAGGGGGAAAACATAGCATATTCATTCTAGACCTAAACTGAAGGGATTAAAACAATTTCCAGCTTTCCCCTAATTATCCGAATTACACCCCCTAACCACTGGGCTATAAGTACTTATTAAGTAAGTAATATAAGTAAAGTAATATAAATAAGTTAATATAAGTAAAGTAATATAAATAAGTTAATATAAGTAAATTAAATGAGTAAAGTAATATAAGTTAAGTAATATAAGTAAGATATGCCTGGAGTTTTTCTTGACGAGCTTCACTGCCAAGAGAAAAGTTTTTATGGTGATGAGTTGTTGCGTAGTGTCGCAAACCGCATCGCCGGCCGATTCGACATTCTTTTCTCAGTTTTTAGGGGAGCTGGTGTAGTGCCGTATCTACGGCCGATCCGCCCCCCTTTTTTCATTTTTTTAGGGGGGCGTAGAGTAGTGCCGTATCTCCGGCCGATCCGCCCCCCTTTTTTCAGTTTTTTAGGGGGGCGTAGAGTAGTGCCGTATCTCCGGCCGATCCGCCCCCCTTTTTTTAGTTTTTTAGGGGGCGTAGAGTAGTGCCGTATCTCCGGCCGATCCGCCCCCCTTTTTTCAGTTTTTTAGGGGGCGTAGAGTAGTGCCGTATCTCCGGCCTATCCGCCCCTCTTTTTTCATTTTTTTAGGGGGGCGTAGAGTAGTGCCGTATCTCCGGCCGATCCGCCCCCCTTTTTTCAGTTTTTTAGGGGGGCGTAGAGTAGTGCCGTATCTCCGGCCGATCCGCCCCCCTTTTTTCAGTTTTTTAGGGGGGCGTAGAGTAGTGCCGTATCTCCGGCCGATCCGCCCCCCTTTTTTCAGTTTTTTAGGGGGGCGTAGAGTAGTGCCGTATCTCCGGCCGATCCGCCCCCCTTTTTTCAGTTTTTTAGGGGGGCGTAGAGTAGTGCCGTATCTCCGGCCGATCCGCCCCCCTTTTTTCAGTTTTTTAGGGGGGCGTAGAGTAGTGCCGTATCTCCGGCCGATCCGCCCGCCTTTTTTCAGTTTTTTAGGGGGGCGTAGAGTAGTGCCGTATCTCCGGCCGATCCGCCCCCCTTTTTTCAGTTTTTTAGGGGGGCGTAGAGTAGTGCCGTATCTCCAACCGATCCGCCCGCCTTTTTTCATTTTTTTAGGGGGCATAGAGTAGTGCCGTATCTCCGGCCGATCCGCCCCCCTTTTTTCAGTTTTTTAGGGGGGCGTAGAGTAGTGCCGTATCTCCGGCCGATCCGCCGCCCTTTTTTCAGTTTTTTAGGGGGGCGTAGAGTAGTGCCGTATCTCCGGCCGATCCGCCCCCCTTTTTTCAGTTTTTTAGGGGGGCGTAGAGTAGTGCCGTATCTCCGGCCGATCCGCCCCCCTTTTTTCATTCTTTTAGGGGGGCGTAGAGTAGTGCCGTATCTCCGGCCGATCCGCCCCCCTTTTTTCAGTTTTTTAGGGGGGCGTAGAGTAGTGCCGTATCTCCGGCCGATCCGCCCCCCTTTTTTCAGTTTTTTAGGGGGGCGTAGAGTAGTGCCGTATCTCCGGCCGATCCGCCCCCCTTTTTTCAGTTTTTTAGGGGGGCGTAGAGTAGTGCCGTATCTCCGGCCGATCCGCCCCCCTTTTTTCAGTTTTTTAGGGGGGCGTAGAGTAGTGCCGTATCTCCGGCCGATCCGCCCCCTTTTTTCAGTTTTTTAGGGGGGCGTAGAGTAGTGCCGTATCTCCGGCCGATCCGCGCCCCTTTTTTCAGTTTTTTAGGGGGGCGTAGAGTAGTGCCGTATCTCCGGCCGATCCGTCCCCCTTTTTTCAGTTTTTTAGGGGGGCGTAGAGTAGTGCCGTATCTCCGGCCGATCCGCCCCCCTTTTTCAGTTTTTTAGGGGGGCGTAGAGTAGTGCCGTATCTCCGGCCGATCCGCCCCCCTTTTTTCATTTTTTTAGGGGGGCGTAGAGTAGTGCCGTATCTCCGGCCGATCCGCCCCCCTTTTTTCAGTTTTTTAGGGGGGCGTAGAGTAGTGCCGTATCTCCGGCCGATCCGCCCCCCTTTTTTCAATTTTTTAGGGGGCGTAGAGTAGTGCCGTATCTCCACCGATCCGCCCCCCTTTTTTCAGTTTTTTAGGGGGGCGTAGAGTAGTGCCGTATCTCCGGCCGATCCGCCCCCCTTTTTTCAGTTTTTTAGGGGGGCGTAGAGTAGTGCCGTATCTCCGGCCGATCCGCCCCCCTTTTTTCATTTTTTTAGGGGGGCGTAGAGTAGTGCCGTATCTCCGGCCGATCCGCCCCCCTTTTTTCATTTTTTAGGGGGGCGTAGAGTAGTGCCGTATCTCCGGCCGATCCGCCCCCCTTTTTTCATTTTTTTAGGGGGGCGTAGAGTAGTGCCGTATCTCCGGCCGATCCGCCCCCTTTTTTCAGTTTTTTAGGGGGGCGTAGAGTAGTGCCGTATCTCCGGACGATCCGCCCCCCTTTTTTCAGTTTTTTAGGGGGGCGTAGAGTAGTGCCGTATCTCCGGACGATCCGCCCCCCTTTTTTCAGTTTTTTAGGGGGGCGTAGAGTAGTGCCGTATCTCCGGCCGATCCGCCCATCTTTTTTCAGTTTTTTAGGGGGGCGTAGAGTAGTGCCGTATCTCCGGCCGATCCGCCCCCCTTTTTTCAGTTTTTTAGGGGGGCGTAGAGTAGTGCCGTATCTCCGGCCGATCCGCCCCCCTTTTTTCAGTTTTTTAGGGGGGCGTAGAGTAGTGCCGTATCTCCGGCCGATCCGCCCCCCTTTTTTCAGTTTTTTAGGGGGGCGTAGAGTAGTGCCGTATCTCCGGCCGATCCGCCGCCCTTTTTTCAGTTTTTTAGGGGGGCGTAGAGTAGTGCCGTATCTCCGGCCGATCCGCCGCCCTTTTTTCAGTTTTTTAGGGGGGCGTAGAGTAGTGCCGTATCTCCGGCCGATCCGCCCCCCTTTTTTCAGTTTTTTAGGGGGGCGTAGAGTAGTGCCGTATCTCCGGCCGATCCGCCCCCCTTTTTTCATTTTTTTAGGGGGGCGTAGAGTAGTGCCGTATCTCCGGCCGATCCGCCCCCCTTTTTTCAGTTTTTTAGGGGGGCGTAGAGTAGTGCCGTATCTCCGGCCGATCCGCCCCCCTTTTTTCAGTTTTTTAGGGGGGCGTAGAGTAGTGCCGTATCTCCGGCCGATCCGCCCCCCTTTTTTCAGTTTTTTAGGGGGGCGTAGAGTAGTGCCGTATCTCCGGCCGATCCGCCCCCCTTTTTTCAGTTTTTTAGGGGGGCGTAGAGTAGTGCCGTATCTCCGGCCGATCCGCCCCCTTTTTTCAGTTTTTTAGGGGGGCGTAGAGTAGTGCCGTATCTCCGGCCGATCCGCGCCCCTTTTTTCAGTTTTTTAGGGGGGCGTAGAGTAGTGCCGTATCTCCGGCCGATCCGCCCCCCTTTTTTCAGTTTTTTAGGGGGGCGTAGAGTAGTGCCGTATCTCCGGCCGATCCGCCCCCCTTTTTTCAGTTTTTTAGGGGGGCGTAGAGTAGTGCCGTATCTCCGGCCGATCCGCCCCCCTTTTTTCATTTTTTTAGGGGGGCGTAGAGTAGTGCCGTATCTCCGGCCGATCCGCCCCCCTTTTTTCAGTTTTTTAGGGGGGCGTAGAGTAGTGCCGTATCTCCGGCCGATCCGCCCCCCTTTTTTCAATTTTTTAGGGGGCGTAGAGTAGTGCCGTATCTCCACCGATCCGCCCCCCTTTTTTCAGTTTTTTAGGGGGGCGTAGAGTAGTGCCGTATCTCCGGCCGATCCGCCCCCCTTTTTTCAGTTTTTTAGGGGGGCGTAGAGTAGTGCCGTATCTCCGGCCGATCCGCCCTCCTTTTTTCATTTTTTTAGGGGGGCGTAGAGTAGTGCCGTATCTCCGGCCGATCCGCCCCCCTTTTTTCATTTTTTAGGGGGGCGTAGAGTAGTGCCGTATCTCCGGCCGATCCGCCCCCCTTTTTTCATTTTTTTAGGGGGGCGTAGAGTAGTGCCGTATCTCCGGCCGATCCGCCCCCCTTTTTTCAGTTTTTTAGGGGGGCGTAGAGTAGTGCCGTATCTCCGGCCGATCCGCCCCCCTTTTTTCAGTTTTTTAGGGGGGCGTAGAGTAGTGCCGTATCTCCGGACGATCCGCCCCCCTTTTTTCAGTTTTTTAGGGGGGCGTAGAGTAGTGCCGTATCTCCGGCCGATCCGCCCATCTTTTTTCAGTTTTTTAGGCGGGCGTAGAGTAGTGCCGTATCTCCGGCCGATCCGCCCCCCTTTTTTCAGTTTTTTAGGGGGGCGTAGAGTAGTGCCGTATCTCCGGCCGATCCGCCCCCCTTTTTTCAGTTTTTTAGGGGGGCGTAGAGTAGTGCCGTATCTCCGGCCGATCCGCCCCCCTTTTTTCAGTTTTTTAGGGGGGCGTAGAGTAGTGCCGTATCTCCGGCCGATCCGCCTCCCTTTTTTCAGTTTTTTAGGGGGGCGTAGAGTAGTGCCGTATCTCCGGCCGATCCGCCCCCCTTTTTTCAGTTTTTTAGGGGGGCGTAGAGTAGTGCCGTATCTCCGGCCGATCCGCCCCCCTTTTTTCAGTTTTTTAGGGGGGCGTAGAGTAGTGCCGTAGCTCCGGCCGATCCGCCCCCCTTTTTTCAGTTTTTTAGGGGGGCGTAGAGTAGTGCCGTATCTCCGGCCGATCCGCCCCCCTTTTTTCAGTTTTTTAGGGGGGCGTAGAGTAGTGCCGTATCTCCGGCCGATCCGCCCCCCTTTTTTCAGTTTTTTAGGGGGGCGTAGAGTAGTGCCGTATCTCCGGCCGATCAGCCCCCCTTTTTTCAGTTTTTTAGGGGGCGTAGAGTAGTGCCGTATCTCCGGCCGATCCGAACCCCTTTTTACAGTTTTTTAGGGGGGCGTAGAGTAGTGCCGTATCTCCGGCCGATCCGCCCCCCTTTTTTCATTTTTTTAGGGGGGCGTAGAGTAGTGCCGTATCTCCGGCCGATCCGCCCCCCTTTTTTCATTTTTTAGGGGGGCGTAGAGTAGTGCCGTATCTCCGGCCGATCCGCCCCCCTTTTTTCAGTTTTTTAGGGGGGCGTAGAGTAGTGCCGTATCTCCGGCCGATCCGCCCCCCTTTTTTCAGTTTTTTAGGGGGGCGTAGAGTAGTGCCGTATCTCCGGCCGATCCGCCCCCTTTTTTCAGTTTTTTAGGGGGGCGTAGAGTAGTGCCGTATCTCCGGCCGATCCGCCCCCCTTTTTTCATTTTTTAGGGGGGCGTAGAGTAGTGCCGTATCTCCGGCCGATCCGCCCCCCTTTTTTCATTTTTTTAGGGGGGCGTATAGTAGTGCCGTATCTCCGGCCGATCCGCCCCCCTTTTTTCATTTTTTTAGGGGGGCGTAGAGTAGTGCCGTATCTCCGGCCGATCCGCCCCCCTTTTTTCAGTTTTTTAGGGGGGCGTAGAGTAGTGCCGTATCTCCGGCCGATCCGTCCCCCTTTTTTCAGTTTTTTAGGGGGGCGTAGAGTAGTGCCGTATCTCCGCCGATCCGCCCCCCTTTTTTCAGTTTTTTAGGGGGGCGTAGAGTAGTGCCGTATCTCCGGCCGATCCGCCCCCCTTTTTTCAGTTTTTTAGGGGGGCGAAGAGTAGTGCCGTATCTCCGGCCGATCCGCCCCCCTTTTTTCAGTTTTTTAGGGGCGTAGAGTAGTGCCGTATCTCCGGTCGATCCGCCCCTCATTTTTCAGTTTTTTAGGGGGACTTGGTGTAGTGCCGTATTGCTGGCCGATCCCCTCTTCTTTGGTACACGATTTTTATGATCCAAGACCTGATGTTGCACGGCTGCTAGAGAGCAAAGAAAGAAGGAGGAAGCTTTCACACAGGGAAACTAAAGAGACTCATGAGCTTGCCGAAATATTCTGTCTGTATCTATACATACAACACTTTAATCAATGGAAAATAGGGACTATCAGGAGAAGTCTTAAACTCTAGAATGCCGATTGCCTTCAACAAAATTAGAACAGCTTTTTTATGATCCAAGACCTGTTGTTTCTGGTTTTCTAAAGAGCAAAGAAAGGAGGAAGCTTTCACATAGAGATATCTATGAGACCCATGAACTTGTCAAAAAATTATTTCCTAAAAACCGTACATTGCAAAGAAACTTAACGTTTGTAATTATTGTTGTAGCATTTTGAAAACGTTATGAAATGTTAATAAAGTTTTAATTTTAAGACATGAAAAACAGAATCGTTCTTCTTGCCTGTTTAATTCCACTGTTTTTTTGCATAAGACCTTACTTTGAATAAAAGTTTTAAAACATTGTAATTATTGTTGCAGCATTCTGGAAATATTTTATATAAAGAATTTGATTTTTTAAAGCAAATTGCAAAATATATTTCCTTTTTAGTTCCACTCTGCTAACAAAATGCAGTGACTTTTAAAATCCAAAAATGTTTCAAAATCTTTAATTTTTATTGATTTGACATTTTGAAAACATGTTATAAAAATTTTTATGGTATTTTTTTTTTTTTTCAGTTTCATGATTTTTAAACATCAAGGGTAAAATCTGTTTTCTCGATTAGTTCCGCTTTTGGCCTAAAACTATTGTGTGAGTGCCAAAGTTCTGGATTTAGATTTTTTAAGTCCTGCTTTATGGAAATCCAAAATTTCACATTTTTCTTCCAAGTAGTTTTCAAATTATGCTTAAAAAACGGCAAAATGGTGGTTTAAGGGGCCGTCTATGATAGAAGTGAGTAAATTTTTGAAATTTATTCTGCTATCCTGTAATCAAACAGTTTTCATAGACGCTTAAACGTGCCTTGATCAAGAAGGCGGCTCTCTCGGTTAACAATCCAGTACCGAACTTCAATTTGGATACAGCCCTTAAAATACGCTCGTTTTAAAATAATTAATTTCTCGGAAACTTATGGCACGAATGGCATAAAAATTTGCTTATAGGCTAATTGAAAGGTGTAGAGTTCATTTATGCTGTCAGAATTGTGTACTGCCATTGAACAAAACAAAGTTACGGTTCGCTTTAATATGTAAATGGCCCCTTAAACAAATTTTATATACATCATTTAAAAGTAGACTTTATTTCCAATCGTTCGGTACCAGTAACTTTCTTGTACGATAATTTGTTGAGAAGTTAGTAGGGGGTGTTTACTTTTTTTTTCCACGACTGTACAACATTTGTCAGAAGAACTCATGCGGAACGCGAGATTAGACGCTTTCAGTCGTGACGTTTATTGTTTATTGTTATTAACACATACATCTGACTTGTGTGCTTGACATCTAGGTCCGTTTATAAGTCATCGTCAATATACAGGGACGAGATAGCACAATGAAATTTACAACACAGAGAAATTACATCCTGGAGCTCCACAAAGAGTGTGCAATGGATCCAGCGAGAGTCGAACTCGCAGACCTCTGCTGCTCTCAATGCTTGGCGGCTGGCAGCGCGGTGTCCTAACCGCTCTCGTGACGTGAGATATGACGTTTTGCTTGGATACTGACTCCAAACAAACCGTTGCTATGCTGTGTTTTCTATTTTTACTATATTTTATAGCTATATTTTGCATATATCTCATAGATATATGTTTTAATACTTTATATGCAGTGGTAACAAATTCTACAATTTATATTTAATAAGATATGAAACATAGCAACCGTTTGTTTGGAGTCAGTTTCCAAGCAAAACGTCATGATTGACGTCACACTGAAAGCGTCTAATCACAGTCAGGTGAAATCCAGCCACCTCATTGGTTCTGCGGTCGCGTGGTTCAAGACAGCAATTCACCTCATTGGTTCTGCGGTCGCGTGGTTCAAGACAGCAATTCCTTTTTGCGGTTGGATGAATCTCCGCCTTTTTCCTCCATTTGAAACGGAGTGGGGTGGGGGAAATAATTTTAAAGCGATTGTTATTTTCTGATGATGTTTTATAAAACGAGGGTGAAAAGTTTAGATTATAGGATTTAACGATTTTTAAATGATATGACATGTATTCTCTAATAAAAATTTATTTTTCATTGAATAATTCTTGTCATGTCATTTAAAAATCGTCTATAAGTTTCGTATAGTAAAAATCGTAATAAATTTTCTCCCCCTTCTCCCGTATTTAATCACAAAAAATCAAATATTACTCTGAAAAAAGTCAACAACTATTATCAAAAAGAATTTTTTCCAGACTTAAGTTAGTATAAATTATATAAAATGTATTTTTAAAAAATCAGCATAAACATAACAAAACGTCAAAAACATTGCTTGAATAATTTTAAAATAGCCCGATTATGGAAATTTCCATTCTTTAATTTACGCTCAGAAAAAAGTACGAAACTAGAGAATTTACTTTAAAAATCATAATTTTTGCTCTATTTCTTTTTTAACACATACAACAGGGGGGGGGGGGGAAGCGTAGTTTAAACTATCTATTGAGAATTTTTAAATTGTTTTTGAAACATGCAATAATAAATTAATTAATTATTTAAATAATTAACGTAAAAGCGATAAAAGCATATTAAAAAAAAAAACCATATATATTACACTCTTTATTTTTTATTTATATTTTATAATTTAATATTTAAAATATTTCATTGTTGCAGTTTCACAGCTAATTGGCATATTTTAGCGTGCATGATTTGACACATAATTAATTCCATTGTTGTTGTAACTCGTATACAGTTATAACCATAAGCAATATTTATCAATTGGGCCCAGTTTAGGGAAATAAAATATTATTTTATAATTAAACTCTCAAAATGGTAAAATGTTATATCGTCATGGAAAACACACCAGTGTTCATTATTTTTATAATCTAAGCTTATCAGGAAGTGGGTGAAAAATCGATTTCAAAATTCCGTCTTTATATACATAAACCAAGTTTTAAAAAAGTAAAAATCTTGGCTACTGGCTTATTTTTTTTTAAACTCTTTTCTTTTATCATTTAATATCATTAACTTAGAAAACTGAAAAACAGCAGAAAACTTTTTAAAAAATAAATAAATAATAATAATAATAAAAAATCAGTGGTTATGATAACCAGTGTTAAGGAAACAGGGGCGTAGCCACAGATATTTTTTCGGGGGGGGGGGGGGGGAGAATTCGAAAATTTCCCAACTTGAAAAAAATTGCTCCAATTTTCGACTAAAATGATATGCACAACGTGTGTAATAATTATAATGATACTTTTGCATAAAACATTCCTTTCCGAAGAAAAATTCTGAAACTGAAAACATAAAAATTCTAATTATGTGTTTGTTTACTAAAAAAATAAATACGCTTTTTACTTTCTTCTATCTTTACAAGAAGAAAGTATTGGATTCGTGAAAAATTTGAACTTCTGGTTTTAGACTGATTTATACGTTTTAGTAAGTCCTGAACACGATTCGACTGTTTTTAGAAATTATCTATCTGTCTATATGTGATACAAATTTTGTGTGTGCTCTAACACAAGAACTAATGCACGAAATTTAATAAAACTTTAGAGATTCACTTATACAGTCGAACCTCGTTAACGCGAACACTCAAAGGGAAACTTTTTTTGTTCGTATTAAAAGTAGTTCGTGTTATAGGAACTTAACTACATTACATACAACTGGAGGAGGCAATCGGAAACAGTTCGTGTTAACGAGGTTTGACTGTACCTTGATAAAAATTGGTGCTGATTTGTTTTTGGTGTAAATCGTTCAACAGGTGGCACTGCTATGCGGCATTTTTCACGATTTACATGATTTTAGCGAGAATTATATCTCAAAAACTATTGCACAGAATCTGATCAAACGTCATATTCTGTTAAACCTTGACATAATTTGATACAGGTTAGCTTTTTATGTATATCATATAGCAGGTGGCGCTGCTATGCAGCATTTTTCACGATTTTGCGATAGCAGTATCTCAAAAACTAATGCACGGAGTTTAGTCAAACTTGTAGTTACTACTACAAACTTGTGTTTGTAGACAAACAAATAGAAGAATGGTTGGAAATGGGAATTATAACGGAGAGTAATTCTAATTATGCATTGCCTATTGTGTTAGCGAAAAAGAAAGATAATTCCTGGAGATTGTGTGTAGACTATAGACCCCTCAATAAAAAAATAATTAGAGATAATTTTCCCTTGCCAAGAATAGAGGACGTTTTAGATAACATTGAGGAAGCGAAGGTTTTCACTGCATTGGATTTAAAAAATGGTTTTTTTCATATAGACGTAGCAGAGGAGAGTAGGAAATATACAGCATTTGTCACGCATAACTCCCAGTACGAATATTTAAAGCTTCCATTCGGATTATCGATTGGCCCCCAGAATTTTCAGAGATATATTCAAGCTGTTTTTAAACAGTTAATTAACGAAAAAGTAATATTAATTTACTTAGACGATGTCATAGTACTTGCGGAAACTGAAGAAGAAGCGCTTTTAAAACTGAAACGCGTCCTAGAAGTTGCATCGGATTACGGACTTGAATTTAATTTTGCAAAATGCCAATTCCTTAAACGGAAAATTGAATTTTTAGGCTATATTATTGGAAACGGAACTACAAGGCCCTCGGAAGCCAAAACTTTGGCAGTAAAGAATTTTCCTGAATCCCGCACCCTTAAACAATTACGCAGTTTTCTGGGATTAACTTCATATTTCAGAAAATACATCCCACATTATGCAACTATAGCGAGATCTTTAAGTGATTTATTAAAAGCGGGAAATACATTTAAATTTGGAATCCTCGAAAAACAAGCTTTTGAGACTCTTAAAGAAAAACTAGTTAAACCCCCAGTATTGCATACATTCCGACGAGGCGCTAGACTAGAATTGCACACCGATGCAAGCGCCATAGGTTTTGGTAGTGTCCTACTACAGGAAGATGAGAACAAAATCTTACATCCTATTCATTACATGAGCCGAAAAAATACACCTATTCAAGCAAAATATTCGAGTTACGAATTGGAAACACTCGCGGTAATAGAATCAGTTAAAAAATTCCGAAACTATCTATTAGGCACGAAATTTAAAATTGTGACAGATTGTTCCGTGTTCCAAAAGACAATGGACAAAAAAGACATTACGCCAAAAGTAGCCAGATGGGCTCTATTCTTACAGGAATTTGATTATGAAATTGTCCACCGATCAGGATCCCAAATGAAACATGTAGACGCATTGAGTAGAAATACAGTTCTAATAGTTACCCGATCTCATGATGAGTTAACTTTAAACATACTAAAAATAGAACAGGAAAACATGAAAACGTATAACAAAAAGCGAAAAAAGGCCAATACATATAAACTCGGTGATTTGGTGGCCATTCAAAAAACACAGTTTGGGACAGGTACCAAACTAAAACCTAAGTTTCTTGGTCCCTATGATAATTACTGCAGTAAAAAGAAACGATCGCTACAACGTGAGCAAAGTTGGACACCATGAGGGTCCAAATACGACCTCGACGGCTGCAGATCACATGAAGCCTTGGACTTCTACTGTCTAAGACGAAATATTTATGTTTTGTGTTATTGATATTTTTTTATTACTATTATGAATAAACTGTGAAAAGAACTGCTTCCAAGTGACAAGCAGAAAAACTTTATTATTTTTCTAACTCTAAAAATATTGGTCAAGGACTGAAAACTTTTGATCATCAGTATTTAGTGACTGATTTTGCTATTATTTTGTTTTATATATTGTTTGTGAATTTTTTTGTGTGTATATTATACGTTCTGGAAAAAGTAGTCCAGGACCAGTCAGGTATATAAAGGAGATGGATGACTGGGAGGACCCAGCCCTGTCAGGTAGGCCGAATTGTGGTGACAGAGTTTGAACTCTGCACTGCAAAGACTAGCACATTCTTTAAATGAGGCTCGGGACGATCCACCCCAGCCTCTGATTGAACGAAAAAACTGCTGAACTTACAAAAACTATTGTGAGAAAGAGGAGATGACTGTTGGTTGCTCGTGTGAGCAGACGTGTGAAACGTCGCTGTTCGACCGAATACCGGGTCAGCGGATCTCGGTTTTAAAGCAGAATGTCGCCGGCCAGTTATAATTATCATGTTTAATCTAAATGTAAATACCCCTCTGTAAATATTTCACTCACATAATCAAGAATATTAAAGTTCTCAAGAATCTGCCTGGACTAATTACTTCTAGACACCGACCACAGTGTACATTTATTCGTCAAAATCAATGTGCATTAAATTTCTACATATATATATATATATATATATAATAAATTTGAAATCACAAATATTATGAAGATATTGATAAAGTTCTAAAGATGATTTAGAAATGAACATAGGAAACCAGTATGTAAAATAAAAAACTATATATATATAAAACGATATTCGAGTGAACATTAAACGTCAGCAAATTTAAAGTTTTTATGTCAGAATGTATCGGAAAGATTCACGTTGTTGAGGTTCTATTATTTATTTTTTTTATGTAATTTTTAACAGTTTTAAAAAATGTAATGAAACAGTAAATTTAGTAATTTCCTTTTTCAATTAGGGTGTTATTGACATTTAGTGATTATCTCTATTGAAACTGAAGCGTGCGAAATTTGAAATATGCAGTTACATTACGGTCAATGAGAAAGAATCAAGTACATTTTAATAATGTTGCACCATTTCAAACATAAGGAAATTGATACGTATTTATGAGGTGCAAAGCATTTATTACTCATTTATAGCACCTCAAAAACGAATTCCATTACATAATAGTCTACTTAGAAAATCTGTTTACAAAATATTTTAATGATGTTACACTACTTCAAGTACAATGAAAATGATATACATTTCTGTGGTTTCATACCATAACCATATACATACTGCTGAATATGATGTGCGTATCATTTACCGTTCATTTACAGGAACACTCAAAATTTATCGGATACAACACAGAAGTACTGTCTATTAGCAATGATTTCTGGAAAGTACGGTTTTAGTTATGATACACATTTTTAAGTTACTAAGTTTTGTGCACTATTATGTAAGTGTGAAAGCGGGGCTGGAGGGGGGATACGGTGTGTCATATACAGGGCTGTACAAATGAATTAAAAAATTTTTAACCTATTGATAAAAATTAATCCAGCCGAATCTATGCCGAAAACGAATTAACTCCGATTTTGGGCCGAAAAAGTAAAAAAGCGGCCTTTGTGCAGATCGATCTCACCTATCCAATGCAAAAAAAAAAAAAAAAAAAAAAAAAAAAAGAATTTAAAAATATTTAAATACAAACGAGATATCTTCATAAATTTCTTCTATAGGATTAGCATTAGCGAACGGATCTTTTCGCTTGACTAAAGTAGCCTCTTCTCGGTTGCATTTCTCTATTTTAAAATTTGCATTGGATAGCTGAGATCAAACTGTACAAAGGCTTTTTTTTCTTTTTCGATTTTGTTTAGAAACATTTTTAATGAGGACACTTTCAATTTCGGAACCATTTTCGAAAGTGAAAACATCCCAATAAAAAATTTGGCAGTCAAAGTCGAAAATGTAAAAAGCGGCCTTTGTGCAAATCGATCTCAGCTATCCAATGAAAAAAAAAAAAAAGAATTTAAAAATATTGAAATGCTACCGAGATATCTTCATAAATTTCCTCCAAGGGATGGGATTAGCTTTACCGAGCGGGTCTATTCTCATGACTGAAGTAGCCCCTTAGCACTGCTGATTTGAATTGCAACAAAATATGCTTATTATTTAATCAAAATGTTTAAAATAAATTTAAAAATTATTCGATTGCCTTTCAGAAGGGAAAAAATAAAATAAATGCAAAACAACATATACAGTAAGCAGAAATATATCATCTGTGTATGCTGATTTCACCGCAACAGAAGGTTGGGTTGGACTGATTTTTGACGGCTGATTATCTACTCGAGGGATATGGACCCGGAGGGAAAGTGCCCTTCGTGGGGGTATTTCTAAGGGAACCCAACCCGTATTAAAGCATATAAATCCAAGGTTCGAAGAAAATTACGAAAACTCCGAACAATTAGACCGACGGGTGCGATTGGGGTCGAAACCAGCACCTACCGTCTACCAGCTTCGACAGCACAACCTCTCGGCCAGTGGTGGGGCCCGAAATTTTCGGTAAAACACTCAAAGAAATCTTTCTTTCAGAGACACACTTCTGAGTTTTAAAGTAGTGTAAATTAATAATAAAAGTGTACTGTAGTTACCTTTTAGTTTACTATATAAAACAGATGTTTAATATTTGTGAAAGAAACAAATTCCGCTAGAATTACCTTCACAATTATAAAAAAAAAAGATATAGAAAATTTAAATACAAATATATTTTGCCGCCGCATATATCTATTCATTTTAATGACACTAGTCAATTATTATTATTCTCTTTCTCCCCCTCCCAACACCCCCGCCTCTACCGTGTGCGAATGACATATTTCTATTAAATGAGGGACATTTGCCTTTTGACGTTTACGGAATAAAAAATTTTATCCGGCATTATACTACAGAAGTGAGAAAGAAAAATAAAGATTATAAATCTGTTTTATACCAAATCAATGATACTTTTTATTAATTTTTGGAACAGGTTTTGAAAGTGAAAACACCCCATAAAATATTTTACAGTCAGGATCGAAAAAGTAAAAAACGGCCTTTGTATAGATTGATCTCAGCTATCCAATGCAAAAAAAGTCATTTAAAAATATTGAAATGCAACCGATATATCTTTATAAATTTCTTCTACAGGATTAGCATTAGCGAACGGGTCTTTTCAGTAAACTAAAGTAGCCTCTTCTCTGTTGCATTTCAATATTTTTAAATGATTTTTTTTTTTTTTTTTTTTTTTTTTTTTTTTTTTTTTTTTGCATTGGATAGCTGAGATCGATCTGTACAAATGCCGTTTTTTGTTTTTTCGATTTTGTTTACAGATATTTTTAGTGAGGACATCTTTCATTTTCGGAATAGGGTTGAAAGTGAAAACAGCCCCATAAAAAATTCTACAATCAAGATCAAAAAAGTAAAAAACGGCCTTTGTACAGATTGATCTCAGCTATTTAATGGAAAAAAAATCATTTAAAAATATTAAAATGCAACCAAGATATCTTTATAAATTTCTTCCATGGGACTAGCTTTAGCGAGCTGGTCTTTTCGCGTAACTGACGTAGCCTGTTCCCGGTTGCACTTCAATATTTTTAAATGATTTTTTTGCTTTGGATAGCTGAGATTGATCTGTACAAAGGCCGTTTCTTGCTTTTTCGATTTTGTTTACAGATATTTTTATTGAGAACACTTTAATTTTCGGAACCGGTTTCGAAAATAAAAGCATCCCCATAATAAATTCTGCAATTAAGATCGAAAAAGTAAAAAATAGCCTTTGAACAGATTGATCTTAGCTATCCAATGCAAAAAAAAAAAAAATAATTTAAAAATATTGAAATGCAACCGAGATATCTTTATAAATTTCTTCTATAGGATTATCATTAGCGAACGGGTCTTTCCGGTAGAATAAAGTAGCCTCTTCACGGTTGCATTTCGATACTTTTAAACGATTTTTTTTTTTTTTTTTTTTTTGCATTGGATAGCTGAGATCGATCTGTACAAAGGCCGTGTTTTGTTTTCGATTTTGTTTACAGATATTTTTAGTGGGGACACTTTCATTTTCGGAACAAGTTTCGAAAGTGAAAACACCCCCATAAAAAAAATCTGCATTCAAGATCGAAAATGTAAAAAACGGCATTTGTGCAGATCGATCTCCACTATCCAATGCAAAAAAAATAATTTAAAAATATTGAAATGCAACCGAGATATCTTTATAAATTTCATCTATAGGGTTAGTATTAGCGAACGGTTCTTTTCGCTTGACTAAAGTGGCATCCCCATAAAAAATTCTGCAATCAAGATCGAAAATCTAAAAAACAGCCTTTGTACAGATCGATATCAGCTATCCAGTGAAAAGAAAAAAAGAAAGAAAGAAAAGAAAAGAAAAGAAAAGAAATTAAAAATATAGAAACGCTACCGAGGTACTTTTTATAAATTTCTTCTATAGAATAAACATTAGCGAACGGGTCGTTTCGCTTAACTAAAGTACCCTCCCTATAAAAAATTCTGCAATTAAGATCAAAAATGTAAAAACGGTCTTTGTACAGATTATTCTCAGCTATCCAATGCAAAAAAAAATCATTTAAAAGTATTGAAATGACACCGAGATATCTTTATAAGTTTTTTTTATAGGATTAGCATTAGCGAACGGGTCATTTCGCTTGACTAAAGTCGCCTCCCCATAAAAAATTCTGCGATCAAGATCGAAAATGTAAAAAACGGCCTTTGTACAGATCGATCTCAGCTATCCAATGCAAAAAAAAAATAAAAAAAAAAAAATTAAAAAAAAAAAATTAAAAATATAGAAATGCACCCGAGATATTTTTTATAAATTCCTTCTATAGAATAAACATTAGCGAACGGGTTTTTTCGCTTGACTAAATTAACCTTCCTATAAAAAAATTCTGCAATTAAGATCAAAAATGTAAAAAACAGCCTTTGTACAGATCGATATCAGCTATCCAGTGAAAAGAAAAAAAGAAAGAAAGAAAAGAAAAGAAAAGAAAAGAAATTAAAAATATAGAAACGCTACCGAGGTACTTTTTATAAATTTCTTCTATAGAATAAACATTAGCGAACGGGTCGTTTCGCTTAACTAAATACCCTCCCTATAAAAAATTCTGCAATTAAGATCAAAAATGTAAAAACGGTCTTTGTACAGATTATTCTCAGCTATCCAATGCAAAAAAAAAATCATTTAAAAGTATTGAAATGACACCGAGATATCTTTATAAGTTTCTTTTATAGGATTAGCATTAGCGAACGGGTCATTTCGCTTGACTAAAGTAGCCTCCCCATAAAAAATTCTGCGATCAAGATCGAAAATGTAAAAAACGGCCTTTGTACAGATCGATCTCAGCTATCCAATGCAAAAAAAAAAAAAAAAAAATTAAAAAAAAATTAAAAATATAGAAATGCACCCGTGATATTTTTTATAAATTCCTTCTATAGAATAAACATTAGCGAACGGGTTTTTTCGCTTGACTAAATTAACCTTCCTATAAAAAAATTCTGCAATTAAGATCAAAAATGTAAAAAACGTTCTTTGTACAGATTGATCTCAGCTATCCAATGCAAAAAAAATCATTTAAAAATATTGAACTGGTCCCGAGATATCATTATAAGTTTCTTCTATAGGATTAGCATTAGCGAACGGGTCATTTCGCTTGACTAAAGTAGCCTTCCCATAAAAAATTCTGAAATCAAGATCGAAAATGTAAAAAACGGCCTTTGTACAGATCGATCTCAGCTATCCAATGCAAAAAAAAAAATCATTTTACAATATTGAAATGCAACAGATATATCTTTACAAATTTCTTCTACAGGATTAGCATTAGCGAACGGGTCTTTTCGGTAGACTAAAGTAGCCTCTGCTCTGTTGCATTTCAATATTTTTAAATGATTTTTTTGCATAGGATAGCTGAGATCGATCTGTACAAAGACCGTTTTTTTGTTTTTTTCGATTTTGTTTACAGATATTTTTAATGAGACACTTTCATTTTCGGAACAGGGGCGAAAGTGAAAATACCATCTTAAAAAAATCTGCAATCAAGATCGAAAAAGTAAAATACGGCCTTTGTACAGATCGATCTTAGCTATCCAATGGAAAAAAAAAATCATTTAAATATATCAAAATGCAACCAAGATATCTTTATAAATTTCTTCCATGGGACTAGTTTAGCAAGCCGGTCTTTTCCCGTGACTGGCGTAGCCTGTTCCCGGTTGCATTTCAATATTTTTAAATGATTTTTTTTTTATTTGGATAGCTGAGATTGATCTGTACAAAGGCCGTTTTTTGTTATTTTGATTTTGTTTACAGATATTTTTAGTGAGGACACTTTCATTTTCGGAACAGGTGCGAAAGTGAAAACACCCCCATAAAAAATTCTGCAATCAAGGTCGAAAAAGTAAAAAATGGCCTTTGTATAGATTGACCTCAGCTATGCAATGCAAAAAATAATAGTAATAATAATAATAATTTAAAAATATTGAAATGCAACCGAGATATCTTTATAAATTTCTTCTATAGGATAATCATTAGCGAACGGGTCTTTTCGATAGACTGAAGTAGCCTCTTCTCGGTTGCTTTTCAATATTTTTAAATGATTTTTTTCATTGGATAGCTGAAATCGATCTGTACAAAGGCCGTTTTTTGTTTTTTCGATTTTGTTTACAGATATTTTTAATGAGGACACTTTCATTTTCGGAACAGGTGCGGAAGTGAAAACACCCCCATAAAAAGTTCTGCATTCAAAATCGTAAAGTGAAAAACGGCCTTTGTACAAATAGATCTCATCTATTCAATGCAAGAAATAATAATTTAAAAATATTGAAATGCAACCGAGATATCTTTATAAATTTCTTCCATAGGATTAGCATAAGCGAACGGATTTTTTCGCTTGACTAAAGTAGCCTCCCCACACAAAATTCTGCAATCAAGATCGAAAATGTAAAAATCGGTATTTGTACAGATTGATTTCAGCTATCCAATGCAAAAAAAATATCATTTAAAAATATTGAAATGCAACATCTTTATAAATTTCTTCTACAGGATTAGCATTAGAGAACGGATATTTTCGGTAGACTAAAGTAGCCTCTTCTGTGTTGCATTTCAATATTTTTAAATGATTTTTTTTTCTTTGGATAGCTGGCTGAGATTGATCTGTACAAAGGCCTTTACTTGATTTTTCGACTTGGTTTACAGATATTTTTAGTGAGGACACTTTAATTTTCGGAACCGGTTTCGAAAGTAAAATCATCCCAATAATATATTCTGCAATCACGATCGAAAAGTAAAAAATGGCCTTTGTACAGATTGATCTCAGCTATCCAATGCAAAAAAAAAAAAAAAAAAAAAAAAAAAAATTTAAAAATATAGAAATGCAACCGAGATAATTTTTATAAATTTCTTCTATAGAATAAACATTAGCGAATGGGACTTTTCACTTAACTAAAGTAGCCTCCCTATAATAAATTCTGCAATTAAGAGCAAAAATGTAAAAAACGGTCTTTGTACAGATTCATCTCAGCTATTCAATACAAAAAAATCATTTAAAAATATTGAAATGCAACCGAGATATCTTTATAAGTTTCTTCTATAGGATTAGCATAAGCGAACGGGTTTTTTCGCTTGACTGAAGTAGCCTCCCCATAAAAAGTTCTGCAATCAAGATCGATAATGTAAAAAACGGCCTTTGTACAGATCGATCTCAGATATCCAATGGAAAAAAAATCATTTTAAAATATTAAAATGCAACCGAGATATATTTATAAATTTCTTCCATGGGACTAGCTTTAGCGAGCGGGTCTTTTCGCGTGACTGACGTAGCATGTTCCTGGTTTCAGTTCAAAATTTTTAAATGATTTTTTTTTTTTTTTTTTTTTGCTTTGGATAGCTGAGATTGATCTGTACAAAAGCCTTTTCTTGCTTTTTCGACTTTGTTTACAGATATTTTTAGTGAGGACACTTTAATTTTCGGAACCGGTTTCGAAAGTAAAAGCATCCCCATAATAAATTCTGCAATCAAGATCGAAAAGGTAAAAAATGGCCTTTGTACAGATTGATCTCAGCTATCCAATATAAAAAAAAAAATATTTAAAAATATAGAAATGCAACCGAGATAATTTTTATAAATTTCTTCTATAGAATAAACATTGCCGAATGGGTCTTTTCGCTTGACTAAAGTAGCCTCCCTATAAAAAATTCTGAAATTAAGAGCAAAAATCGGTCGTTGTACAGATTCATCTGAGCTATCAATACAAAAAAAAAAAAAAAAAAAAAAAAAAAAAAAAAAAAAAAAATCATTTAAAAATATTGAAATACAACCCAGATATCTTTATAAACTTCCTCCATGGAATTAGCTTTAGCGAGCGGGTCTATTCTTATGACTGAAGTAGTCCTTTAGCACTGCTGATTTGAATTGCAACAAAATATGCTTATTATTTAATCAAAATGTTTATAATAAATTTAAAAATTATTAGATTGCCTTTCAGAAGGGAAAAAATAAAATAAATGCAAAGCAATATATACACTAAGCAGAAATATATCATCTGTGTATGCTGATTTCACCGCAACAGAATTTGCTAAGCATTTGTAAATTAGCCGAAATTTTCGGGTTGGGTTGGGTTCATTTTTGACGGTCGATTATCTACTCGAGGGATATGGACCCGAATGGGAGTCGTGGGGGTCTTTTTAAGGGAACCCAATCCATATTAATGCATGGAAATCCAAGGTTCGAATGAAACCACGAAAACTCCGAACGATTAGGCCGACGGGTGCGATTGGGGTCGAACCCAGCACCTCCCATCTACCAGCTTCCACAGCACAATCTCTTGGCCACTGGTGCGGCCCGAAATTTTCTGTAAAACACTCAAAGAAATCTTTCTTAAAAGTTTCAGACACACATTTCTCAATTTTAAACTAGCGTAATTTAATAATGAAACTGTACTGTAGTTATCTTTTCGTTTACTATATAAAACAATTGTTTAATATTTGTGAAAGAAACAAAATCCGCAAGAATTACCTTATCAATTATAAAAAAATATATAGAAAATTTAAATACAAATATATTTTTTCGCCGCATATATGTATTCATTTTTAATGACATTAGTGAATTATTATTTTTTCTCCCCCCCCCCCCCCCCCCCCCCTGACGAGTGCGAATGACATATTTCTATTGAATGAGAGACTTTTGCCTTTTGACTTTTACGGAATAAAAAAAATCTATCCGGCATTATACTTCAGAAGTGAGAAAGAAAAAAAAAATTATAAATCTGTTTTAATTCCTAATCAATAATAATTTTAAAATTTATTTTTGGAACAGGTTTTGAAATGAAAACAACCCATAAAGTATTCTGCAGTCAGGATCGAAAAAGTAAAAAGCGGCGTTTGTACAAATTGATCTCAGCTATCCAGTGCAAAAAAAAAATCATTTAAAAATATTGAAATGCAACCGAGATATCTTTATAGATTTCATATATAGGATTAGTATTAGCGAATGGTTCTTTTCGCTTGACTAATGTAGCCTCCCCATAAAAAATACAGCAATCAAGATAGAAAATGTAAAAAAACGGCCTTTAGCTATCCAATGCAATAAAAATCATTTAAAAATATTCAAATGCAACCGAGATATCTTTATAAGTTTTTTCTTTTCTAGTAGCATTAGCGAACGGGTGTTTTCGCTTTACTAAAGTAGCCTCCCCATAAAAAAAAATCTGCAATCAAGATCAAAATGTAAAAAACGTCCTTTGTACAGATGTATCTCAGCTATCCAATGCAAAAAAATCATTTAAAAATATTAAAATGCAACCGAGATATCTTTATAAGTTTCTTCTATAGGATTAGCATTAGCGAACGGGTCTTTTCGCTTGACTAAAGTAGTCCACCCCATAAAAAATTCTGCAATCAAGATCGAAAACGTAAAAAACGGTCTTTGTACAGATCAATCTCAGCTGTCCAAATAAAAAAAAAATCATTTAAAAATATTGAAATGCAACCCAGATATCTTTATAAATTTCCTCCATGGAATTAGCTTTAGCGAGCGGGTCTATTCTTATGACCGAAGTAGCCCCTTAGCACTGCTGATTTGAATTGCAACAAAATATGCTTATTATTTAATCAAAATGTTTATAATAAATTTTAAAATTATTAGATTGCCTTTCAGAAGGTAAAAAATAAAATAAATGCAAAACAACATATACACTAAGCAGAAATATATCATCTGTGTATGCTGATTTCACCGCAACAGAATTTGTTAAGTATTTGTAAATTAGCCAAAATTTTCGGGTTGGGTTGGGTTCATTTTTGACGGCCGATTATCTACTCGAGGGATATGGACCCGAAGTGGGAGTGCCCTTTTTGGGGGTCTTTTTAAGGGGACCCAATCCATATTAAAGCATGGAAATCTAAGGTTCGAATGAAACGACTAAAACTCCGAACGATTAGGCCGACGGGTGCGATTGGGGTCGAACCCAGCACCTCCCGTCTACCAGCTTCGACAGCACAATCTCTTGGCCACTGGTGCGTCCCGAAATTTTCTGTAAAACACTCAAAGAAATCTTTCTTAAAAGTTTCAGAAACACATTTCTCAATTTTAAACTAGTGTAATTTAATAATGAAACTGTACTGTAGTTATCTTTTAGTTTACTATATAAAACAGATGTTTAATATTTGTGAAAGAAACAAAATCCGCAAGAATTACCTTATCAATTATAAAAAAATATATAGAAAATTTAAATACAAATATATTTTTTCGCCGCATATATGCATTCATTTTTAATGACACTAGTGAATTATTATTTTTTCTCCCCCCCCACCCCCCCTCAACGAGTGCGAATGACATATTTCTATTGAATGAGCGACTTTTGCCTTTTGACGTTTACGGAATAAAAAAAATCTATCCGGCATTATACTTCAGAAGTCAGAAAGAAAAAAAAAGATTATAAATCTGTTTTAATTCCTAATCAATAATAATTTTAAAATTTATTTTTGGAACAGGTTTCGAAATGAAAACACCCCATAAAATATTCTGCAATCAGGATCGAAAAAGTAAAAAGCGGCGTTTATACAAATTGATCTCAGCTATGCAATGCAAAAAAAAACCATTTGAAAATATTGAAATGCAACCGATATACCTTTATAAATTTCTTCTAAAGGATTAGCATTAGCGAACGGGTCTTTTTGGTAGACTAAAGTAGCCTCTTCTATATCGCATTTCAATATTTTTAAATGATTTTTTTTTTTTTTTTTTTTTTTTTTTTGCATTGGATAGCTGAGATTGATCTGTACAAAGGCCGTTTTTTGTTTTTTCGATTTTGTTTACAGATATTTTTAGTGAGCACATTTTCATTTTCGGAACAGGTGCGAAAGGGAAAACACCCCCATAAAACATTCTGCAATCAGGATCGAGAAAGTAAAAAACGGCCTTTGTACAGATTGATCTCAGCTATCCACTGGGAAAAAATCATTTAAAAATATTAAAATGCAACCGAGATATCTTTATAAATTTCTTCCATGGGACTAGCTTTAGCGAGCGGGTCTTTTCGCGTGACTGACGTAGCCTGTTCCCGATTGCATTTCAATATTTTTAAATGATTTTTTTTTTTTTTTTTTTTTTTTTTTTTTTTTTTTTTTTTTTTTTATTGCTCTGGATAGCTGAAATTGATCTGTACAAAGGCCGTTTCTTGCTTTTTCGATTTTGTTTACAGATATTTTTAGTGAGGACATTTTCATTTTTGGAACAAGTTTCGAAAGTGAAAACACCCCCATAAAAACATCTGCATTCAAGATCGAAAATGTAAAAAACGGCATTTGTACAGATCGATCTCAGCTATCCAATGCAATAAAAATCATTTAAAAATATTTAAATGCAACCGAGATATCTTTATAAATTTCTTCCATGGGACTAGCTTTAGCGAGCGGGTCTTTCTGCGTGACTGACGTAGCCTGTTCCCGATTGCATTTCAATATTTTTAAATGATTTTTTTTTTTTTTTTTTTTTTTTTTTTTTTTTTCTGGATAGCTGAGATTGATCTGTACAAAGGCCGTTTCTTGCTTTTTCGATTTTGTTTACAGATATTTTTAGTGAGGACATTTTCATTTTCGGAACAGGTGCGAAAGGGAAAACACCCCCATAAAACATTCTGCAATCAGGATGGAGAAAGTAAAAAACGGCCTTTGTACAGATTGATCTCAGCTATCCACTGGGAAAAAATCATTTAAAAATATTAAAATGCAACCGAGATATCTTTATAAATTTCTTCCATGGGACTAGCTTTAGCGAGCGGGTCTTTTCGCGTGACTGACGTAGCCTGTTCCCGATTGCATTTCAATATTTTTAAATGATTTTTTTTTTTTTTTTTTTTTTTTTTTTTTTTGCTCTGGATAGCTGAGATTGATCTGTACAAAGGCCGTTTCTTGCTTTTTCGATTTTGTTTACAGATATTTTTAGTGAGGACATTTTCATTTTCGGAACAAGTTTCGAAAGTGAAAACACCCCCATAAAAACATCTGCATTCAAGATCGAAAATGTAAAAAACGGCATTTGTACAGATCGATTTCAGCTATCCAATGCAATAAAAATCATTTAAAAATATTTAAATGCAACCGAGATATCTTTATAAATTTCCTCTATAGGATTAGCATTAACGAACGGGTCTTTTCGCTTGACTAAAGTAGCCACCCCATAAAAAATTCCGCAATCAACATCAAAAATGTAAAAACATCCTTTGTACAGATCGATCCCAGCTATCCAATGCAAAAAAATCATTTTAAAATATTAAAATGCAACCGAGATATCTTTATAAGTTTCTTCTATAGGATTAGCATTAGCGAGCGGGTCTTTTCGCTTGACTAAAGTAGCCTCCCCATAAAAAATTCTGCAATCAAGATTGAAGATGTAAAAAACGGCCTTTGTACAGATTGATCTCAGCTATCCAATGCAATAGAAATCATTTAAAAATATTGAAATGGAACCGAGATATCGTTATAAATGTCTTCCATAGGATTAGCATTAGCGACCGGGTGTATTCGCGCGACTTTAGTAGCCTCTTAGCATTACTCACTGCTGATTAGAATTGCAACAAAATATGCTTATTATTTTATCAAAATGTTTAGAATAACCTTAAAAATTATTCGATTGCTTTTCAGAAGGGAGAAAAGAAAAGAAAAACAACATATACACTAAGTAGAAATATATCATTTGTGTATGAGGATTTCGCCGCAATGGAATGTATTTGTTAAACGATTGAAAATTAGCCGAAAATTTCGGTAAAACAGTGAAAAGAAATCTTTCTTTAAAGTTTGAGAAACACATTTCTAAGTTTTAAATTAGTGTAATCCAATTTAATAATGAATTGTACAATAGTTATCTTTCAGTTTGCTGTATAGAACAAATGTTTAATTTTTATGAAAGAAACATTTAAACTAATTTGGTAAGAATTACCTAATAAATGATAGAAAAAAAGGTATTACAGACAATTTAAATACAAATGTATTTATTCGCCGCATATATCTATTAATTTTTAATGACACTAGTAACTATTGTTATTTTCTTTCGTTCTCTCTCTCTCTCTCACCCCCCCCACCCCCACCCCCTGTTGAGTGCAGATGACAAAAAGATATTTCTAGTATCTTTTGAGAATAAGCAACTTCTTCATTTTGATGTTGTATGCAATTAAAAAATCTTTCGGAAATTAAACTTCAAAAGTAGGAAAGAAAACTAATAACAATGATAAATCTGTTTTTATTCCAAATCAATAATGCTTATCTTTATCTTTGCTATTAGATTAGATGCCTAGAAAAACAAACCGCCTGAAATCAACATCTATTTAGAACATTTCAGGAGCGCATTTTTAATAAAACTTCGTTCTTTGCCCACGAAAAGAAAATTGCTTTTATCAGACACCTAAAGTTGCTTCCAGTGCAGAAAATAGCCACAAGCGAAATTTCACACTATAGGAATACTTTCCCGTTTAGAGACTCCCCGCTGATTAAACAGGTGTCGTCTGCAACCCACCTGTATTAAGGCGGTAACCTTGTAGAGGCGGATCTTGGAGCCAGTGGCGTAGCCAAGGGGGGGGGGGGGGGGTCCAGGGGGTCTGGACCCCCCCCCCCGAAAGTAGTCCTGGTTTACTGAATCATGGCTACAAATACAACAGTAAAAACTGCTAAGACAGAATCACAAAGGATCTATAAAAATTTCCGCTTTAGAGAGGTATTCGTCTTAGAAGGTACAAGTCAAAGGTATGTCTTTTTTCGAGACTATGAACTTTTCCGTTTTAGGCTGGTTTCCGTTATAAACACTTTCCGTTTTTACAGTATCCCTTAAAACTGCTAAAACGTACTCACTTCCCAAACTTCTTTCACGTACCCCTTTCTTAGGTTTTTCATTCCGGATTACCCCCATTTCTCATAAACACGCCCCCCTTCCCCCCCTACACTCAAGGAGATAACGTAAACATGCTTTTTTCCATTAGTAATCTTCTTATCACAACAATATAATAAATCGATGCAAATTACATTGATATTTATGACTTCCGCCATTACCGATATTACTTTCACATACCCCCAGCAGACCCGCCACGTACCCCAGGGGTACACTACCCCAGGTTGGAAACCGCTGCTATAACACCACCTCTGAAGAGCATAAATCTATTACAGGAAAATCTGTGAAGATGACCTACTCAAAGGAAAACAATTCAAGGTTCGACGAAAACAACACTATATATTTGTGCTTGCTAACGTTTGAAACCTAACTGAAATGAAACTTGTTTCCAAATGTGAATCCTTCTTGGCAGGTGTTGTATTTTCCGACTCAAATTCCAAACTCTTTGGTGCGAAGTAAAACAAACAAGCTGTGTGAACTAAAGTGACCCATTTTTGTTTACGATTTTATTTTGATGTCATTTGTTGTTCCATGAATTTACTGCAGACGAGATGTACGAATTTAAAATTGAAGATGTTTAAAGATAGTATATGTACCGTTTTTAATGTTAGTTTTTGTCTATTAAATGTTTTGTTTCGTACAGCAGTGTTTATATTCTTCGAAGTAAATACCTTAACGAGATCAGCCACAATAAAGGCGTAGAATTCACGACTCAGGTGAGAAAGTTCTAGATTTATAAGATACTTTTATTTTTTTATATAATATTTTGGCGCCCAACGTGGGACTTTTATTTGGTTGAAATATTATTTGATAAGTATTTATTTCCTTTGAGAATATTAAAATGGAAAATTTAGATGCATTGAAGTCGAAACGTAAAGTTATTAAATCTAGCGCAACGAAGCTCATGAATAATATCAATGATATGTTTGAAAAATCCGATAGTACAATTGATATGTTTTGGTTAGAAGAATCGTTTGCACAAATTAATGATAAAGAAAATCAATTTCTTGAATTATGTAAGAATATTGAGGGAGAAATAAAAGATTTAAAAAGTTTAGAGTCGGATTTTGAATCCAACCAAGAGTATAGGGGAAAGTTTATTTCCGTTAAAACTAAATTAAATCATAAAATGAAGGATTTGCAGAAAGAAGAAAGTAATGTCGCTTCAAATTTGGCGGTCGCCCCTAGTGATATGAACGCCAATTTGCCTTTTATGGCCAAACATGGGATTCGCGTCAACCTGCCTAAGTTGAATATTGAGAAATTCGATGGTAATTTAGAGAACTGGCAAGAATTTTACAGTCAGTTTAAATCAGCTATCCATGACAATGATGAAATAAGTAAAATAGATAAATTTACATATTTGAAAAGTCTCCTAAAATCAGAGGCGCAAACTGCCATTCAAGGATTATTAGTTTCTGAAGAAAATTATGATATGGCTGTAAATATTTTAGAGAGTCGCTACGGAAAAAAAGAAATGTTAATCAGGTCTCACATTAATAAGTTATTAAATTTGCCGCCTGTCCGTAATTCTTCTAATTTGAAAGAATTGCGTAATTTGTATGATACTTGCGAAATACATATACGCAGTTTGAAATCATTAGGAATCGAGTTAGAAAGTTATGGAAGTTTATTATTTCCTATAATAACAAAGTTAATACCGAATAGTTTAATGTTGAATTATAACAGAGAAAATAAAGATGAAGCAGAATCGTGGAATGTTTCGAAGCTATTAGATTATTTGAGAGCGGAAATCGAAACAAGAAATCGCACATTTTCGTTTGGCAAGAAAGAATCAGATGACGATACAAGATTTGGGAACAAAGTAGTTGTAAAAAAAGAATTTTCAGATAGGGATTTTGTTAATAGTAAATCATTTAAGCACAAAATGCCTACGTCGGCTACTTTGAATACGAATGTTGAAAATAAATGCCTATTCTGTTCAGAAAGTCATGATATAGAAACTTGTTCTAAAACAATAGAAGAGAAGAAAAATGCTATAAAGAGTCAAGCAAGATGTTTTCTATGTTTGAAGCGATTTCACCTAGTTAAAATTTGTAAGTCTAAAAATAGATGTAAATTTTGTTTTCGGATGCATAATTCAGTGATTTGTGAAGAAAGCGAGAATAAAGGGGAAATAACAGATACATTAGTTTCATCAATTCAAAATGGGAACGTAACACGAGATATATTTACTTGCAAACCGCTACTGCATTAGCTATCGGAAAAGAACATAAATCGAAATTACGTCTATTATATGACTTAGGGTCGCAGAGATCATTTATATTGAGTAACGTTGCCGAAAAATTAGGTTTACAAGTAGTGGGAGAAGAAGATGTTACAATTCACGCTTTTGGCTCTAAAGCCGCGATAAATCAGAAACGTAAGCGATACAGAATTCTTTTGAAAAATCCCGAAATGCTGAATAAAAGTATTACGATTGAAGTGTTAGAGACACCTGAAATTAGTGAAGCTTTACTTGCCGTACCCGAGAAGAGAATACGAGATTGTGTATATAGAAATAAATTGCAATTAGCTGATAGAACCTATGGAGATTCAAAATATTTTCGATTATCTATTTTGATCGGAAGTGATTATTATTGGAAAATGGTAACAGGGAAGCTTCGTAGACTTTCAGATGATCTTGTACTTTCTGAAACAATTTTAGGATGGACTGTTAATGGTTCTACTGCGTCTAAAGATGCTAATATTTTACAAACTTCAATTAGTGTCATGAGAGCTGTTTCGGAGCATGTTGAGTTGGATAGGAATACCGATGTAAATAATACTTTAAAGGCTTTCTGGGAGTTAGAAACTATGGGTATAAAACCAGAAAAGGAACAATCTGATATAGAGAATGCAGTTTTGGAAAATTATAATAAAACTGTTAAATTTAAGAATAATGTGTATCAAGTCCAGTTGCCCTTGACTGAAAGAGTTGTTGAATTAACGGATAATTATGAGTTAGCGAGAAAAAGGCTATATAGTTTAAATAAGAAATTTGAGAAATGTCCAGAATTTTATGAAAAATATGCCAATGTTATAGATAACTATTTAGAGAAAGGAATGGCAGAAGTTGTTAATTCGGAGCCAAACTCAGTATCTTACTATATGCCTCATCAAGCAGTTATACGTGAAGACAAAACAACTACCAAACTAAGAGTCGTTTTCGATGCGTCTTCTCATTCTTCCGAATCTATTTCATTGAATCACTGTTTACATGCGGGTCCAAATTTAAATCCGGATGTACTTGATGTTTTACTTCGGTTTCGATTACATAAAATTGCAATCACTGGCGATATTGAACAGGCATATTTGCAAATTAGTTTAGATCCTGCAGATAGAGATGCTGTTAAATTTTTATGGATTGAAAATTCTCCTAATCCAGGGTCAAATTTGAAGTTGAAAACATTACGAATGACCAGAGTTTTATTCGGAGCGAAGCCTAGTTCATTTCTGTTATCTGCAACGATAAAACATCATATCAGGAAATACAAATCCACATTTCCAGATACGTTTGATCTGCTTAATGATTGTCTGTATGTTGATTATTTACTCGCTGGTGTAAATGAAGAATCACAAGGTTTGAAGGTATATGCTGAGGTTAAGACCATTTTGAAAGAGGCTAATTTCAATATGCGCAAGTGGACTACAAATTCCGAAAGTCTTCAATCGCAATTTGACTTAAATGAAGAAACTATACATAAAAATTCTGTTTATACAAAGGTTCTAGGTTATAAATGGAATACCCAAGAAGATTATTTGACAGTCGAATTACAGAATATTTTGAAATTTGACGATAAGAATAACGGTGTAACCAAAAGAGAAGTTTTAAAGATGATAGGAAGAATATATGATCCCATAGGAATCTTAAACCCTTTTACGGTAACTGCAAGAATTCTTATGCAAAAAATTTGGAAAGAAGGTCTGAATTGGGAAGATAAATTGAATGAAGATATGCACAATAAATGGATTAAGTGGTGCAAGCAACTAAGTTCTATTGAAGCTGCAAAGATTGCAAGATATTATTTTGGTGACTATTCAAAAGATGCGATTCAAGATCTACAATCACACTGTTTTAACGACGCAAGTTCCAAAGCTTATGGATCTGTTATTTATCTAAGATATCGTGTTAACGAACAAATATTTACTAGTTTTGTCATTTCCAAAGTCAGAGTTGCTCCGGTCAAGAAATTATCTCTGCCAAGATTGGAACTAATGAGCGCACTAGTAGGGACTAGACTAACAGCCTATGTTAATCAACATCTTTTCAAAGAAATGAAGATCAGTCTACATTTCTGGACAGATTCAATGATTGTTCTGCATTGGATCAGAGGCAATGTTGAAGAATGGAAGCCATTTGTTCAGAATAGTATTCGAGAAATACAGCAAAAAACAAATCCAAACTTGTGGTCGCATTGCCCTGGCTCAGAAAATCCAGCCGACCTGTTAACCAGAGGTGAAAGAGCAGAATCATTTTTGAAAAATGAAGCATGTTTTAACGGTCCCAAGTGGCTGAAAGAAAATGAAACATTTTGGCCTCAAGAAACGAAAGAAATTGATATTAAAGGTGTCGAAGTAGAGAAAAGATCATCAATGAAAACAAAAATTCTCCAAGCTAGCTGTGTGACTCAAGAAGAAAATACAATTTTTTAAATTGAAAATTACAGTACATTGACTAGAGTATTTCGCATCACCTGTTGGATATTCAGATTTGCGAACAATACAAAGATACGTGTAAGTAAACTTTCAGGACCTTTGAGTGCTGAAGAAATGTTGAAAGCCGAGAAATATTGGATAAAACAGACGCAAGAGAAATGCTTTTCAGAAGAAAGAGAAGCATTGTTTAAGAAGAAATTAATACCAAGAAAATCAAAAATTCTAAATTTAAATCCGTTCTTAGATGAAGATGGAATCATGCGATTAAAAGGAAGACTCCAGAATTCAAATTTAAGTTATTCAGAAGCACATCCAATTATCCTTCCTAGCAAAAGTCATTTTACAGATCTTCAAATCAGAAGAGCTCATGAAGAAGTAGCTCATGCTGGAGTTGCCGAAACACTCGCCCAATTAAGAGAAAGTTTATGGATTATAAAGGGTAGGCAACAAGTAAAACGTATACTAAGGCGATGTATCATCTGTAAAAAATTCAGCACTAAACCTTACTGCCAAGACATTGCACACCTTCCTCCGGATAGAATTAAAGAAGCATCACCGTTCGAAGTGACAGGAGCAGATTTCCTAGGTCCTTTATACCTCAAAAATAGTACCAAGATTTACGTTGTTTTATTTACATGCGCAGTAGTAAGAGCAGTGCATCTAGAAATTGTTATGGATTTAACAACGACCGAATTTTTAATGACCTTTCGAAGATTCATCTCACGTCGTGGTATTTGCAGGATTATTTACACCGATAATGCTAAAACCTTTAAGAAAGCGGACAGGGATTTACAGCAGATATGGAATTTGATAAAGAATCCTGAGGTGCAAAATTATTTTAAGGAAAAACGAATTGAATGGAAATTCATCGTAGAGAGAGCAGCGTGGTGGGGAGGATTCTACAAAAGATTGGTACGTTCAACGAAGATATGCCTTAAGAAAATCCTTGGAAGATCTTCATTAGACTACAAAGAATTTGAAACCCCTTTACAGGAAGTGGAAGCTGTTTTGAATTCCCGCCCATTAACCTTTGTATCGAGTGATGTAAATGAGCCAACTCCTTTGTGTCCAGCACATTTCCTGGTAGGGAAAAGACTGACAGCTTTGCCACCGGAAAAGATAAGGATCATTCCTTCTACAAAAAGTGAAGTAACTCGCAGATACAGATACAGATTAAACTTAGTACAAAAATTTTGGTTGAAGTGGAAACAATTTTACCTAATGGATTTAAAATCTGTCCATTATACAGATCACTCCAAAGGCATACCAGTAAAAAAAGGAGCCGTTGTTCAAATTAAAGAAGACAATCAGCCAAGGCTTCTGTGGAAATTGGGCATTATTACAGATATTCATCCTGGTAGAGACGGAAAGGTTCGTGCATGCATTTTAAGATTGGCAACTGGCAATTAATTTCATTCGGCGAGCAGTCCAACACCTATATCCATTGGAACTTGACTATTATAAAGAATAACTTATCTTTCTGGGCCGGAGGATGTTGTATTTTCTGACTCAAATTCCAAACTCTTGGTGCGAAGTAAAACAAACAAGCTGTGTGAACTAAGGTGACCATAGGCGTAGAGTTATATGGGCCCGTGGGGCTCGGGCCCCTCCAATATTTTTTTCAGATGGGCTATATTTTTTTATGCCAACTGACAGAAAAAAACTCAGATTTTGGAATTTCATGTAATTTACAAAATTTTTTAGTGTATAATGTTTTCGATGGATAATTGTTCTTCCTCTAAATTCGCTGTTTACTTTTATTCTTTGTAAACAAGTAAAAAACTGAAAAATTTGAGCGTGGCGTATGGGGAATAACTAAGCACTCTCCACGGTGGGGTTTTCTTCCTTCTTTGGACAATGGGCATGGGCACACTTTCTGGGAAGAATTTCTTTTACTGATTCAGCGTCATAGACAAAGGGCAATAAATTCACATTTTTAACGGACAATAAATGGTGCCCGATATGATCTGATTAGAGCACAGATAAGATGGTTCGCCGTTTCCCGAACCTACAAAGAAAGTGACTCCAATTTACGAGCTTTAAAGAACTCGGGAGGGAGGAAGGAGAGGATTTAAGTTTTGTTGTAAGTGATGAAACTAGAAGCCAGGAAGAATCACCAGTGACTCCAAAGCATAGAATATTAAGGGAGAAATTCTTTGTCTCTAAATCATGCATAAACCTCATATTTATTAAAATAGTCCAAATCTATCAAGCGGTCTCTCTGTATAGTAAATGGCAATTCTCCAGGATCTAGTAACAATAAACAGTACATATTCAGTTGTTCTTATTCAGGCCGAGCAAGAAACCCTTTCTCGGGGCCATTTTCTTTCATTAATATCAGGCTGAGTAGGGACCGGGTCTAAGTTTTTTCTGTAAACCCGGTCCATTTCTAAACTTCATTTCTTTCCGTGTCGTTTCGGACTGACATTTGATTCGATTTTCGGGATATTTTCAAACTTTTCGATGTTCATATAAAAGTATCTATCTGTACATTAGCATTCATGGCAAACACATAAGGGCTACTTTTTCGTGCGCAACTTTGTAGTATTTATATTATGTATTTACCGGGTGTCCCAAAAATGACTGATGGATTTTAAAATTCAATAACTTGCAAACGGTGACAGATATTTAAAAAATTCTTGCAGCAGATTTATGTATGATGTCAGGTTTTTCTACTGTGATTCTTGATTTTAGTTCGAATTTCAAACAATAGATGGCGCTGACAGCGTTTGACGCGCAGTCGAGGCCTAAACTGACGTCACTCAGCTTCGATGCGAAGGAAGGAGATTAAGGCTATGGAGTGGGTCTCATTCGACAGCACAATCTTGCTCTTAGGGCCCGATTCTGAACTCATTCGATATGATTTCAATGGAGTGCGTTGTTACCATAGAAACAACAAATTCTTCGATAGTGGAATACAACGTTAAAAACTGGGCATGAATTTAAAAAGTAGTATTCGAGTTTGCATGCGATTTTACATTGAAGAAGTTTTATTTTCCCGGATTAAATTACTTTTTATGGTCTGATTTAAAGAATATTTTATGCATCGTATTTTAAAACTAGGAGAAGAGATTTAGTATTTTTTGTTGTTGTTAAAAATTTCATAACTTTTATTACATTCTAATAAATTTTAGACATTTTAAGGAAGTTCGTCAGTAGGCTCTTATGAATGTTGGATAATAATCGTGAAAATGGTTAATAGTATATTGTTGTTCAAAATAACTACTTAAAAACAAATATTAGAAGTTACCTTGTTTAACCCTTTTGAATAGGGCTATTATATCGTTGCATAAAAATTAAAAAAATAAAATGAATGCTAGTTAATTAAAACTGTGTTTGACAGTTTGATATTAAAATATTGTACTACATGCAGCTTCATCTTGATGTTTGATAAAATAAAACTAGTAAATATTTTTTTTATCTACATCTACCATTTAAATTGTAAAAATGTGTTAAAAGAATTCTTGGAGTCTGAATTTTTACGCTTTGGCAACTCTTTCTACACACAAATGCTAATATGCATATATTTTTAATAATAAAGATATCAATTATATATAATGTGATAAACTAAGTTCAAATTAAATTTGACAAGAGTCTAAAACTTAGTAGTACTTAAATTATTGAAGGCCACAAACAAATTTTTATTGAAATTTTTATCTTGATATAAATTAAGACCGTATTTCTAATAGCACTTTTTGTTGGAATGCAATTGTAAATTTAAACTTTTTAGTTCATATATATTTAAAAAAAAATCATGAATCGTAATAATCAGGGCTTGGCAAATGCGATCGCCACTTGCAACCAATATTTTTTACTCGACGACCAAGATTTTTAATCTGGCGGTTTTTGTAGTGTTAACGAAAGAACAAAGTGTAAACGGCATTTTTCCATATCATGCACAGAAAACGACATTCTTTGCTGCTCTAGCCAGCTAGCATGCCATGTCATGTGATTTGAATGTGGGGAGAGGGTGGGTCGTTCTTACGTATTGTTTGCCAATGTTTTTTGCAAGAGGGTTCGGTTTACAGTTTTTCAGAGAAATTTGGTAGTAGTGGCCCAGGGGGGGGGGGGATTGAGAGAGTTTTAAATATTAGAATAATAACTTTATTTAATGAAGCATATTCTATAATTATACGTATTTAGTGTTTGAATAGTAAATCCATAGTAAATGGAAAAAAATTCCACAGAAAATAAGGACATTTTTGGAGGTGGGGTGGGGGGGTGGGGGGGAGTTATTTATCCTTAGCGATTCCATTGTTGTATTAAATCAATCCTTAGATTGTTGTATTAAATCGATCCTTAGATTGCTGCATTAACCCTCCGTCTACCAGACGGGTCCATTGGACCCGACAGGTACATACAAAATATTCATTCAAACCAGAAATTTCTTTAAAATAAACTAAGTATATAAACCAGACAAAAATAAGGTAAATAAATAAGTTAAATAGTTTTAAATAAAAATTCTGGTGTAGAACGTTTTATTAAAACTTGAATAAAATTCCCGGTAGATCTAGGGTTAAATCAATCCGTAGATTGTTGTATTAAATCAATCCTTTGTTTGTTGTATCAACCCATAAGAACGACCCACCCTCTCCACATATTTTAATCACATGACATGAAATGCTAGCTGACTAGAGCAGCAGAGAATGTCGTTTTCTGTGCATGATATGGAAAATGCCTTTACACTTTGTTCTTTCGTTAACACTACAAAAACCGCCAGATTAAAAATCTTGGTCGTCGAGTAAAAAATATTGATTGCAAGTGGTGATCGGATTTGCCAAGCCCTGATTATTACGAATCATAATTTTTTTTTAAATATATATAAACTAAAAAGCTTTAAAATTACAATTTCATTCCAACAAATGTGTTATTAGAAATACGGTCTTAATTTATATTAAGATAAAAATTTCAATAAAAATTTGTTTGGCCTTCAATAATTTAAGTACTACTAAGTTTTAGACACTTGTCAAATTTAATTTGAACTTAGTTTATCACATTATATATCATTGATATCTTATTATTAAAAATATAAGCATATTAGTGTTTGTGTGTAGAAAGAGTAGCCAAAGCGTAAAAATTCAAACTCCAAGAATTATTTTAACACATTTTTAGAATTTAAAACGGATGTAGATAAAAAATATTTACTAGATTTATTTTATCAAACATCAAGATGAAGCTGCATGTAGTATAATATTTTAATATCAAACTGTCAAACAAAATTTTAATTAACTAGCATTTATTTTATTTTTTTAATTTTAATGTAACGATATAATACCCCTATTCAAAAGGGTTAAATAAGATAACTTCTAATATTTGTTTTTAAGTAGTTACTTTGAACAACAATATAGTATTAACCATTTTCACGATTATTATCCAACATTCATAAAAACCTACTGGCGTCCTTAAGGGGTCTCAGGACTCTTAAGGCTTCAAATTTTCGAAATTTTAATTTTTTTAGATGTTAAACTACTATCTTTTCTGAACATTTTGACATAATTGTTTCCTTGAAATTCCCATTACAACAGAAGTTATTGTTTTTAGAATTATACCCGCGCAATAGCTGAAGCGGCATTTCCGAAGTTTTCACTCATTTTTCTCCAAATGACGTTTTTGGGCATAACGCGCACGATATCTTCGATCTATCACGAGACGGCAAAATTTTGTTATTATGGGCTAAAAGTAATCAGGATTCCTTTTACGAATGTAGAAAAATCACCGCGAAAAGCGATAAATCCCTAAACAATGCATAAAAATTCGCAAAAAATTCAAAAATCGCTGTACGAATTTCGAATAAACTTTATTGAAAATATAACAAAATTTATTATATTGGGCTAAAAGTTTGACACCCAATTCCTTTTACGAATGTCAAAAGATAGCAGCGGAACGCTAAACATCACATTAAAAATCGATAAAAAATCAAAAATCGCAGAGGAAAAAAATTACAACAGCGTGTTACAAGTTTCAAACGAATTTCTTTTATAAATGTAAAAAAAAAAGGTACGGAACGCGTAAAAATGCTGAAAATCGTGTTGAGATGGGAAATTTTTTTTTTAGAAATCGCAGAAGAGAAAATTTGCTATATTAAGCTGAAAGTTTGAAACCGAAAAAATATTATGTATGACAAAAAATCGCTACGGAATACGAAAACAACGCAAAAAAGAGCATTGAAAATTCAAAAATCGCTGAGAACACAATTCACTATAGTGGACTAAAACATTAACCGGAATTTTTTCACGAATGTCAAAAAATCTCCAAGGAATGCAAAAAATCACAATAAAAATCGCTCAAAGTGAACAAAATTTACTACATTAGGCTAGAAGTTTAAAACCGAATTCCTTTAACCAATGTGAAAAAGTCACTGCGGAACGCGAAAAACCACTGAAAATTGCATTAAAAAGCGCTAAAAATTCTAAAGTCACAAAGGCCAAAAATTACTACAAGTGCTCTAAAACAATTTAACTAGAATTCTTTCACGAGTGTCAAAACTCTTTACGAAAAATCGCAAAAACTCGCATTAAAAATTCAAAAATTTCGGAGGACAAAATTTACTGTATAATGCTAAAAAATTGAAACCGAATTCCTTTTATCAATATAAAAGAACCGCTGCGAAACACGAAATAACGCTAAAAATCGCATACAAATATTTACAAAAAATTCAAAAATCGCTGTACGAATTCCGGATAAACTTTTTTGAAAAGAGGACAAAATTTACTATATTATACGCTAAAAGATTGAAATCGGATTTATTTTAATAATTTAAAAAAAAATCGCCTCGAACCGTGAAAAAGCGTTAAAAATTGCATTAAAAATTATATTGAAAAAGTCTATTCAAAAAGTTTGAAATCGGGCTTTGGAGTGCTTAACTAAATACATAGAGATTATAGAGATATTAACTAAATACATAGAGATACCTTCATACCAAATTTTGTAGCTCTGCGGGCAGCGGTTTTTTCAGAACATAGCCGACAGACAGACAAACTTCTTTCCTTATTATTATAGACTAGCTGACCCACCCGGCGTTGCCCGGGCCCGTGATAATAACCTTTAATAAAGCGCAAATTTGTATGAATTTATACCTTTAATCCGATTTTGTCCGAATTTATATTTTTAAACGAAAAAAATCTCCTAAAAATATTGACTTTTAATGTTAAAAGCATTCGTATGAAGTCATTTTCTGTTTTTCACTTACGGTCGTTTCATAATTTTTTTTTCAAAATAGTTTCTTTTGGTCCGAACTCCTTAAAAATTTTATCGTTATAAATATAACCGTTTCTCAGCCCGTGTAAAATTTTCGTGAAAAAAATATACTACTTCTAAAAGACACGTTTTCTTCTTCCTTTTTACTTTCTTCTATCCTTGCAAGAAGAAAGTATATTGGATTCAAGAAAATTTTCGAATTCCGGTTTTCGACGGATTTACACTTTTTAGCGGTCACAGATCCCGAAAAACATGTTTTTACAAAATGACCATCTGTGAATCTATCTGTGAGTTTGTCTGTATGTGACATAAATCTTTTGGGCGCTCTATCTCAAGAACTAATGCACGGAATTTAATAAAACTTTAGGTTCAATTAGTCCCTGACATAAATTGGTGCTGAATAGTTATTGGTGCAAATCGCATTATATCTCAAAAATTAATGTACAGATTTTCATAAAACATCAGATTATGTTAGTCATTGATATCGTTTGGTGCTGATTAATTTCTGGAATAAATCGCTCAATAGGTGGCATGTTTATGATGCATTATTCACGATTTCCGCAATAGCTATACCTCAAGAACTAATGATCAGATTTTCATCAAACTTCAGATTCGGTTATATGTTATACCTTAATATTATTTCGTGCTGATTACATTTTCATGTAAATCGTCCAACAGGTTTCGCTGCTATACTGCATTCTTCACGAATTCCGCAATAGCTCTTTCTCAAGAACTAATGTACATACTTTCATCAAACTTCAGATTAGGTTAGTCTGCGTGATATAAAATGTCTGTGATAGTTTTTCTTGTTTTCGCGTCGTGTTCTTTAACATAGCAAAAAAAAAAATATATATATAGTTTTCGTCGTCCGAACTGTCCGAAATTTTAATATATTATAAATACGTATAACTTTACCCGTGTACTCTATAAAATTTCATGAAAAACATGCATATTTAATAGTGAAACGCGTGCCTAAGCCAAGCGAAACCACGTCGAAATCATTTTTTAGCTTTTTCGTCGAAATTTTCTAAGATTTTTTTTTTTTTAATACTTCTATTCGTTTGGACATTACAAAATTTTTGTAATAGGTGTAAAATCCAGTCTGTCGAAATGCTCTAAAGAGATTGTGAAAAAAAAGATAGTCTCGTCACGGTGAAGCACGAAGTGACCCGGGGTCGCGAGTTTGTTTAAAGAATTAAAATTAGTCTTTTAGAAAACCGATTGCACTAGTGACAACAACAAGATCTTAGCTTTAAATGCGCATTTTTTGTGAATCGTTACCTCTAAAATTCAGCCCTGAGTAAGCGTTGGTGAAAGGGAGAAAAAGTCGACTGAGAAATCCCTTATTGTAAAAAAATTTCAAAGAGTTAAGAACCATATTTTTTTAACTGATTGCGGCGTTTGACAAGTAACAGTACGAACTATAAGAATATGTCGTGCGTTTTTCCGAATTTTAAACGGCACGGCTGATGGGCATTAAAAAAAAAAAAAGTATTAATTCTTTCTTTCTTTTCTCTCGAAAAGCAGGTTCTGGTCACGCACGAGCGCGCCTCTGCCAATTTTCAAAAAAAGATCTCTTTTTTGATGAGATTTTAATTAATATATCGGCCAATTATCAAAAAATTAAAAATGTGAGCCTCAGGAGCATCCATACCTGCAATAAACTATTCTCATATAAATTTTCAGAACTCTGCGGGCAGTAGATTTTCCTAGCCATCGGCAATAAACACACAAACAGCGATCTTGTCTTTTATTATTAGACATATAGATATTTATGATATATGTAGAGTAAAACTTGTCAAAACGGAACCTGTCTATGGCATGATCCTGTCTTAAATGGAAACTTTTCATGCTCCAGAAGGAAAGATTGCCGTACTATTTTACTTAATTAGCCAGAAACCTGTCTTAACCGGAATACTGTTTCGGTCGCTTACGATTGCTTTTACAAAAAATTTTACTGTATGGATATGGATATAGGGTTAGCCTGCGTAAACGGAACCTATCTATAACGAAATCTTGTATAATGACAAACATTTCATGATCCATTGAAAGGAACTCTTTGAATTTTTACCTGCTAAGGTAGACGAAAACCTGTATAAAACGGAAACTTTCAGCGGTTATTTGTAATTTTGTCTTAGCAGGTTTTACTATGTTTGTATTCATTACTTAGTAAATTAAATCCCTGTTCCAGGGGGCGGTAGACCCCCCTCCCTTGTTTGCGCCTCTGTCTGAGCCCCTCCAATAATTTTGAAAACTCTACGCCTATGAAGGTGACCCATTTTTGTTTACGATTTTATTTTGATGTCATTTGTTGTTCCATGAATTTACTGCAGACGAGATGTACGAATTTAAAATTGAAGATGTTTAAAGATAGTATATGTACCGTTTTTAGTGTTAGTTTTTGTCTATTAAATGTTTTGTTTCGTACAGCAGTGTTTATATTCTTCGAAGTAAATACCTTAACGAGATCAGCCACAATAAAGGCGTAGAATTCACGACTCACACTGTTAAAAATATGCAGCAATTGCTGCATACTCACTCCACCACTTTTATAGAATGTTTCTGTTCTGACCAATGAAAATGCCCCATAATATAGTCAAGTTACAGCTTCCTATAAAAGCGACGGAGTGACGATGCAGCAAATACCCCAGATTTTTAACAGTGCAGGTGAGAAAGTTCTAGATTTATAAGATACTTTTATTTTTTTATATAATAGCAGGTTTTCTGAAAACATTGAATCCTCTCATAAACAAAAACATTTTAATGTCCCGAGACGGAAGGATAACTATGCAAGTATACCTGCTATTCCGTTTACATAAATTTACTGTAACTAGATTAAAAGTAAAACTTTTTTATCTTGGACTTCGATGGGGTTCTGTTGTCCACACTTATGGGAAAGAACAAGTTTATACGAACGCAATAACGGTACATTGGTTGAGTTTCGTGACCCTTATCTTTGTTCACTTTATAACGGACAATATTAACAATTATTTTAAATCTGCTTCCTGCAATTAATAAAAGTAACTTTATTTTTGGACTGGTTATTTGTTACCACTTTCAAAATACACTGGCGAGAAAAAATAAAGGAACAACCATAAAAAGGTGCTTTATGTTAATTCTATTAAGGGAACTTCCAGAAAGGTAACTCAATGTCAACGTTATCACGTAGTCCAATGGGATTAACATTCGCTACAGAAATATATGCAAATTTTTCAGCCTCAACCCGTTCTTTCGGTTCACGTGTGAAAAGGGGCGCACGTGGGTAATTTGAAGTCTAATTTTAAGGATTGCACGTGTAATTAGGTAAAACTTTCGCTTCTAGTAGGTGGAATATGTCATACAGAAGACATTTGACCGATTTGGGGAAATAGCGTGCGATAGGGAGAATGGAAGCAGGAGAGACACTCTTAGGGGTCTGTATCTGTAAAGACTTAAAAATAGACAAGAACGTCATGTCAAGAATCTGGAAAGGGTTTAAAGATCTCGGTATAATGTCCACAGACAACAGGGTCAAGGTAGAAAACGCACCACAATAGGCTCTCAGGACTGTAATTTGCCTACGATTGCTAAAAGAAATAGGCAATTAACGTCAGTTCATATTGCAGGGAGTTTGCTGCACAACAAGAACTCCACTATCCTGGTTTACTGTGAGTAACAGTCTGCATGCAAGGAAACCCATGATTTGTGTTCCATTAACTCCGGTGGCGAAAAAAGCGATGCAGAGATCATCGTCATTGGAGTACGACGGACTGGAGCCGAGTTCTCACTGCCGATGAATCCCGATTTTGTTGAGAGAGTTATTACAGACGTGTTACCATATGGAGGGAGCAAACATCCGTGAAAGGCATCGATACAAGGTCGTGGAATCATGGTATGGACGGATATCATTTTGAATGGCCACAGTGACCGACACATTTTTACCAGTGCAACTGTGAATGCTTCAGCATTCACAGAGATGAGGCAAATGAGAGCAGAGACGAGCATATACAGAGATGAGGTTCTTGATCCTGCTGTCAAGTTGCCCAAGGGTGCAATAGGAATATTCGCAATTTTATGATTATTAATGGTCTAGAAGGGCGCTACCCCCTTCCAGGGAATTCCTAAGTGTCCCTTCCAGAGCTGCATAAATACGACCTGTCCGAAGCTTACTGCTGAACTTGGAGAATGTTCTAAAACTGTTTCGAACTATCTAAAGAGAATTGGCTGAGAAGTACAAAAACAGAAACCACCATGAACCATTTTTTACACATTCTAATACTTCCAAAAAAGTGCTAATCCATCACAAATAAACTTATTACAAAAATTTAACTTCCTTAAAGACGACCAGATATCGGAAGCAACTATTAGATCGAATATGGTATCAAAAGTGGCGAGACATGAAACATGGAAACCCAAAAGAATTATGGCTGAATAAGACAATTGTAACAAAACTGCTTTTTCCAGCATGAACTATATTTGATGCGTGTGCTTCTTACAAACTAGTTTCTGTAGCTGAAAATGCAAGATCTTTTCCTTAAAGTTAAAACCTTACCACATAGCATTTTTAGTTTGCAGAAAATTTGCAACAGTCTTACTCTCAAAACCTGCAAAGTTGCTGTAAGCTCAGCATGACAAGACTGAAAGTTCATAACAAGACTGCAACAAGATAACGCAAATGCCGAAGTCACCACACTTTGAACTTGCCGCTAACTTGTCGTGCAAGTTAAATTCATACTATGTCAAATTTATTGCAAACTATCGGCAAACAAGTAATCAAAAATACTGCTAAGTAGTAATCTTTCCATGTCACACTATAAGTTTAACCCCTTTGAAGGGGTCCATAGACCTGATCAAGTCTATTGATGCGAAAGCGCCGTCAGAAGGTGCATGCATCGGTTTTATTACCATAAACAAGTTTAGGTAATATTTGTACTTTTCATTTCGAGCATTTTTTGGTATTTAATAAGTATAGCATTTAGAAAAAGCGGTGCCTACGGAATAAAATTTCTGCAATTTCTGCCTATGTGCTGATTGTCTATTCTCTCAACAGAGGGATTTTTTGCTTTCGTCACTTTCGTGAATTAAAGACAGTCTTGCATCAGTTTCACAACAAACTACTCATGCAAGTGGGTGATGGTATACCTTGAGGGAGGTTTGATGCGAATTTCTCAATTCAAATTTGTCACGGCAAGATAATATCAGAAAAAAATCAAACTTGCTGCTAATGTTCATGCTATCTGGGTTATCTCAAAAACTCCCATGGGGAGCGCGGCGGATTGCATGAACGGCCCATGCGATTGACACTTATGTGAAATCATTATCCAATATCTATTACAGCACAAGTTCTTAATTCAATGGCAAGAAACTAAACATGGAAATTGCTGTTTAAAACTTAACCACTTGATCCTAACTTTATTGTAGGCAAATGTTATGTAATATGAAACTTGATTTAGCCCATTCGCTGCCAGAACTATAAAGTAAGAATTTTCAAATTTTTTGTTAAAATTCGTTTGCTACCACAAATTCAGAAAGGCATAACTGTCAACTTTTACGCTTTTTGGCTACCACTAAAATTTTAAAGAGATTTTCGCCTTGTTTAATCATGAGATTTCGACGATTGAATGAGATAACATTTTCTATAAAATTTTAGTGGTATGAAAAAAGCGTAAAGGTTGGCAGCTATGGAAAGGTAAATTTCGTTTTACTTATACAGCAAAATTTCTGCCAATAAATGAGACAATTTCTTTAATTCTAAAATATTACAAAGTAATTAATAAATTAAAGCCACGAGTATACTCGTGGGTGACAGCGAATGATTTAATTAAATTTAACTCTTCAGTATGCGCTCAGCTTTTTACATCATAGTGAATCTTTTTTATTGGTAAATATTAATGTAACTTCAATGTATTATTAGTTGCTATTATAGAGATTGGCCTTACATTTTTTATCCATGCTTTTTTTTAATTAAGAAATTCACTACCTCAATAAGATCTATTGTTCGTTTCGCAGGGTTTCTGAAACTCTTCCGTTTGAGACAGGATTCCGTTATAGAAAGATTGTGCTTTCACAGGTCTCAGTATGTTTCACTAAAGAACGATGAAAATCCCCTTTCAGACAGGTTTTCAGCAAATTTAATTGTATCGCTATTCATATTAAGACCATGTAACGCTTCCGTTAAAGACAGGATTCTGTTATAGACAATTACTATTTTGAGAAGTTTTATTCTATTATATTAATACACAAAACTTGTAAAAATGGAACCTGTCTATAAGGGAATTCTGTCTTAAACAGAAATGTTCCATAGTGCTACGGAGAAGAATACTATACAAATACACCTGATAACATGAAAGCTTGTGTAAAACGGAATTTTTCAGCAATATTTACGGTTTCATCTTGACAGGTTTTACTACACATATAACCTGAAGGAAAAATTCTGGACCCCCCCCCCCCCCCCCACGAAACGAAATCCTGGATACGCCACTGCTTGGAGCACTTTCGTCTGTTAAAAATGAAAGCGTTTCAACTTTTTATAAATGTAGCACAGATTTAAAAAATTTTTAAATCAAAATAAAAAGCATTTTTAGAAAGCTTAATTATTAAACTATGCATGCCACTTTACGAAATTTTAAAATGTCCAACAGATTTTTCGCGATAAGGTAGTAAAGGCGAATCGTTAAACAACCTACAATAAAGCATCTAAAACGCCTTAAAATTAAAAAAAATAATAATAAGATTTTAAAGTGGCCTGCATAATTTAAGAGTACAGCTTTTGAATGCTACAAAAAATATCAAATTCGATCAAAATGCAAAAAAATAACAGTTATAAATTTTTCCCATTGAAATAACATTAGCCGCTCTATCTCGGAGCGTTACTGAAGTAGGGCCTTAAACAGCATCTACAGAACAGTATGCATAGGACGTCACTATCGCTGAATAATATACATATCCAGCAAAAAGTGATGTCATCATTCAAGAAACTCGACAAAAAAAATATTCTAATGATTTATATGTTTGTAACATTAACATGGCTACATAAAATTAAATATAGTTTAAAATAGCTGAATGTTTTATCAGAAATCCTAAATTTATATTTTTTCAACATAATACTTATTTTAATTACAATTTTTTTCAGTTGCTATTGTAAAATGGCCGGGATGAAATTTCCAGCCCCAAACCCAGGTCCAACACACACAAACAAATTATTGGCCCGACCTGGTGTAAAACCTAAAAAATCGGCTTGATCCCGGCTTGCATCCTCCAATTAAAATTATTCATAAAACACACTTACTTATGCTCATATTTTATTTTCAAATTATGATGGTAATTGATGAATACAGAAAAATAACAACATTAATGACTATTGAGGCAATTATGTACATAAACGCTACGTAAAAATATGACTTAGACAATTACATTCAAGTGAAAATCCCGTAAGAAAATCAGTTTTGAATGAAAGAAACGGATGACAAAAGGAAATCATAATTTTAAAGTTCTTCGGGGTGGGGAATTAGAAGAGTTCACGGGTCGCGCCAATAATGCTTTTATATGGGCTGGGTCTGACGGGGACCGAACATTTAGCTTTTAATGTGGGCCGAGCCCCCCGATCTGGAAAGTTTGGCCAAAGTGAGACCTCTAAGAAGAATGAAGGCCAGACCACGCTCGACCTGAAAGAAATAGAAGAAAAAACCGGCCCAGCTCTAACAGAAAGAAAACCTGATCCAGATTGAGTCTCGTGGATTTAAAATGGCACGGCCCACAGCGGGCCACGCCGGACTCGCGTTGCGCCCTAAGTCATTTCTCATGAGGATTTATAATGTCGTTTTGCAAACCTTTTATTATTAAAAAGCAGTAAACCAACGTTTAAAATGCACAAATAATGGATGAAAAGCAGCAAACAGCTGTGTCGAATCTACAGCGAGATTCTTCTTCAGTGCAAGAACTGAAGAAGTCTTGCACTGAAGAAGAATCTCGCTGTAGATTCGATACAGCTGTTTGCTGCTTTTCATCCATTATTTGTGCATTTTAAACGTTGGTTTACTGCTTTTTAATATTCCTGCACAAAGGCTATAATTGCTATTTTATTGTAAACCTTTTATTAGCCCAAGGGGCGATCGCCTCTTCGCCCACCCCCCTTAAATCCGCCATTGACATAGTATCGATTAAATCGATTAAAAAAATCGAAATCGCCCATCACTATATCATACACAAAGCTGCACACACAAAAAAAAGGATATTTCTTTCAAACTGTTAATAGTAATTACAGAAATTGGATTTTCGAATTGTTTATTTAGATATCATCTTTCAGCTTAATAAACTGTGACATTTTGTTACAGTATTCTGAATGTGTCGGAAAATGTTTCATAATCTATGCTGGAACGCATGATTTTTCGTTCTTGTTTAATTTTGAATTATTTTTCCAAAAATAATAGATTTATTTTTAGACAGTTTGTTAAGCACTGATAGTATGAAGTACATTCCAAAGGGAATAATACAGAACTCAAAGAATACCACAAATTCAATAATGAAGATGGCTAAATTTTTACTCTTTCAGATTCCTCAGAATTAAGTATAATTTTTAAGTTTTTCAAATAAATTCGATAGTAGTTCATAAAAGAAGAGTAATTGAGCATTTCATTAATGGATACTGGCATTAAAATCTTTAAAATAAACGGAATTTTGTAAATGGCAGTATGTAAAATTCAAAGTTTTCTATTACTATGAAATAAAATGTCAATTTTCTGCCTCCTGACTGGTTTAATTAAGATTGAAAACAATAACAACCATTATAACGTACAAGTAGAAGTTATGGAAAAAAATTAATAAAAGCTAAATTCTTATTTCCTATTCTTTTATGAACCAAAAACTTTGAAGGGGGATGGGGTATGTCCATTATTGATATTTTTAACCTGTTATCAAACAGCAACAAAACACTTATCTTAGCATACTCTCAACTAGTACCTAAGATAATTATAGTGAATTTCCATTTATTTATGGTGATCATTTAAAGAAAGGCCAAAGTTATAGAGTGTGTCTATAAGATTAAATATTTCACTCGTTCACAAGAGTTCGGCCGAGTTGATTGGTCTCCGTAGGAAGAATGGAGAATATTCCAAATATGGGTTCGAGGCTGAAAAAAGTCACATGATACCGGTAATTTACCCAAGGAACTTCTAACAGATAAGAAGGAAAGATGCTGCTTGGCCTCATGAACTGTTTCACTGGCTAGCGGGGATTTACATTACACGTCGACGGAGCCTTCCCTTCTTTACGCTAGAAGTTTTTACCTTGACCACGTGATCAAAACGGAGATGGAATATCCTCCATTGAATAGAGAACGAATCCCTTTGTTCTCCCCGTCGAACCTTGAAGCAGTCATGTCGGAGATCTCATCGCCAAAAGAGTGTCGTTTTATGGCGATGATCCCTTTCTTGGCAATTTTCTGTTTTCATTCTCGTGATAAAAGAAACACTCCAAAACGAACCCAGACGAAATAGGTCGTGGTGGGATGCGGGAAAAACCGGTTTGGCGCGCATTCTCCCCACCATCACGTGATTGTGGTTGTGGACATAGATTAAGGACCGAGATGGGACATTTATGGCAAAATCTGTAATGGCAACAGTACTAGCGTCACTACCGACAAGAGGGAAGAATTAACAAGCCTCCGAAATTTACCTATGTTGAAGAAATATGTTTACCCTCTATACTTTGAATATCTATTCTATCCTAAAACGAAGCAGGTGTCAGACGATATTCTAGACATGCTTGATTTATTTATTTAGCTGCTTTTTTTTTTTACCGTACTTGTAGTGGTCGCCTTTAACTTACAAAATGATAAGGGGTGGTCCATAAATGATGTCACACTTTTTTTCAATATTTTTGACACCCCTCCCCCTCTTTGTCACAAAGTGTCACACTTCACCATACCCCCTCCCCCCTCATTGTCACATGTCACGCTATATTACATAAACATATACTTGCAGTTCAGAAACAAAGCACTACGTTATATATCATATTTCAAACTTTATTTTTAAACGTAACTGTGTTTTAACAACATTTGTGAGCATACAATAAAAATAATTCATGTGCTTATTTTGTATGAAATAAGATTAAGGTTTATAACAAAAACATAATTAATATACAGTAGTAATAAAATATTAATACGAAAGAGCAGTTGAAAACAGTCGTATTTTGGAATTTAATATATTTGGCTTTAAATCTACTTTATAAACACATAATACTTTAATTTCAAAATAACTTCCAAAATGTGTGATGTCACATTTCTTCTTACCCCCTCCCATCCCCTTGTCACAAACTAGCACAATTTCATGAACCCCCCTCACCCCTTCCAAGCGTGACATCATTTGTGGAAGGCCCTAATTAGAGTAATAATATAAAAGGAAACCCTAGAAAATTCTGTTAATAACGTAAATATGTAATTTTAGGAGATTAAATCGTAAAAAATCAAATTCGGGTATTGTGTTAATTTATTCATATCGAATAAAACTTTATTGAGTGTAATATCAGTATCTCTATTTATTTTTAACTGTTAGATTTATATTTATATAATTCTAAAAATTTGTCGAAATGAAATTTTCCCCATCTGTAATTTATATTCTTATATGTTAATATTATAAATATTATTGAATTGAGTGTACGTTATTTACATTAAAAACAATATTTTTATTTTATCTGTAAGAAAGTGAAAATGCGTAAATTTTAAAAGATTATTGTAACGATTTTTTAATACGTTAAACTTTTTAAATTAATAAAACATCGACTATAAAAATTTTTCTACCGAATGGGAATATTTATGAAATTTTCTGGGATTTGTAGAGTGCAATACTTCATATATTTTTATATTACACCATAACTTTGTGTAGCTCTAAATCCAATTATATCACATTTACTTCATATACAGCATTCAAGACGAAATTTTTACCCTGTCTTTCGTTGCACTTATATCGTTCACTCATCATGCAAAAATAAGAAAAAAAAGCATATATCCGTGCATGAACATAGAATAGATATTAGATATATAAAATAGAATATCTATTCTATGTTCATGTATCGGTGTAAGATTCTATTGAAAACGTAAACATGAAACATTAAAAAAAGAAAGATCACAATAAGGTAAATGCTCAATAATAAAAATTTTACAAGGATGGGGAGTTTCTTCCCCATCGTCACTAAAGGCGCTACGATCGCAATCGCATTACCATTGCGCTCTATGGAAATGTCCCATCTTGAATGTTAATCTATGATGGTGGAGAGCATGATATGTGCTTCAAGAAAATGGTCTCCGTTTAATAGGTCTGATTGGTCTGCGTCACCATGTAGTAGATGAGTTTATGGAAATTTTTGTTTGTAAATATGCATTTCGTTATATAAACACAGTTGATTTAGTGTGCCCCTATAAGACAGTGGCGACATACAGTCATTAAAATTTGATTGGTTGGGGCGATTTTGTACAAAAACGAATCGGCATTCATCTTGGCGATCTTACTAAGCTAATGTTTGTTAACTTCATTCATTCGGTCGGTTATCCTCTTGACGAGTAGCACTCGCTTAAAGTTCTAGAATGTGGGTTTGCCATAGTTTGGACAAAAACTTAAGTCTGAGTATGCACTTTGTGCATATGTTGTGACTGACTTATACAGGCACCCTATGCGTGTATTTTGGAATAAACATTGATCTGCTTCCTCCATAAATAATAACCCTTTAATAACAAGTATTTTCCTTAATACCCGGAGAAGCGTGGATATTGCCATTCATGGATAATGTCTACTCAGCTTTATTTTCCGACAACAAGTGATTAAAGTTTATTTCACTAGAAAAGGTACTTAAGTGATTTTTCATGTACGTTATTTGGGTTGAAGAGTAAATTTTAATTCGACCAATCAGGTTAATTTGTGCCGGTATATTTGGCATTCAATGCAAGATGGCTCACAGTATAAATATGACCGAGCGTGGTTGTACAACCTGCGGTTATAAATGTATAATTTACCTTGTTTATATGAGCCATCGTAGTCAAATTGATAAAATTTATTTAGATACGGGCTGATATATTTCAGATATAAGTATTCCAGCCTGAAATGGATACTTTTAAGAACCACATCATATTTTTTTATAATTAGTTCATTTTCCTGTTTATGATATATTGAGGTTTCTCAGCTACTTAATAAATAATAACTAAATCATCCGCTTAAGAATACATGAAATGATCTTTTATTGATTATGATTAGTGCTCCACATTTTTGTTGCTGATCGTTCATACTGTGTGAACATCCTTAATTCTTCATGGCTCTGAAAAGTTTTTTCAAACTACTAAGTTATTAAAATGACATCTAGGTAAGGAGTAAGGATTGGCATGTAGATACTTCCATCTAATTTAATTTTCATAAATTCTTTTGTTGTTAGCGCAATTTCTTACGATCGTAGTATCATCATTTTTAGAAATCAGTATAGAGAATAATTCTTTCCTTTCCATTGATGTAACTGATCATTATTTGTAACTTTGTTATTGTGTCAAAATTTAATATTGTATATATTTTTTTATCACCTGCTCATAAAATATTGTTAAATAAATTTCATTGGTACTTAGACGTTTCTAAAGGCTATTTAAATTTGTTACATTTAGTTTTTTTACAAAATCACGAAACACGATACATCTTTTATTGTTTTGATGAGAAATGTTTCATTGAGTTGCATTTATGCATGCAGTTCTAAAAGTTTCACATACTAGATAATTAATTTTATAACATTTAGCGCCCAATTTAGCTTCTTCATATTACGTACATTTTTTTTAAGTAGCATTTTGAATAATTATTAGATGTACGAGATGAATGTTTGAAATTTACTTGATGCCATAATGTGGATAACTTTTAATCTTTAAAAGAAGAAATATGTGTAACACTTACAGATAAATAAGATATCCCTTATATGGTTTTCTTTTTTGACATATTCTCATGCACTGCTGCTGTGCAGGGGGTGGGGTGGGGGGTATATTTGGGTTAAAACTTCTTCCAGAGCAGTTAAAAAAAGATAAGATGCTTACAAACCCCTCGATAAATATATGATGTGTAAAAAATAAAGCATAAACAGTGTAGGTGTAGCTTCCTAAAATCTGGAAGGAGCTAGTGGCTCCTAAACCCAGAAAATCCAGGGGCTACATAGTAAAAACTCAGAAATTTAAAGTGAAAAATAATTTATTTTTATATATACACATGTACAACAAAACACAGACTGATTGCATCAAACATGTATATTCAATCATAAAATTCTTGAAATTTGAATATTAATCACGAAAAAAATAATAAACATATGAAATCATAATATAGGGGAAGACGGGGTACAATGAAACAAAATTTACTAATTTTTTTTTCCTATCCACAATTTTGCATGCACAAAAATATAATTAATGCATATTTTTAATCTTGTATTTTCCCCATCTAAATAAATTTTTATTAGGTTCTAAACAATATCTTTATGCTTGAAAAATAACAAAAAATAAATGTCTTACAGTGTTTCATTGTACCCCGTATGCCGGGGTACAATGAAACACATACTGGGGTACAATGAAACACTCCAAATGATAGAAGCAATTTTCACCCAGTATAGTTTATTTTATGAAAAATGAGATAAATACAAAAACAAAACTTGATTAATAAGGAACTTGATAAAAATATTATAGTCTAAGATGAAAAATAAGAAAATTCTATTAGTTTAAGAAATACCTTTCATTTCACATTAAATTGGCGCAAGTCAGTTTCAAAAATTAGCATTTCTGTTTATATTTCAGTTGATCCTGAAGGAATATGAGATGGTAGTTTCAACAGAATGAGTTTTTTTTTAAAATGTAAGTTTCTAAAAAAAAAAAAAAAAAAAACAACCTAGGTTGGAGTCTTTATATCAAGTATTTTACATTTGACTTCATTTAAATGTATGATTTCTCCAACAGTATATATTTCCTTATGTTTTCATTTATACGGATACTGCTTGTGCCATACATGTTGTGTGTGAATATCTCATTCTTAGTACCTCAATGACCAGCTGGGCCTGGAAAAAAATCTGGATCATCATCAGAGTCTGTAGCAGGCAGAGCTTGTTTACAAAACAATCCCTTCTCAGCTTTTTTTTCTCTTTCTATTTTTTAATTGCTTAACAAGAGCATTTTTTACTGACCTGGTTAGAACAAAACTCTTTTTTTTTCTGTTTTCCTACTCTTACTTCTAATATATTCTATTTACTACTTTTATTACTATAATAAAACATGTTTCATTGTACCCCGTCTGCAAGTGTTTCATTGTACCCCGCACTGAGGTTACTAAATAAAAATTTATTTTCAAACTTCTAATATTTATTTTTTTTAATTTGGTTTTGGAGGTATGAAGACAACAACCCAAAGATAACAATGTATACAAAAAATAATTATTACATATAACAACAAGGAAAAAGAAACTAAATTACTTTTAGTAAAGAAAGTTACTTTCAATGGCGTAAAAGCAATAATCTTCTATTGCTACTGTTGTAGAAGTGTGAATGTATCCAAATCACATCAGTAATTGGAACATATAGTTATATAACATATATATAAACTGCAACTCTCTATGACAAATTTGACTGATTTTACAAGTAATGTTTCATTGTACCCGTGTTTCATTGTACCCCGTCTTCCCCTATGTTTATTACAACAACAAAATAAAGTAAGGCTTTACAAAATTTTTCAAAAAAAAAAATAATTTAAATAAGCTGTCCCAAAAATTTATGGACAATGAAGCATATTGTTTTTATTACCACTGTATCAAAAACAATTGCATTTTCTGCATTCTATACATGTGAAGTA